>BLAL01000182.1:0-600000 GCA_015698045.1 Rhizophagus clarus | reverse complement strand
TCAGATGAAATGTTGTCAAAATCATTACGGCAGGTTTCTTCGATATTATCAAGTCTTGTGGTCGCATTATTGACCATCGATAAAATTTTCTGCGCCTCAGAGACATATTCAGCATCACGTGTATTGATCTTTTTGATTTCTGCGGTAAGTTTACTGAAGATGTTTTCAATTTCTGGTGTATTATTTTTGGCATCAAGATCATTGACGATTCTAGCGACACGTGCAGAAAGTTCATCAGAAATTTTTTGTTTGAGATTTGACCACATCGTAGCGATCCCTATAAATAACACTGAACCGATGAACAAAAAAACAGGGGTCAATGCAAAAAATCGCATGGGTCCTGAAGAGTCGAACAATGTTAAACTGGACATGATTAGGTAAATTGATGCGTAATAATTTTATTAAGAGATTTTATTGGTGGATTAAGTTTTCCTTGGAGGAGATTAGTCAGAATTTTTATTGACTTTTTTAATATGCAATCTCTTGCGTAAATGCGCCCGGGGAAGGAAAAAGGTTTATTTTATACTGTATGCATACTACATGTGAAAAGAGAATTTAACCCTATTTAATAAATTTATGTTGCTTTATTATGTGTATTCGTCATAATTATATTTTTCTTTTTCAGAATTCTCTTTTTTTTTCACCTAAAACAATTATAACGGTCTGGATTCCGTATAATAATAACAAATGTCTATTCCTGAATTTAACAATTGTTATAACAATTATGTCTCCAGATATGGGTTGTACATAAATGGATCTGCAAAGCAGGCCTACACACGTAATTACTAATTCTTATTCAAAAACGGATTAATGTGCGATTAACCTATACACTTGAATGCGCCAACAGAAATAGGTTATCAGCGATAATCTGTAAATCCTAATGGATCTACTTTCATTTTGATTTTCTTTTTAACTACGCCTTCTTGTCTTACGATTCACAAAATGTAAATTAGGGATGCGTTTTTTATTAGTAATTCAGAACTGCGTAATGAGTGAGATAGAACATACCAGAACTTTGAGGAAAGTCCATCGGTATAGCAATGCAAAATATTACCCTTTGTCAGGTTTATTAATAGACTGATCCTCTCCTTCGGCAAGAATTTTACCGAACATCTTCTGCACATTTGCCTTAGCGCGGTAATCGGTCTAAGCCACCCGGAAAAAATGATTATATACAATGTAACCCAATAATTCTTCTAAGCGTTCACCGTTACTAGCTGAGGTGTCGGATCATCAAAATTTGCCAATTCTTCCTCAATAGCTTCTGAGAGCATTTTATCAAAATCATCCTCTTCATCGGCAGGCTTAGTTGGTGTTTTTTCCTCTAACTTTGCTAACTGAGCCATCTCTTCACGCTGGAGCCTTTCATGAAGTTCGTGATCATACTCATCATCGGAGTCAGAGTCATCGGATTTGAAATATACATCGGAATCAGAATCATTGGAAGAGTTTTCATCGTCTGTATTACTCGAATCTGAGTCCTTAAAATACATGTCGTCGTCTGAAGTGATAGCGCTCACTTTAGTGGGGTTCGGCTCATTGAAAAACGCATCTGCATCAAACCACGACTCTCCATTGGAATTATCAGAAGAATTGGAAACTTGGGCAATATCTTCAGAACATTTTGCACACGTTAAACTGCTTCGTTCACTTTCGGTTTGTTGATACACGGCAACCTCCACATCTTCCATAGCATCTTCGTGTATTGTTGGCGAAGTTATTGTAAACTTTTCGCCCATCAGGGTTGATATAGCCGAAACACCGCTTGATTGGGATGATTGTGAATCCCTCCTAGCTTCTATAGTGTTAACGTTCTTTCCACAACCAGGGAATGGGCAAGAGTTCGGAAGCTTTTTTTCTATACAAAGTCTATGGTAAGTATGGCCACAGGCGAGCGTGGTGAATCCTGTAATGGGAAATGAAAAAATTTCCTCATTACATTCGGAACATGGCCCTAGTTCTGGAACGTCAATATCTCTGACATCTTTCTCTTCGAGACTTTTAAGTATTTTATATCCAAGGATTCTAAGATTAGTAAGAAAGGACGATGACACACTACTTTGCTCTGAACCCGACATGATAGATATACTACTAGCTTTTCCAATACCTCTTGCCAACATGATTCATACAGCCACTTTTATAGCACTATTAAAATTTCGCAGGAGAAAACATTCCCCAGATTTTTACCAGCAATTACGCACTGCATTTCGTCATTCTGTTAATCCTCTTGCAAATCGATAAAAATGACTTCATGATTAACATATACCCCCAAATCCCATATGCGAGATATTGATTGATGGAAAAAATATCCATACCCGAATATTGTTTTATTGATATGATAATAGTGTGGCGGAGACATGACAAAAGTAAAGTCGAAAAAAATAATGCGAATAATATATATGCAATTTGCATGTCGCACAGCTTCGGCAAGAATTTTTCCCGATATCAATATCGTACTGCGCATTTGCGTTAAGCCAAGTGATCGATTTCACATGATCGGCCTATGTGCAATCGCGAACTTGTTTGAACAGACGCATTACAAAATAGTGTAACAAAATCGGCATATAAACTTTATTATGTTAAACATCTCAATGCACAACTATACATCTGAATACGCAAGATAAAAATTAGCAAGGGCTTTATTGATATATTAGTAAGATATTACATTAAGTTTTTGTTTATATCAAGCCATTAGAAGAGATGTAGCAATTACGATTAAATTTAAATTTTCTAAAACTAGATATCTAAAATAATCTTTCAAGCTCTCGAATTAACTGATCATAGCTTGTGCTATCTATCGCCTCATAGATGTTATTCCATACATCTGACTGTTTAGAATCTTTCCAGAAGTTTAATAAAATATGTGCTCGTTCTTTGATATTATCATCTTTGTCAAAGGGAACTCTATCCAATGGTCTATGGAGCATTAAATAGAATGAACGAACAAAACAGACCAAGTCAACTTGTGGTCCATAAACGATCTCCTCTCCATTGATTAATGATTTCAGGATATGGTCTGGCATACATTCCAATGCTCCTGCAAATGTGGTACTATCAGAGTCGTTTGTGCTGTAACCCCAATCGACAATAAGAATATTTTCACTTAAATTATCCAAATTACGAAGAAAGTTAAATTTTCTAAGATCTCTGTGTATAATCCCACTTGAATGAACTTTTTGGAGGGTGGTGATAATATCTTTAATGTCTTTTTTTCGCAAATTATTAATCCTCTCGCCAACTGGAGTCATTACAAGGGTGTCTTCATTTTGAAAAAGGATTCTTGGAATATGAGGTGATCCCAATTTCGACAGATCTTTTAATGCATCTACTTCCGTCTTAATACAAGGCAAGTAATCTGCCTTCTTTACCATTTTCACAGCCACTGATTCATTATTATGTTTTCCTTCATATACAATACTTGTTCTGCCCACACCAATGGCTCGAGTCAGCGTTATAATGTTATCGTCAAATTTCAATGATGGTTCAACCCACCCCAAGTCTTGCGGAGAGCTTTCCATAATTGTTACCATATATTTCCACCCATTATCATCAGTAGAGTTATATTCTAAAGGTCGGGGTGCTACGTATTCATATGTGAACTGGGTTTTTTGATGGTTATCAACCCTAGTCACCCTATATATATCAATTGTGATACAATTTGTCAAAAGTACTAACACAAAACTTCACCGTGGCTGAAGTTGAAGTAGTTTTTCGCCAAACAAGATTGCTTGTCCTATTTGCGCGTTGCTAAAATTTTCACCAGTTCGTTTCTTTACCTCACCAATGGCCATAACATTTAGGTAATCTAAATGTGAATTTTTTGGAATGAACACGAAATCAGGTTTTCGAGTTCCTAGTACTGGCGAATTGCGTGTATCTTCAACAGTAAGCTTAAGCTTGTTTTTTATGGGAACATAATTTCTTAGTACGCCACATTCGTTCATAAAGTAATCTTGTATGTCTTTTTCGCTAACATCTGTGCTGTTTTTGTTAGGTGGAAGTGAAAACTTTCCAGGTGCATGTGGTTTAGTACTTTCAGTCACTTTGAGTGAAAAGCAAATTTCGGATCCTTTATCACGTACTTCTTTGCCCTTATCAGTTTCCGTTACAAAACCTAAACAAAAAACGTTAATAGTTTTTCAGAAATAATTGATGGATCAGATGAATAACATACCAGGTGAATAGAGCGATGTCTCCAAAGCATTGTGTACTTTCTTAAATCCACTTTCCATCTTAAGATTAAGTTCAGTTCTGACATCCTCAATTGCTCTCTGCAGAGAAGTCACATTAGGAAAATCACCTATAAACGAGTTTAATATTATCGGTTAAGAAATGAGAAAAGTAGAACATTCGATATTATTTGTGGAATAAAAAAAGAATCGCGTTCGTACTCGCGTTGAATAAATATATTACGACTCACTTACCACCAACGGGTTGCTCTATGATAACGCGAATGTGTTTTTTGGACGGGTTTGACGATAAGAAGCAGGAAAGAAAAGCACAAGAATAAGTAAGTATTCGGTATTATTGGCGAATATGACAGAAGACGAAAAATAACGCAGCACAAAAATAACGAAGTTATATTATGTGAAACATACCAGAATCTAATAACTTTCTCAGATATTTAACCTTAACTTTATCAGAGCCGTACTTGAGGTTTTCTTCAATATCAGGTATCTTGTTAGGGTTGTTTGTGATATAAGCCAGTAAATCACCAAATTCATCCTCCGTGATTCCAGATTCCACGAGGGAGAGGCGGTTAAATTCTTGACGAACATTAGAGGTAGAAGCCGATGTCGAAGACATACTATTTGTGATTTTTTTGTGCAATAATTGGTTTCACAACTCGTACGAAAGAAAAAGAAAGGAAATTTTAGAACTGATTGGTATATATATAAGAAGAAATTGATTGTCGCACGGATTGATCTGGCTCATCAGTTGATCAGCTACAGATATCTGTCACACCAGATTACAAAAATCATGCCTTACAATACTTCATATAAAAAAAGTGCTGAACTTTGAGATCGTGACGCGCGTCACAGTCTCGAGATTTTCGTAGTTAGATATCAGGTGATAAGCGAAACGGTACTTTATTAATGAGCGATGAAAAAAATAAATACAATAGCTTGTTATACACGATAATAATAAGATTTATAAATTATGCTACTATTGCGAACTTGAGTTTATTGCTTGAAGTGTTGCAGGCAAGACAATATTCCAGCTTACCTTGGAAATGCAACTTCGCTAATTCAGGATCATAAGGGTGCTGATTCCCATTTTTACAGTACCATGAGCCATGTAATCCATAATTCCCATGTTTTCCATTGCAAATAGGACATGGTGAGCTCCACGGCTGAGGTGATGCAAAATTATAATTATCGAACCCTCTAAAGCTATTTTGGAATTTCAAGCATGGGAAGTGCTCTAAGACGGATTTGATAATTAATTCTGAATCGGGTTTGGCCTCGAAAGTGATAGGCTTGAAATCAGAGGCTTGAGGTTTTTCTGGTATATTTGTTATGGCTTCTTCTGATAATTGCCATGGTTTATTTCCAGTTTCTTTCTTATATGTATTATATAATTTGAAGCGAATTTTATCTGTCAAAACGCTTGGTAACCCACTTAATTTGGCATGCCAATCTAGATATTCAGGGGTTAATACTTTATCAGACTTGGTCATATTGTCTTTTTATATGATTGCAAATCAATTTAAATTATAGTAAGTATAGTTGACGTAGATTAGTCCTGTAAAAAAATATCAATGCAGTATTGTAAAATAATGAGACTATGCAGTTATCTCAATTTCACACTGTTCACACTTAATAAAATAGGATCTGGTTTTATATCTACCTTCTATGCTTTCCTCATCATCGTGACCTAACTTGCATAATGGGCATAATGTCTTATCAGTAATGCCATAATAATCAAAGTCTTCACTACTATATTCCCTATATAAAGTAGGGTATTGATCTAATGTTTTGTTGCGAAAATATGATCGGTCATGAGATCGTGCCTCAGTTGTGTTAGTCTGATCGTCACGATTCGTGACGGAAGTCACATGATTGCAATCTGGTGATAGTTCTACTGAAGTTACATTCTTGATGATGCTTTGAATTTGACTAATGGTAAGACTCGAGATGGCGTAAACACTAAGAGTAACTTTCTTAACTTTATCTATTCCCAATCCACCTTCTCCGAATAACATGCGGATTTTTTTGGCTCTTAGTGTTTTCATACGCAAGTTTCCCGATGTGATGCCAGGTAAATGCTCTAGCATTTCTTTATATAATCGAGATCTAACCATTTTGTCTGAGACTCCAGTATCACAGCGAATCTCGTCAACTTTATTTTCAAAACTATTTGAATAATAGAGCCAAGATAAGATCTCTTCATGTCCAGCTCGTATTGCATTCTGAAATAAATGAACTAAGCTCTGTGTTGTACCTAGAGATGATGACGGATGTTTTGTAGTTTCAGAGGAGAGTGACGGAATAGTAATGCTACCACTGAGCAATTCCTTTGTTAATTCTTGTTCTATATTCTGATTTTTACTAAGCTCAGTGACATCATCATCATCATCATCATCATCCGCTGTGACTGGAATAATTTTTTGCCGATCGTCACGATTCGTGACGGAGTTTCCATTTTTTCCCGAATTTTCCGAACTGCACCTATCATCATGATCCGTGACAGTTTTCACAGAAGAAATATTTGGGGAAATCTCCTGATTAGCCGATTCATGCAGTAGTTTCTTCTCCCTATTGTGTTGCCTAATCTCATCGCTAACCTTTTTCTTGTGTGCATCATCCAAGAAAGCATCCATCTCCTTTTCCTCAGACGTCTTGGTGTCGGTACTATCGAGCTGGCTTTTTTGCAAAGTAGTCGGTAAATCAACAGCGGATACTTCTGGTGTTACTTCCCTATCATTCTGTTGCTGATCACCCACTACCAAGGAACCTTGTTCCATTACCGCAACTCTGTTCTCAAGTTTCTCAACTCTAACATCACGCCTGGCGTTTTCCTCGATTATATGTCTCAATTTCGTATTCTCATCCTTAAGCACAGCAATTTCAGTCTCATAATCAGCTTTAATCTTAACATTCTCAGCCTCAAGCTCACTGATGCGCTGTTTCAATACTTCAAGCTCGGATGACATGATTATTAATATTGTTTTGTTAGTATGATAGGAAATATTCAATGTTATGTGTAAAAATTTTTTATTAATATATACAAAAATAAATACAAATGTTCGGGACTTTGCCCGTGATACATGACGTCTAGGCTAATATACATGATTATTTTTTCGATCGATACCCCTCTATCCTAACCCTCTTCCTTTCAGGTTCTTCCTCAGCACATGCCCTATCCATTAACAAACCTACGATTATGCCCAAAACCTCTTTCACGCTATCACATAATGATTGGTATGACTTTGAGTTTGGTTCCAAGGCCTTCCTAGAAAATTCGATCAAGTTTGCGGTATCACTTGCCTTGGATATTTTTCCGGGGCTATATAGAAGGAAGTGCCAGTCTCGACCTGTTGTGACAATACCATAGAGGTAATCGAAATCATTATCACCACGCTTTCTCTTCTTCTTGTTCGTCTCACATGCGCTTTCAAGTTGTTTGATATTCTGTGCAAAGCCTATTGGGACTTTGTGTTGTTTATCCTCCGTGATGCAGATAAGCTCTTCGGCCTCCTACTTACATAGTGTGTGTTAGTGATGGGTTTACATAATTGCGAGTAGAACTAGAGTGGAGCGGGGGCAACAAATCAAATTACCTTTATTGCATAATCGACCCGACCCCGGCTTTCTTCACCAACTATTCCGTACTGAGGCTTCATGCTAAGCTCCTTGTTTGTTATATCCATGACGATATGGATGGAGGCGTGAAGAAGTGCCACGACATACTCATTACGCATGGCCTCTAAGCTGTCCGGTTGTAATGTGCCATAGGAGCGTAACCTACCCAAAATTTCTTCCATGCAACGCTTGAAGACCTTATTGTCGTCTTGAATTTCGTAAGTTGGGGGGGAGAAAAGCGGGATAGAATCTATACCATCGGAGTCGAGACCATATTTAGCCAACACCTCACTTAAGCTGAGGTACGAGGAGAACGCACGCTTCGGCTTTTCTTTGAGGGTCTGGACCTCTTTTGCAAGTCTCATGGCAGGGCCACCTTTTAAACCATAACTACGAAATTTTTCTTCGTCATGTCAAGAAAGTCTTGGCCGGTAATTTCTTCTTTGCGGAGAATATCATAGTGCTTTTCCTCAAGCTTGAGGTTCTGCTCTTTCAAAAAATCGATAAGGGTTTCAGTATCCCAGTTCTCAACCAAGTAAGAGTCGTGTTCAACTGTTGAGGTGGACATAGTGTTACGTTTTTATAGTGGAAATAGGCTCGGATAAAAAATAGTGTTACGTTCCGGAGTGAGATAAAAATTTATTTCTGGGATGGGAAAACAAGCGTTAATATATGTTTTTATGTCGCACAGGCATTACATCATTTCACGTGATCCATTTCTCATATACGCTCGTTAAAATAATACTTTATTTATGAAATAAAACGTTTGCCGGAAGCTGGCCTACATTACATAAAAATTGCGACTATATCGCTACATTATAAGAATAAAAATACTAATTATTTTTTGAAGCCAAATAATCTGATAAATCTACTCTTTTTCGAGCATCTGTAATGACAGTCAGAAGAACGCTCATTAGATGGTCCCTTTAGAACCGATTCAGCTATAATGTCATGCAAAGCACCTTTCAGCAAAATTACTCACACAGCTCCTTAATGTAGTCCTCAAGTTCCAATGCTTGTCTCATTGACATTCCATATTCCTTGAAATCCCATCCACTTAGCTTGAGAAATGAATCACCTGTAATTTTTTTCTCCTCAAGCTTCGTAAAAAGGTCACCAACTTCTATGTGCTTTATTTTGGAATCCCCCCGCAAAAATTCGATAAGACTTTCTGTTTCATATTCTTTTAACTTGTCAGCTTTAGTATCGGTGGCCATCTTCCTTTCCTAAATACAATGACCCATAGTGAGAAAAAACTCGCTTCCATACATACATAACTTCTGGCCATATACAGTACATACCTTTTCTTTGCGTTATTTTTACAGGAATGATTTTGCGGAAAGTTGGCTGAACTTCCACATACCCCCACATGCTTTATATCTTGCTGGAAAAAGAGCGCCAAGCCGAAGTTAAGGAGGTATGAGGCGTAATTAGTATCGTCGTCTGATGCCAAGAGTTCTATGGCCGAAGGCGCTAAAGCAAAAGTACACGCAAGTGAAATTTTCAAACCTTTTCACATGTAGATCTACTTGGAAAGACCATAGCTGGTTTTACGCCCGGCGATCTCGAAATTGCGAGTCCCTCAGCCCTCCATAACATATGCTTTTGACGTTAATATTTACTTTTAGAGCTGGTCCTTGCTTGTAGACATTCTTTCACATTTGCGAGTATCTTTCCTTTAGTAAACATAGGGTTATATATTATTTTTTGTGAAATGCTATTAAGACAAGCCTATATGTGAGAAATTATTCTGTTGCACTTGACTGCTTTGTGATCAGCAATTGCAGGAGGTGTAACAATCGCCTTATTCACTGCGCCCACTCTTCATACTTACCACCTGACATAGTCTTAAGCTTTTTACCTGATCGCATCATTACACGTGACATTTATCGAGATCTTTATTTAAGAAATAAACCGTTGCCGGAGCAACAACTGATACAAAGAATATATCGCTATTACATGATTCAAATATAGATAAAAAAATCTAACTACTTTTACGAACAGTCAATATCTTAATTAAATCATCATGCGATTCATTTCCATCCATCTCTATCTCTCGTCGAATTCCTTCCCGCCATTCATCTAATGCATTTTCATTATTAATCAATTTTCTGTCTTCCTGAATTTTAATACGACACTTAAGTAGTTGCGGAGAATCTTCAAGATCCAAACAATTTTGGAGTAAATAATTTGGACCAGGATGTTTATATTCTTTTAATCTCGCAGAAACTTCTTTGTCAACTTCTTCCCAACTGACAGATTCTTTTTCTAGTACATCCCAAGCGTTAGCATCGAAACGGAAATGAGCATGGCCATGACAACTAAGTGATTCCCATACGCCAAAATTAAATGATACTTGATAAAAACCCAGGCGTCTATGTAATTTGAAAATATTTTTCCAAGTGTCTACTGATGTTACAAGCTTTTCATTATCATCATGTTCGTAAGGAATAAGGAGTAATTCTCGATATAAATCACGACGTAAACATACGGAATATTTTTTGGTTGTAGATTCAACTGTCAAATTATTAATTCGTAGACTATTGGGAATATATTGACCGCATGGTCCCGCTCTAATGTCACTAAAATTTACGAATGTTCTATATATGAACTCGGGATGAGGACGTTCTGTAGAATATTCATCATCATAGAAAAGGCAATAAGTTCCGGATAAACAATATGTACAATCATTTAAACCATATAACGTTGACTCACTGCAATTTCGATTTCCACATATGCCCTCTCTATAATTACCACAGATCTCGAATGCATTATATTTCTGAGTAGTTATAGGATCTCCATGCTCTTCATCCGTTGTGGATTTAGGCGGAAATTTGTCTTTTATAGACTTAATATATTCCTGAGCTATATTTACAGCTTGCTCATTTCCCTTAGGCCTGAGGTAGACATCAAACCACGAGAGTGGATCAAGACATATTTGAAACTTTGCAACCCAGTCACAATGGTCGAATTCCACTTCAAGACGATATTTTTTTTTTAGTTGTGAATGCGCACTAATCTTCTCTAAAAGTTGAGCAGAAGTTCTTGAAAATGATATCGCCAATGAGTCCAAGTCTTGTTCAAGTGGTAATTCACATTTAAAGTAGGGTTTATTAAGTTCTACTGGATCTTTTATTTCCATTGCTACCTTTGAATAAATAAATGTTAAAAAGCTTTTTCGTCCCAATTTTTATGGTTATTCGTATACCTTAATTACTGCGGTTAATATATAGGAAAATTTAGCCGAAGGCGCGGAGCATACCCCCTTCGGTATAGTATACGCAAGATCAAAGTTGATTAACCCGTGTAGATCTCGGAATTGTAAATCCACCAGCCTTTCACAATATATGCTTTTATCGGCACTATTTGCTTATAGTTATATGGTAGGTCCTGTATTGCGACTAGACACCCTTTCACAATTTGTTTGGGAAAAAATAGAGGTATTGGTTAGCATATATATTTTCCTTTTTCGAATATATATGCAAAAATTATTATGTCGCACTATCATCGCGAATTTTATATATGTATTGACCAACATCGGAAGCTTTTAACCCATATGGGGCGGGCGCGTCGGAGGAGAGGAACTCTGAAAGCGAGGATTGTTCGGTCATTTTTAGATAACTTTTGAAAGGTATACTATATCCTAAACTCGGGATATATTGTCCTGGGAAAAAAGTTTAAATAAAAAAAAATAATTATAGCAATTTAAGAGATACCCAATGAGAGCTGAATTTATCTGCCAATATATCTCTAATGAAGGGAATGTATGCGGACGAGCTAGTACCCGTAAAGAAGGATGTAAAATTCATTGGAAAAGACGACAGCGGAACTCTTGCAAACAATGTGGGAAACCAACAACCTCAATCCATGGTATGTGTAATTTACATGTAGATAAGTATTATTCGAAAACATATTACCATAGAAAGAAGCTAAATGCCTTAGAAAAATCTGCCCTAGAAAAATCTGCCCTAGGAAATTTTCAGCTTTCAGAGGCAGAAGCGAAATAGCAAATTAACTTTATTAGGACGCTAGAATGGTTTCTTGAATGGTCTGCCCTAGGTGCCCTAGGTGACCTAGAAAAAATCGGACTTCTTTACTTTTTATTTTTTATTTTTTTATCTTTAGGGTACCATAGGATAAGTTTCGATTTTTTTTCCTAGAACTTTATTTTTACTAGGGTACCTAAGGCACCTAGGGCAGGTAATACAGGAACAGGATAAAATAAAAAAAAGAACACTTTCTCCTATAACAAACTCTGCCCTAGGAAGTGACCCAGTAAAATTTCTGCCCTAGGACGCTCAAAAATTAGCATACTCATTGCCTCGACTCATGATCAGGTCTCAGAAGAGCTTACAACATCCCGCCAATATACTGGCAACAAATAGGCAATAGTTGGGTCGCAAATGGCACACTTCTGGCCTCCAATTCTGAATATAAAAAATATGTGGCAAAATGCATATATATTGGGTTCCGGAAACATTCCCAGAACATTCCCGTCACTATCCCGTAACTATGTGAGGGTGTTCGATGCCGTAACAGGATCACGTGACCATGGCGCAGTAAGGCGCAGTATAAATTCGCTTAATTTTGGCCAATACTATTCCACAATTTCGGCCAGATCTTTGAACATAATAACTCGGCACCCAAGCTGACCTAAAACTGGCAAAATAATAGAACCTTTCTAGCTCCCTGCCAGTTCCATGACAGTTCCACAATAGTTCCATGATACTATCAGGTCACTATCATGGCGCCAAGCAGGATCCTCGAATCACATGCCCAAAGATCGGCCGAAATTATGTTATAGTGCTGGTCGAAATTAATCGCAGATCAACTGCGCCACCTGACACGATATTTTTTACCACATTTTGGGATCTAGAAAGGCAACAAAATAGGTAAAGAAGGAAAACACCCTCGACACCTTAATAGGCAACCAAAGAGGCACAGAATGGCAGAAACTTTGTCATAAAACTTAGGGTCCAAACAATTGCAGACAAGCCAGACCTCCAACATAGAATTCAACAGCCAATCAACCATAGAACCCCAATATCATAAATTATATTAAAAAAACAATTATCGGCGCACAGAACTAAATAAAAATAGGTACATTTCGATTATTTAGTAATAGTAATATTTAGGTTATTTAATCACATGATCCACAAATAATAAATGGAAAAAGCTAAAGAAAAGTAAATTAAAAGGGAAGGAATATAGTAAGAAAAAAAACTAGGTATACGAAATCATCATAGACAGGTTATTTAGATAGATTATTTAATCATATTTAGGTTATTAACTTTAGATCATTTAGATATATTTAGACCATTTAGTTATATTTAGATTATTTAGTTATATTTAGACCATTTAGTTATATTTAGATTATTTAGTTACATTTAGACCATTTAGTTATATTTAGATTATTTATAGTCATACTTAGATTATTTAGTTATATTTAGATTATTTTATTACTAAATAACCTAGTCTAAGCCGTTTATGACTAAACGATATAATTATA
Source organism: Rhizophagus clarus (assembly GCA_015698045.1). Taxonomy (NCBI): domain Eukaryota; kingdom Fungi; phylum Glomeromycota; class Glomeromycetes; order Glomerales; family Glomeraceae; genus Rhizophagus; species Rhizophagus clarus. The sequence continues at coordinate 586,686 of BLAL01000182.1, read as the reverse complement.
TCGTTTAGTCATAAACGGCTCATGTAATAAAGATTATTATTTGTCATTTACATATTAGAAAATTGGATGTTGCCTATCGATCAAAAAACTTGTACTTTTAAAAATAGCCATGATTTTAAAAATATTTGACGTTAATTTGGCGATTTCTTTAAAATTTAATTTTAGCTATATTAAATCTTAATAAAATTTATAAATTTTACCATGATGAACAACTTTTATTAATTAATCTTAGAATTAGGATTTTAGCTTTATATATAATCCTAAAAAAAGAATAATTTTTGTAAAATTTATAAAAAAAGTGCAAAATAATTATCATAAAAATAAATTATCTTAAATTAAATATTTTAAATTTTATTTTAATTAATTATTATTTTCTACTTGAATATGATAGTAATCTATAAAATAATTACTTTTAGTTTTATTATAACATAATACTATATTCTGCCATATTATATTTTATACAATACAATTGTGATTGAAAAAGGTTTTTTACTACTTTTTTTACTCCTTTTTTATCAAATATTTATACCATAGTACATAGCTACTTTTTATCTCTCTTTATTTAGGTAAATAACCATTCAGTGATAATCTTTCTAAAGGAAATTTAAAATTTGCTGTAATATATTATTGTTTTTTAGTAGAATCAACTTAAATAAATTTAAATTGATTTGCTAATTCATCAACTTGCTGACTTTGTGTTTGTGGCCTTTTTTCTTTTTTTTCCAATTCTACTTTGATTAAATCTGAAACTAACTGCATTCTAAAATTTTTTTGATTAATATTTTTATTTCTATTTTTTAATATTAAATATGAGTTAATTATTACCATATCTAAGAGCCAAAAAAATAATGGCATTCAAGTTCTTTGTACTATTAATTGTGTACTTATTAGAATTCATGACAAAAAAAAAAAAATTATAAAAAAAGGTATTAATATGTAAAAAAATGCAAAAAATTCCAAAATTTCAAAATTTTAAAAATTTTGATATGCTATTTTGTAAGATAATTAAAAAGTTTAATTTCTAATGATTAGTATGGTAACTAACTTTATTTTGATAATTAAAATATCTATCAATATATTTCCAAAATTTCATGCTGATCTGGACAAACAAAAAATTTTTACTGTAGTCAATTAATTTATTTTTAGAAATTACCAGCAAATTTACTCACAAAACTGTTTAAAGGATAATAAATTATTTGGTATAGTATGATAAATTATTTGATACAGTCAAACCTTTATATAGTCACATTCTATATAGTCACACCTCTATAGGACCCGAACAATATATATATAGGTAACAAAAAAATTTGCTTATTTATCATATAAAAATTTTTTTTAAGTCATATAGAATTTTGCTTATTAGAAAGCAAAAAATAAAAAAAGTCGTAATTATAGATGCATAATAGGGAGTTAAAATTGTTAAAGTTATATATAGATTTTGCGTAGCAAGGGGTGATTTTCATATTACATATATATTATATAAGAAAAAATTTTAATTTTACTCGTACTTTTAAAAATTTTTTTAAAAAGATATTTTTTTTTTTCAATATATTATTGATTTTATACACTTTAGTTTTCATAAAATTAAATATTATATTTATAAAAAAATACATTTTTTATAATAATATTCTCTTATTCTTGTTTTTTGTTTACTAAATTTAACTATATGTAAAATAAATTTTAGTTTAATGAAATCACTTTTTATATTTAAGTAAAGCTGTTTAGCAATTGTCAAAAGTATTCAGATCTTAATTTTCTTAAGGCTAGGTATAATATTTATGAAGAAATTTGTATTTTTCAAACAGTATTAATTCCAAAATTTTTTTTTTCTCTTTTAACTTCAGGACGTAATTATATCACTTTGGCCAAATAAAATCACTTTTTTCTGCTTAAGTAAAGTTGTTTAGCAGGGTCGAATCTACCTACAGTAAAATTTTTAGGATGATTGGATTAATATTTGTCAAATGCGACCAACTTTTGTACTTTTAATTATTTATCGTTTATTTGATTTTTAATTTTAAAGTGTAATTTTACTATTTTTGGTTAAATGAAATCAACTTCTTGTGCTTAAGTAAGTTGTTCAGAACGGTTGAAAATAATTGTGCTTTATTTTTTATAACTCTAGGTATAATATTTATTGAAAGGTTAGTATCCCTATAACAGTATTAATTTTTAAATTTTTAATATTTTAGTTATTTAAATTAAGTTATTTATTACATTAAAATTTATTTGTATTTTAATTTTTATAATAAATTGTACTATAAATATAAATTTATAAGTTATTTATAAAAGTTTTTATATATGTCATAAAATGAGTTGCTTAGCAATATAAAATTTTTGATGTTATAATAAAATTTTGCTTAGCAGAGTTTAAAATAATTTGCTTATTGATCATAGTAAAAAATTTGGATTTTAATGTGACCTATATATATATTGTTTGGGATCCTACCTCTATATAAGAACTTAATTATGTAAAACGAACTTTAACTTAGTTAATTTATCTTCATGTAGTCACAAGTCAGTTATAATCACTATCACTACATGTTTTGTAATATACATATCATTTTCATAAATAATTTAACCTTTTTACAATCACTGATTTCTGATTCGTCATAAATCAATTAATGAAATCTGATCAGTTTTTTTTTCTTCATCTTTTCAAAAATTTTTTTTATTTTAATTTACCTCAATATATATCATTTATGATATATACTATTTCCAAATTTAATTTACCAACATCTGTGCAAATACCATTATCCTTAAATTACCACGATTCTTAAATTAATACAAATTTGTGGCAACCTTCCTTTTAACAATGGTAAAGAAAACAAAATAATCCAATTTGCCCATTCCACAGCTTTGAATCCAGCTGAATGTTTAATAATATTGCGTGGAGAACGTCTAATATCAGATGGCATATTAGATCTATTTTTTTTCATGATTTCACCAATTTCAACCCATGTTTTAGAACTTATTGTATAATTATTTGAATTTCGTTTATCATTTTTTGGATAGAATTTTCCTATCCAATGTCAGAACATATGAGGTGCGATATTTTCAAAAAAAAGATACATTATATCCACTGGGAATGAACGAGGAAATTTTAAAAAAGATAATTCAAATAATATACTCTTTCCTTTAACTCCTATTTTTTTTATTAAACAAGATTTTAAAATTACAGAAAAATATTAATCTTATTAAGAATTTATTATAAATATCAAACCAACCACAGTTACGTATGTGTGTTTCTCTTTGATCTCCTTTCAGATGTTCAATTTCATTTGTGCTGATCAGCATCTCATTATGTAATTGAATTGGCAATTGTTTAGGATCAATACCCTGTTGTAATGGATAATATACATGCCTATTCGTTTCATTTAAGTTCCTTAAAGATTACAGAATCTGCAACCTGAATATGAATTATGTCCTGTTAAACATAAAACTTTTGAAAGGGCAGAAAGATCCCCAGTCCAAGTCAATATGTGAGCACGCAAAGTAAAGTTTTCTTTTTTATTTCCATTATAGCATGATATTCCATCTGTATATGTAAAAACATAATCAATAACATTTTTATTAATTATTATTTTTCATGTTATTTTAATGTACCTTGTAACATTTTCATTTTTTGGATTAATGGATAAAGAAATGAATTAAAATCTTGAGGTTGTTTCAGCCCTGGGATTATTAATGTTACCATTAAATTTTCTTTTTTTACCCTTAATTCTTGAGGCAAATTATTATTTATAAAAAGGAACATCCAACAATCATCAGTTTTTTGTCAAAATATTTGATAACCGTCACAAAATGCAGTAAAGGCTATATCTCTAGGATCGGGAAAATAGCCATCATCTAATAGTTCCTTATATATCTGTCCATCAAAAATATCACCTATATCCCCATGAACAAGGTCTCTTATATTATTAGTATAGTTATACCTATATAATAATTCTTCAGATCTTTTAGAGTTTTTAAATTAAAGCTTTAAGCGCTCAATTATAGAGATAAAAGGTAAATTTTTTCTTGATTTGCCATTACTATAATATCGATCCTCTTTGCAAAATTTACACTTTCTTTCATTTTCTAAAACTCCTACAAAAGCACAACATAAATTGACGTACATATCATATATTTTTGGTTCAATTCCTACTATTGAACCAAGTATTTTTTTTATTTTATTAAAGCTCATTTTATTTTTATTGAAAACTTTATATATATTATTAAATGCAGCTTCAGAAAAATTAAAATTTGATTTCACGTATAAAAGCCTTAATCCTTCAAGCAATTCATCAGAAATAATCATACTATTTAAAAAATTTATCATTATTATTAACAAATAGTTAATATATTTAAATACTATTAATAATTTATTTGGAGTACACCTTCTTCATTATCGGTATTAAAATTTACGTTATCAGCGTTATCAAATTCTGATTCATTTTGAGAATCAGAGATTAAATCATTTTCATAATTATTGTTTTCTTCATTTTCAAAACCAAAATCATCATCAGTTTTTTCCAGATCTTCACTATCACTCATCTTCATATATAATTGTTCGTTTTCTTCATCGTTATCACTTGTCTCCATGAACGATCATTCATTTTCTTCTTCACGTAAGTTTTCTTCATATGAATATTCTACTTCAGAATAATAAGGATTTTCTTTCGGATAAAGTCTTTGGTATTCATCTAGATTTTGTGCCCTTTTTTCTTCTAATAAGTGTCAAGCTACTGTTGTTCTATGTACTGATCTTTCTTCACTATTCGATAAATTTAAACAATATTTACATTTACACAGAGGCATATTTTTAATTAGGAAAAATATATTTATTTAATGGTTTTGTTTTATTTAATAAAGTTTTTATTTTTTCGAAATGTATAATTTGTTAGTACTTACTTTGAATTCGATTTCTTTATATAATATATATTCGAATAAAATTATGGGCTAGAACCCGGGTTTCTTGATTTAATTGGCTCAACAGTCGTTCTGAAGGTATTGATTGTATGTATCATCTGTCACAAAATAGTAGTATTTCAGACTATGATATTACAGCTGCAATACCGCAATTCTGCATGATTTAGCTATGTTTCGCTTAATATAAGCTAAATTTCAAAAAACAAATTTGAATATAATATTAGTATACTTTTATATATATATGGTTTATTTTTATTTTGTGACGGAAGTAAGATCAGCCATGGTTGGGCTGAGTGGCGTGGCTATAGCCAACTTTTTTTTAGTAACCTAGTTTTCCAGAGATTTCTCGATCATTAAATAACTTGAATATTTATTTGAACATGTTTTTTTAATTGCATTTCTCTGTGAATTAAATTGTTAAGTAAAAAATATAGTATAAAGTATGAACGTGAATTTTGTGTTGAATTTTATGTTCAATTTGTGTTGATAATATTGGTAAAAAATTTGTTAATTTTGGCCAAATTTTGTTATTTATGTTGAATTTGTGTTAAACTTATATTGATCTTAATTTATTACATTGTGTGCATAGTTTCAAATTTATGATGACGCGCATGATTTTTTATTAAATTTATGACAATTAAATTATGAAATGCATAATTTTTTATAATAGTAATTACATTTAAAAAAATGTAAAATGCAATGTAATAAGTGATTTTAATTTTCTTTAATTTTAACGTGATATCTATATTTAAAAACAATTAGACTACATACGCGCGAGGTCTTTTAATGATGATTCAACTATTCTAATTACGAATTCAAAAAGGTATATTATTCGAATTTTATTTATAAAGTGACATTTTATGTACAAACCTTTAATTTGATTTTTAATTCATAAAAATGCCTTGCTAAGCTCGCCAACATTATTCACAATTAAGTAGACTTAAACTGACATGCTGGTATGATCTGATGATAGATTTGCTAATCGATGAATGAAGAAGAAGAAACCATGAGTACCATAGTGCTTATAGTAGGAGTCAGATGGAATTCTGGGAGTCTGTCTCTCGAAGGTTCATATGCGTAATATTTTATATTATATGTTCTTTAAAAAAAAAATTCAAATTCAAATAATTTATTTATGTGAATTCAGAATAAATAACTGGTGCAATACAAATTTTATGGAAAATCAATGCAGCCAAAAATTTAGAAATCTCATAAGAAATTATAAAGTAAGTAAAAAAAAATCAAAATAAATTGAATTTATTTGTCTTACCATTTTTTTTTTGATATTTAGAATTTCTGCCTCTACTGAAGTGGTGTTTCAGACAGACCTGAAAGGTGTCTATAGTCACGTACCGGAGAAATGTATTATGACTTATTTAGAACCTAGTTTTAGAAGAAAGATAGTAATTATAATAAGAATTTCTATCTTTAATTTTTATATTCACATTCTAAATCTATTTAAAATTTTTAGAAACAGACCATGAGCGCAGGAGAAGAAGAAATCTTCTATAAAAATATTTTTATAAGTAGCGAGACCTACTAAAATTTGACTTGTTAATCGTTTTTTTTAAACAGTATTTTATTTTAAAAATTATATTTTAATAAATTTTTTTATTCTTTTATCTAAACATACCTTTTTCCATTCTCCTTTTGAAATAATATACTATTCTTGTCTTTTCCAATTTATTTTGGGCATGAATTTTTTTTTGCCTAAATCATATATGTACTGATATATATTGGTGTGACTAATAGCTTAGATATCGGGCTCTGGTAGTCTGAATAATATTATATATATCAGTATATATATATATGGAAAATAAAATAAAATTATATTCTTTAATACATTTTTTATCATCATAAGTTACACAAATTTGTAATGAAATATTTCGTATCTTAAGACAGATCATTTTTAAAAATGTGATACATTATAGATTATATTCATAGTATAATATATTGATTTAATATACCGTATTCATTATCCATAGTAAAATACAATGTGATGCATTATAGATTATATTCATAGTATAATATATTGATTTAATATACCGTATATATTATCTACAATAAAATAAATAATACGTTATAAACGTATAAATTTAATATACTGTATCTATAGTTTGCGAATCATATGCAACATACTGATATACAGTAAAAATATGTTTGTACTATATACATTATAAATGTATGAATTCAAAATACCATATCATACAGTATATTCACTGTATATTTTATTACATTTTTTATTATTAATATTTTGCGAACAGTATACTTAATACTGATATGCAGTATACAAAATTGCGAACAGTATCAAAGATACGAATATACAGTATACAAACAGTATATAATTTTTATAGGAATAGTATTACGGTAGCATGTTCACAAATAACATCTAAATTGGCTAAATCTTATTTTAAAAAATCTCTTGGTTTTGATTTTTTGTAAATTTAATAAAAAATTTATAGAATTTATTTGTTTTATATAAATTTATGTATTTACAAAATTTATTTATTATATTGAATTTACTAAATTTATTTATAATATTGTTTAGCTTTTCTAATTAGCTTTGTTTTAATTCTGATATTCATAATGCCTAACTTATCAAAATCTTTCTCTGTTAACTCTAGAATATTCAACACATCAATTGATTTATTATTAAAATTTTCTTTATAATATGTAAATTTATTCACCCCAAATTCTTCGTCCAGATCTTCTAGAAACTTTTGTATTTTTAGAATATAGTTGCTTGTGAATTATTATGATACAAAGTTAAGGAAGATTGAGGATGATAAGATAAATGAAATTTAGTAGAAGAATTGTAATTATAAAAGGGAAATGGATAAGGACAGAATGCATATTGTGATGTTGGAGTAGATGTTTGAATAGATGTTTTATTAACTTTTGTTTTTTTATTAATAAACATTGGAAAAGCTGATGATTCATCAATTGTTGCTAATTTGTGTTCCTAAAATATATATATCATTTATTAGTTAATTGTTGTTTTTGTTACATATTATGTAAAAAAAATAAAATCCTACAATAGATGCAGCCCAAGTGCTTAAATGCTGTGATGTCAAATGTAAATGATTTGAACCATTAATATAACAAGGTCTTTCATTTCCTCACAGTGATGTTTTTGCGAAATTAACATCACATTTGTTACTACTTTAGTTCTTTCTTCGGATAGGTTTGATTCCTTTAGAATAGTATTAACAGATACTTCTTTTTTTTTCTGTAGTGGTTCTTTTATGGAACAGTCAGGTTCTTTTCTATAAAATAAAAAATTATTTTTAGTTATTTGCATATTTTAATTATTGATAATAAAAATATAATTTACCTTTTGTTAACTTGATTTAATTTTTTTTTTAATTTTTGGCTTGCAATAATTATAATTTCCTTTTCATTAGAACTCAATTTCTGATATTTTTTAAAAACATTTTCCAATCTTTTCATCTGATAAATGGGTTCCAATTTCAGAACTTTATGCACGTTTATATGTAATAAAATAATCATTATGAAGTACAAGTTCATCTATTTGATTTTCTATTAAAGTATATAAATCTTTCATGAATTTATTAAATTCTTGTTGTCAAATAGTTTCCTACTTTACTGGACCTCTCTTTTAATTACCAATTTAAATTAAATTTCGTCTAACATGTCATCTTCATCCAATTCTTCTATTTTCAAATCATCTAGATCATCTACTACATCAATATCTACAATTTCAAGATTTTTATATTCTAATATTTGTACTTTATCTTTATTAGTTGTTACAGTCCCTGGCGAAAGTAATGGCAGTCAGTTTTTTTAATATAACACATAAATTTATAATGAAGTTATGAATTTTTTTTTATTTTCAGAAAGAGGAGTCAAAAATACATATATTTCATTATTTAATAAATATTGGGTTTGACCTTTATTTGTATCAAAACATGCTTCAATTTGATTTTGCATGCTATTATCGTTAATAACCTCGCTATCAATAACTATGCTATTTTTGAAATTATTTCACTCCTTTCTAAATAAATTGAGAAACAGCTTGTACCATTTTTTTTCTTTTTTTGCATTACCATTTTCTTAATATACTGCATCAAAAACAAACAAAAATTTTCATTGAAATTTGAGATCTGGACTTTAAAATGAACAAAAAAAAAATCATTATTGAAAGAAAAATTTTAAATATCATGGATATAATTATTTTATATCATCATAATAAAAAGCTTACCAATGGTTTAAAAAAATGTTTGATTAGTCAAAAATACACATATTTCAAAGTTATCATGATGAAAATTGAAAAAAATGTAAAATGATGATCATTTTAATTCTGGCAGTAATTTTTTATGATACAAGTTTAGTGTAATACTTTAAATAAAATATTCAGAATTTTAGCATTTTTTGTAAAAAAGGAATACATTATTTTATAGGAATGCAAAAATTTCCAGTTCAATTAGAAATTTTCTAAAAATTTGTTTTATGAAAAAGTTACTAGTCTCATAAGTAGAATTTATTGTAATAGAAGCTATTGTGGGTAATAAAACAGGAATAATGTTGGTAATTGAAATTACTTTTTTTTTATTGCTTTTTAAATGAGCATATCACTGTTCAATTTGGTATAATAAGTAATGATTTAATCGAGGTAGTAATGAAGTTATAACTAAATTAAGAAGTGGTATTCTCATCGCCATTACTTTCGCCTGAGACTATAAACTTCTTTCAAACTTTATTTCATCAATTTCTTTTACTTCATCAGTTTTCTCTATTTCATCAATGTCTTCCATATCATCAGTTTCTTTTACTTTATCAGTTTCTTCTACCTTATTAATTTCGTTTACTCCAATTTCTTCTACTTTATAACTATTACCATGATCACTAGACTTATTTGAACTTGATGCTTGATCTTTCTTTTTTTCATAACTACTATTATTTGATCCCTGTAGTTTTGACTTAGTTAATCTTGTTGCTTGATCTGATTTAGGACTGGACTTAGGCATTTTTGATTGATTTGTTAAAGGTGGTTTAGATTTTTTTAATCTTGCTAATAAATTATAACATATAGAACACAAGCAATAATTGAATTTTTTAGAAAAATCCATTCCATATAAATAAGTATTATTAGCTTTATTTAGTTTAGAAAGTTGTAAGTCATTATAAATCTTGTGTTTTGTTTTAGGGTCATAAACTCTAGAATAGCTTTTTCTTTTTCATGTATTTTTTACTTTTATATTCAAAACACACTTACAATAATTAAAAGATAATAATTTGTCACAAAATAAATACCTTTGGCACAAAAAATAAGTGCCAATTTGATATTCTCTTGCATATATATTTTGTTCTAACATTGTAAATAAACGTGATGAAAAATAAATTGTAAAAAATCACGTACTTTTAAAAAATTATCTTGTGTTATGAAATCTTGTATTATATATATAATATATTTGTGTTTTTGTGTTTTGTGTTTTTGTTGATCATCATGCAAAATTAACTGATTTCAATAATTTTAAAAACACCAATAAAATAAATTTAATTTGAATTAATATATATATGTTTAACTGATATTTTTTGCTTTATATTTATATATTTATATATTTATAATTTTTTTATTTATTTTTATATATATATATTAATTTTATATATATATTATATAAAAACAATAATTAAAATTATTTTTTTAATTCTATTTTTTATCAAAACTTTAAATGTATGCAAATACAGATTGTTTTTAATCAAAAAACTGGATTTTTTATTGACTTATTATAAAATTAATAACATCTAAAAAGTTCTTTTAATTAGTGTATTAGTTGATAAAATAAATTTAAAAGAATCTTGCTAATTTGCTCTCTGGGTGAAATCACCTAAGTAGGGATGATGAATTTCTGTTTTAAGCAGAAAATTGTAAAATTATCTGAAATGATAACTCAAAGCAGATATCAAATAAAATAATTGCAGATTATAGCAGATTTTAGGAAATAGATTGTATCACATATATTGTCCAATCAAATCTGTTAATTAAATCTATTTTTAATCTTTTTTTTTCAAAGTATTTTTTTTAAAAATCGTAACTAGTTAAAAAATGGTTAAACATGGAAAAAAAGTAACTGTATATATTCATGCAGCTGAGCATCCTGACCATTTTAGAGTTGTTGATGACAGTATTTTGCTTTGTATATATTGCAATTATGCTATTAAATGGGAAAAAAAATCAACTGTTGATGACCATGTTCATAGTCCTGTTCATTCCGCAAAAAAGGAAGCATACGAAAGAAAGAGGAATGGAGAAACATGACAATAAATGACAATAACTTCAACAATCTCTATTTCTGATAGTAAAAAAGAATTAATTGAAGATTTAATTCAAGCTTTTGCTACTGCTAATATACCTTTAGAAAAAGTGAATTCTCTTATTCCTTTTTTTCAAAAACATGTAAAACAAGGAGGTTTCATCCCCCAAGCACCTACATTACGTCAAATGCACTTACCTCAAATCTTTGAAAACTATCTTACACAACTTAAACTTTTATTTGAAAATAAACCAGTAGCAATTACCATGGATGAAACTACAGATAATTGTGCTTGTAGTGTAGTGAATACTCTTTTTCACTTTTGCACAAATACCAAATTAGTCTCAGTAGATTTTTTAATTCAAGTTAATAATTCAACAATGGGCTTAACTCTTCTTACAATTCTGATAAAATATAATATTTCTTTTTCTCTTTCACATTTATTTATTTCAGATTCAGCCACTTACATGAAGAAATATTTTCGTGAAATGTTAAAATCTGTTATGCCACAACTAATTCATGCCCCTTGCTGTGCACACATATTGAACCTAATCAGGTAAGTAAAGTATTTTGTTATAAATTTAATTATCTCAAAATAATTTTATATAATATTTAAATTTGTAGTGAAACATGGCAAAAATTTAATCCATTTGCCATTTTAAAAGAATTTTTGGTTAAGGTAAAAGAATGCTTTGTTCATAGTCCAGCAAGAAGAGATAAATATTTAACACACTTACGCAATTATGGTATATCTTCTCCTTGTAAAATTCCTCTTTCCACGTCTATACGCTGAAATTTGTGGTTCAGAATGGTTGAATATACAAAAATACATATACTCTATTGGAATTCCTTTTTTCAGGATGAAGTAACCAATGATTCAACAAATGAAACACTTAAAAATATTTTAAATACTTTTTCTGATCCTTTTAAATTTGGTACTATTTTAGTTTATATTCATTTTATTTCTATATATGCAAAACAATTTGTACAAGACACTGATTTTTTTCAGAAACAAAATAAGCCTATATTTCCTTTTGTAGAGGGACATCTTAACCATCTTTCTGCATTTTTAGAAAGTAATTGCAATTCTCAAGATTTTGGTTCAGATCTTGATACTACTATTACTTTACATTATTTCAACCCTCTTGATTTTTATCCTGTTTTTCGTTCAGCTTTTGAAGCTGCTTTTAACAAATTTAATGTTCATATTCCCTCACATCTTACACGTTCACTATTTCAGACTACCCAAATTTTTGATTCTAAATATATTTTACTTGGTTTATTGAAGAGAAAAAATTTACGTCAATATAGTGCTATCAGAGAATTAGCAAACCCTTCGGATGAATTACTTTGTGAATGGTCTATTTATTGTGGATTGCAATTGGAAAATTCAATTGGAGAAATTAATTTAGAAGAATATTGGATGAATCTTGGAGATAAATTGCCAATTCTTTCAAAAATTGCACTTGATTATATTTGGTTACCTGTATCAAGCTGTAGTGTGGAAAGAAGGTTTTCAATTTATAACAATATTTTAGATAAAAATCGTTAAAATCTTTCAGAAGATTCTTTGAAAAGATTAAATATGATGTATTTTAATGGCAATTAATTGTAAAATCTAATAATAAACGTAATAAAATTTGATGATTTTTAACATTGTTCACATTATACATATTGTATTTAAAAAAATTTTTTATAGCAAAAATGAGCAGAATTACAAAATAAATGAGCAGAAAATGCGCTGAAATAATCGTTTTAAGACTGCAGAAGTAGGGCAGATTTTAGGTTAAACCGTCAGCAGATTTTATAAAATTTCGTTGCAGAAATTCATCGTCCCTGCACCTAGGCGATTTCACCTGTAAACAATTTGCTAAAATTCAGGTGATTTACTTGTATAAAAAATTTTACTCTGAATGATTTCACTCATAATTAATTTATGAAATTTGATTGGCTAAAATTTATGATATTACACATATACAAAATCTAATGATCAGCTAATTTTTATTTGAAAATTTCTGTTAAATAATTAATCTGACTACAAAAATAATAAAATTTATTTATATATTAAACTATGACTTTATTTATTTAAATACTGTTTATTAAAGTACAATTATTTATTTTTAATATAACTAGTAGTGATAATAATGATATAAAAAAAAGTTTAACAATAATGGTAAAAAGAGAAAGAAAAATGGAAATAATAAAAAAGAATCATTAAAAACAAAAAAAACCAATGAGATGAAATGGTAACATAAGTATAATTAGAGACAAAGAAAATGATATGAAATGAAAGAGATAGCAGAAAAAGAAAAGATAGTGAAAAGACAAGAAAAAGAATGTGAAAATAAAAAAGAATAGAATTGAAAACAAAAGGAAATAGGGACAAAGTGAAAGGAGACAAAAATGAAAATAAAAAGATAATGAGAGGGAACAAAAAATAAAAGAATAACGAGAAGATGATAAACGAAAAGATGATGAGAGTAAAATGATGATGAAAGTGAAATGATGATGAGAGTAAAATGATAATGAAGGTAAAATGATAATGAGGATAAAACAATGATAAAGGTGAAATAATAACGAGGACAATCACGAGGGTGAAATGATGATGAGAACAAAATAATTATGAGAATGAAATGATAATAAGGACAAAATGGTGATAAGAATGAAAAAAAGAAAGGGAGTGAAAATGAAAAGAAAAGGAAAACAAATTAACAAAAAGACAAATCATAAAAGAAGAAAAATAGAGTTAGTAGAGAAGAAAAAACTGTCATACTTTATTTGCAAAACTAAGACTTAAAAAAAGAAAAGAATTAGAAATAAATAAAACAAAAAAGAGGAAAAAAAAGAAGTAATATACTTTAATGCAAAACTGGAAGAAATTAAAGACCTAAAAAGAGAAGAGAAATAATAATTGAAAAGAAAAATGAAAACAAAAAAGAAGGAAGGATGAAAAAATGACACTTTCGGCATGAAACTGAAAGAGCTTAAAAGAAAAAGAAGAGGAAAGAAATTATAAACAAGAAAGAAAAATGAAAACAAAAAAAGGAAAAAAAGAATATATCTAAGAAAGGGAGTGAAAAGAAATGAAAAAAAGAAGGGGGAGTGAAGAAATAAAAAAAAAAAATGAAGGAAAGTGAAAAGGAACAAAAAAAAATAAAGAGGGAGCGAAAAAAAAAGAAGTGAAGTAAAAAAAAATGAAAAAATAAAGAAATGAAAGTAATAATGGAAATAAAAGAACTACTTGGTGCAAAAAAAAATAAACAAAAAAACTGCAAAAATTAATTGGGTTAAATCACCTATATCAAGATAATTAAATTAAAAATCAATCAGGTAATATCACTTGAGTTATATCATCACCAGTTAAAATTAGTTATAATCAATTTAAAATTAATTTTAAATTTTAATAATAAAGAATAAATTTAAAATTTTAAACTTTATTACCATATATTATAAGCTACTATATTTTAAATATTTTGTAAATTTTAAAAGTTAATTAATACTATACTTAAGAGTAATTTTTTATTATAATAAAGGGTTTTAAAAAAAAATTTTAATATATTATCTGAATAAATTATTTAAATAGTAAAATCAAAAAAAAAATAGTAATTTTTTTTTTTTAGAAAAAAGAGAAGAAATATTATATATGAGAAGTATTGTAATCAGCTTTACTGAAATTCACATATTTGAGGCAGAGCAGCTGTGTAGCAGATACCTATTCATTTCTGATAGATGTAAGTTATGCAAATTTGCAACTTATAATGCAGTAACTGAAAGAATCTCAAATAAGCAGCAGTAGAAGGAGGTAGAACTTTCTTGGTGCCATTATTCCATACCATTACTTTATTTTATTAAGCGTATACCTGAGGTTTCTACTAAAAGCAAACATCACATCAAATAAAAAAAGCTGGATCATCCAGAGTAGTGACTGACTTCAACTGTATGCCTCTTGGGTCACAAAGATTATTAAATCATAAATCAAAAAATGTTTAATTCCTTGGCAAACTTTGTGTCTTTACAGAAGCCAAACAAGCAGTCTAGCGGTTCTAACAGAGCTAAAAATATAAGATCATGTGAATCAATCCACTAAAGTACAACCTGAGCAAAACAAGAAGGTGAAAAACAAGCAACTATTGAAGCAATTAATTAGTTTATGTAATTAACAAGCTAGAAATAGAAAGTTAACCATTGGAAGGATAAGCATTCCTAACCAATTTTTTGTTATAGATAATTAGTATTTTTACAATTTTTTTTTTTTGTTTTTCATTTTCCTGATATCCTTAGTTTAGTTAATATTTTAGTGGATAGCTAGACTGGCTTTGGCTGGGAGTATTACATGTGTGAAAAAGTGATTGTAATCCAGTCCTATCTGAAGTAATAAATTTTAATATGCAGTTTAACACTTTAAAAAAAATATATATATAACATATATTTTTAAAAAAAAAATTCTCTTTTGTTTTACTTAATACTTTTAAAATTTTTATAAAAATATTGTTTTAAAGGTTGGATTTAGTTTTTACTTTAAATTTGAGTAAGTAAATAAATTGTTAAATTTTGACGTATCTTCGTCAATAAACATAACAATGCTCTACAATTTTGGAAGTGATTAACAAATGATCGTCATGACGTATTAATTTCACCGGGGTGAGGAATAATTAACTTCTCTATTTTTTAATTTAATAATAATTAGTAATAAAGATAAATAAAATCCAGCCAAAAAGTACACTAAACTAAATATAAAGTAAATTAAAAAAAAAAAAATATTTATGGGCAAAAAAAAAAAAGATTAAATTTTCCAAACAAATTGTAAAATGAATTTTATATTATTTATGATTCATACAATGAAGTATCCCAATAAATGTCCCAATAAATGAGATCATAGATCATGCACGTTTGATAAAGCATTGAACCGATTTAGCCGATTAGCCGATCGATCCACAAATCTAATCAGCGTATAATATTGCAGATTGTACAAAAACAAATTAAGTAGTTTGCGTTCTCTTTTTGTAGTAAAAATCTTCGCGTCAAAAATTTAGATTTTTATTTCTGTCTGGCAGCTTATAGACTAAACGATTTTGTTACAATCAAAATAATTTTTATATAAAAGTGTCATTAAAATAAAATTAAGTTTGCCCGTATAATAGACTTACCATCGAGGTAAGTGAAAAAGAACTAATACTAAATTACTAAAAATTAAATAATTAAAAGACAAATAAAAAAAATAAATAGAATAAAATAAAAATTTGGCGAATTTCTACGTGTTTTAGAAATAAATATGATTTAATTCTTTAAAAGAAAAAACCGACAATTCCAGCAATTACGGCAGCACTGAATAAACCGGATTCGATTTTATGGCCGCTACTTGGAGCTTCAGGTGATTTAGGTGAGCTAGGTGGTGGAGTTGGTGCAGAAGTTGGTTGACCTGATGGTACACCACCTTTAGCAACCAAAGATGACCATGATGGTATCAATGAACCGGTACCAGTTGGTGAATAATAAGCTGTTGGTGATGGATTAACAGTGCCTTTAGCTAAAGTGTTAACAATTGAAGTTGGATAGGCAGAGGGTATAGGAAGAGATTTTGAATCTGTTGGGACTGCTACATCTGCTGCATCTGCTGATTCTGTTGGTTCTGTTGATACTCCAGAACTAGTTATTTCTGGGGCTTGGCGAACTGCAAGATTCAATGCTTCGGGTTCTGCAGCTATATTAATATGATAAAAAAAGAGTTAAAAAGTGAAAATAATGAATATATTTAAGAAATAGTTTACTCACCTCTGACTTCAAGTGCTTGAGCAAAAGAAATAGCTTCAATGATGAGAAGGGCTACAATAGCACCGATGGTAAATTTTATAAATTTGTTCATGTTTGTTTTTTTTTTTTAACTTTTAAACCGCAAAAAAAAATAAAAATGAAATATACTGTTTTATAGAATGTTATCTGAATATATTTATTTTTTTGTTATTTTTTTCTCGTCTCAAAATACCAGGTATATTTATAATAAAATTTTTTTTAACATCATGAAAGATCGACAATATTTTTCTCCGCGAAAATGTTGATAATAATAATTTAAATCAATGAGAAAAAGTGTTAATCATAAAAAAAAAAGGGATTTTCGGATAACCATATAAGTTTAATAATTATCTTTTAACGTAAATGAGAAACGCGTTAAAAACACGAATGATGGAACGGGAACCATGGGTGCGGTAGATCCAATTTAGGATTAAGTAAGGTAAGATTTGTCATTTTAATTTATGAAAGAGAGAATATGATGGGTTAATAAGATTTAATGAATTGAAATCCACTCAAATTTCATTTATATTGATTTTAATATAAAAAATTATAAAAAAAAAAAAATATTTCTAATCTTCATATGAAATATTATATCTTTTCGAAAAAAAAATTAATCAATTATATGAAGCATTTTATAATCCTAAAACTTTCGTTTCCTCTCATAGATTTATTTATCGTTCATATTAATTATTTCTCGTGCAACAAACGGGTTTTGGGATTATCAATTACGATTGACCCGAAAGTTACAAAAATTACGGCTAAGGAGATGAAAAAGGAATGTAAATCAACAAAAAATTAAAAATTCATGACAATTTAATTAAGTTATTTCAAATTTTCATATGGTTCTTTTAATTTAAAAATTAGTATGAAAAAAAAACCAAAACAAATAATTATTATTATGGAACAAAAATGTAAAATACAACATACACATGGAATATTTCAAACCTTGGCAACGAAAATGGTAAAAAATTAGAAAAAATGATCAACAAGAGATCAACAAGAGGAATGCTAAAAATATATTCTTGTGAATTTCCTTTTTTTGAAATCATTTGTTATCTGTTACATTCCTGTTACTAATAAACAAGGAGATATTTATAAATGAATATATTTATCGGGAAGTTTCTAAGCAGACGCAGTCAAGATTTATTCAAGTAATTGTTGCATAACATGTGAACATGTGATTTTTCTAAATTAGGTTTTATTTAAAAAAAAAAAATACAAATGGGACAACCCTTACCGAAATACCGAAATACCGATCTTTTATTTTCAGCCAAATTAACAAACCATCCTTTTTAGGAATCATCAAATCTTCTTTAATAACTACAATTAGTTAAGATTCATGCATTTCATTGTACTTGATTTTTTGACCTTTTATTGCAGGGCTCGCCTTTCTGTGGACCATAAAAACTTGACCAGATATATCTTGTATTTCTAATCCCTCAATAACGATAGTCATCATTTCTTTAATAAGTGTGGGCTTTCCAATGTTGCAAAAACAAAGTTTTTTTTATTCATTTTACAATCAGGAAAAAAAAATGTAAACGATGTAATCAATTGATTTTTCCATGCCAAAATAAGAAATTTATTCTTGTAAGAAATCTGGAAAGCACAAGAATCAACAACGTAAGATTGATGAAATAAAAAAAAGTTTTTTTTTTTTTTTCTTATAAGAAATCGATATTTTTCCTTTCTATCTAGTAAGAAATTTTTTTTTTCTTCTTTTAAAGAGAAAATAAAAATATTCGAAATTAAAATAAATTCTTTTTTTTTTTTTTATATTTTGTGTAAAGATGGCACCTGATAAAAAAAATCATTATTATAATTATTATAATAATAATAATAATAATAATTATTACTTTCAAGCGGTATCATTTCCTTTTAAAAGATTATTACGAATAACTTACCCACTTTTAATATTATTCGCCATTTTCACATTCTATTTTTCATATATTGATTGTTTTATTGACCCATTAGAATTAAGATGTTTAAAAGAAAATTATGATGATATTGAAACAACTCCACCGATTCAAAACGCGATTTTAACAGAAGAAAAATTTATAACATACCTTCCACATAGCCAATTTCATAATCAATTAATTGAATTAAAAAATGCCATAGTTATTGCTTATTTAACAAATCGTACTTTGATAGTTCCATCAATATTACAATCTGATCATCATACTTTAAATATCGCTCATTCACGATTATATAACCTTTATCATCAAATAATCAATTACACTAATATAAAAAAAGATAGATTATTATGTGATGTTAAATATTCTGATTATTGTTCATCCGAATATAAAAAATATGATAGTTTTGAATTAATAAATTGGGAAGAAATAATTGATTTTAATTGGGTTAAGAATTATGTTAAGATTATACACAGAGGTTATGATTTTTCTATTGAAGGATTATTTGATACTTGTAATATAATTATTGATGATACAAAAAATAACACTTCAATACAAGAATTATTGGATGATAATAAGGATATATACGTTATAAGTAATGATAATAAATATCATTATAGATTTTTTGATACCGAAAATCCTCATAATAATTATATTTTAAATAAATATGAGACTCCTTATTTAATTAGTGATTTGCGAAAGAGGGATGAAAAATTAATTCATTTGGATACATTATTTGGAAGTACTAAAATTGATTTTAGAGATAAAGATGTTATTAAATGGAGAATTGATATGCTTAGAAGTCTTAAAATTTCTCATCCGATTTTATTAGATGTATCTAATAATATAATTAATGAATTAGGTGGTTTCGGAAATTTTTTGGGTGCTCATGTTAGAGCTTCTGATGGAAGATTTAAGAAAAATTTTGGAAAAATTATTGATCATGTTATCGAAATGTTGAAATTTCATCCTCAAAATATTTCAAATCAAACATCTAATAATAATAATAATTCTTCAGATATTATTACTCTTAATGATTGTAAAAAATTGAACAAAAGAATTATATTTATTGCTACCGATTCTTCAAATGTTCATGTTCAATTATCAAAAATCTTTTCAACATTTCCTTGCGTTTTCACTATGGAAGATTTTGATAGTTTGGTCGATCCTTTAAGGAAAATCCCTTATACTTTTGATAGAAATGCAAATATGGCCAATTTTTTTTATCCTTTACTTGATTTATTAATAGTATCTAATGCCATGGATGTTATTATAACTTATTCAAGTACTTTTTCCGGTTTTGCAAAATATTATCATGAAGTATTAGCTTTTGAAAGAGAATCTCTTAAAAATAATCACAATATCACGAAAATTCGAGGAGGGGAATGAAAAGTGTTGTAATTCATGTATAGCTTTGTATATTTATTTACATATAGTATTGTAATTATATTTTTTTTTTTAAATAGCGTATTTGTGTTCTTTGAAATAAAGATTTTTTTTTTTTTAATCCAATTTATGAACAGTTTGCGCTTTTGTTTTGTATTGTATGTGTTGATCCATAGTTAAATAGTAAATATATTTATTTCATAAATCGCAATATTTGTATTTAAGTTTGTTCTAAATACAGTAGTTAGGTCATTTGGAATTGTGATAATTACATTATTTAAACCGAATTTAGCCAAGTTTGGTACGTGTTAGAAACTTCTTTTACTTTTGTCAAACGCCGTGCAAATACCTAAATATAATCTATAAATTAATCATTTGTTTCTTTACCCCTTATCACGGAAATCACTCCAAGTTTTGCCTCGGGTACTCGGTCCCAAGCAGGTTTTTCTAGAGGGAAATATTTATTATATATAAAAATAACTTCTGAAAGTTGTTTTATCGTTTTATCGGTGTAAGGTTGGATTTTATGTTTCACGAGAGTTTTTATTGAAAAAAAAAAAGAGTGAGGGGGAGTTATAAGTTAGTTTTCCATGAATAGGTATATTTTAAAAGAAATGATTTTCAGTTTGAAAATTTTTGATATTTTTAAATTTTTTAAAAATCTGTAAAAAGTCAAGTTAAAAATCCTGTTTATCTAACTCCTCAAAAATAAAAATAGAAAGAGGAATTAAAGTTATTACTAAAATTGGCATTTAAACTTGATTTTCTATTAATTTTGAAATCATCAAATTTTCAAGTTGAGATGGTCGCAATTAATTGTTTTAGGTTAGAATGATTTTTATTTATGTACTGTACATACTAATAATAAACGGTATTTGTGAATTTAAATTAAATTCAAACAATCTGTTGAACCAAATTATTTAAACCGAATATAGCCAAGTTTTTGTATCAAATTAGGCGGGCCAGAATCTTCCTTTGCAAACCACGCTAATACATATTGGTTTAAATCGATCGTTTTTTCTTTACTCCTTATCATTCAAATTGACCGCATGGTAATCACCATTTCAATATGACTCGGGTACTGGTTCCCAAACCACTATATTTTTCTCGAATTTTTTTTTTGATTTTTCTGATGTTTATCGTTTTGTCCGAAATAAAGCCAGATCTTCGGTGTTTTTACTGAAAAAAAGAATGGGAAAGAGGTTGAGTCTATAAATTAGTTTCCAATACAGTCGACCCTCGATATAACGAATCACTTCAAATTCGTTGTAACTTAATAAGACTGAACGGGTATTCTTTGATAGGGTGGTTAAAATATCATCCGAACTGCTTCGGACGCCCAGTTGAGGGGTGACCTTCAATACTGGCGAAGACCAGTTTTATTGGACATTTATAAGATTATAGCGAATAATTTAAATTTCATTGGGTTTCGTTAATATTATTTGATTGGTTAAATGTCACGCGATGGGAAAAAGATAAATTCGTTTTAAAGCAAGTTCATTATATCGAGTAACGATTGTGTTTTATATAAAATTATCTATATAAAATTGATTGAGGAAGAGAGGGTAATTAAAAAAAAAAAAAAACAATAATGCTTGTCAAGGCCTAGAATATTGTTGAACAGAAAACCAAATTGGTCCTGCCTAACAGCTCTACTGAATATCTAATTGTTTATGTACAACCTAACCCATGTGGTCAACGAATTTTTGTTAAGATGTGTTTTGTATATTTGCGAATTTTTAATTCAGGAATCGGCATGTATCGTTTTTGACTTGTACGACGGGGCGGCCCTGACTAGATTCTTTAATTGCATCACAATTTACGATACACAGTTTAAGAAATTTCAATTTTTTTTTTTTTTTTTAACTTATCATTACATCTCCTTATAAAATTTGTATTACAAATATTTATAAATTTTCATTCGGATGTTCCCTTAGAATGAACAAATAAGTTCGAATTAACTGTTATCTCACTCTGTTTAGTCATAATAGAAAATAGAAAATTTTAATTAGTTATCTCTTAAAAAAAAAAAACAATCTTGAAGAATTTTAATAGAATTATGATAGTTACAATGTGGTGAAACGTTTAGCGAACCATATTGAAACGTATTAAAAAAAATAATAACTTGATTTCCCAATGAGGTACATTGTACCCATTTATTTGCTATTTAAACATAATATGTTCTTTCCTTTGACTCTTTCAATAATTAATTTAATCGATATTTATCT
This sequence comes from Rhizophagus clarus, assembly GCA_015698045.1. Lineage (NCBI taxonomy): Eukaryota > Fungi > Glomeromycota > Glomeromycetes > Glomerales > Glomeraceae > Rhizophagus > Rhizophagus clarus. Next base: position 564,183 of record BLAL01000182.1, on the reverse strand, counting down.
TTTCCGCTCTTTTTTTTTTTTACCCTTTATTAAGTGAGAATGGTTTTTGGTACAAGAACCCGTGTATACCATAGGTTTTATACCGTCGGTAAAACGAGAGTTCTTTCCAAAAAAATATTAATCCTCTTATTCTTAATATCTCTTATCTCATTCCTTTTGTCATTTAGAGGTTTAAAACCAGAATTAGAAACAGTAAATGTTACAACTTCACCATATTATTATAAACATATTAAAAATGAAAAATTTTTAACATACATTCCTCATAGTCAATTTCATAATCAATTAATCGAATTAAAAAATGCCATTATTCTCGCTTATTTAACCAATCGAACATTAATTATGCCACCAATAATCCATTTCACTCATAACTTTTCTATTCCACATGCACCTTTAATTAAACTATATGATCGTCTAATTCATTACGAAAATGTCAAAAAAATCAGATCATTATGTAATACAAAAGATTCACCAGAAGGTTATTGTTCATTAGATTATATTAAATATGATTCTTACATGATGATAAATTGGGAAGAAATCTTTGATCTTAGCTGGATTAAGAATCAAATTAAAATTATAAATAGAAATGATTTTTCTATTGAAGGTTTATATAAAATTTGTAATATTCCTATTAAAGAAACTTTTAATGATAACTTTAATGATTTATTAGAAGATAATGAAAATGTTTTCGTTTTAAGTCAAGGTAATCAAGCTAAAAATAGATATTACTATAGATTTTTTGATACTGTTAATACGGATAATAATTATGAATTAATCAATTATGAATCCCCTTATTTAATCAGTGATTTACAAAAGAGGAAAGAAAAATTAATTCATACTGATAGTTTATTTGGAAGTTTCAGAATTAATTTTAAGGATGAAAATATTATTAATTGGAAATCTGAAATGGAAAGAAATTTTTTAATTTCTCATCCAACTTTATTAAATGTAGTTAATAATATTACTAATGAATTAGGTGGATTTGGAAGTTTTTTAGGTGTTCATGTTAGAATTGGTGATAGCATATTTAAAAAGAATACCAATAATACCGTTGACCTTATAATTAATGATATAAAAGATGTATTACAAGTTACGAAGAAAATTATTGATACTCCAAATTCTAATAATAATTACTGTAAATCGGAGAACAAACAAATTATATTTATCGCAACAGATTCTTCAGATCCACGTGTGGAATTATCAAAAATCTTTTCAACATTTGGTTGTGTATTCACTCTTGGAGATTTTAAAGATTTCATTGATCCTTTAAGAGATATAACTTATACATTTGATAAAAATGTAAAAATGTTAGATTTCTTTTACCCTTTAGTTGATTTAATGGTAATTGCTAATGGTATGGAAGTTATTGGAACTCGTCAAAGCACTTTTTCCAAATTTGCAAAATATTATCATAAAACATTAACTTACAAAAAAGGACAGAATGCTTTTTAATGATTTGTTTAAAGTGAATTATTATTTCCTAATTAATTTAATAATTGTATACATTATAATTATGTCATTTCCTAATTTCTACTTTTGTTGTTATTATATTTTTGTAACATTTAATTTTCATAGTTAATTATTATTACTTTTATCGATTAATATGTTAATATACTTGTACATGCATCTAATAAAAACACTTAATTTGTCAATGAAATCATTTTATGCATTCATTCAGTTTAATGATAATTGATACTCTGGATTTTAAACGCATTGACACATATGATTTACACGATTTTTTATACCATACTGCATACCCGAGTACAAATTTCATCCAGATATTTTGTGCAGTATTATACAGCTTTCGCGGACATTCTACAATGTGGTACGATACTTTTTAAGAGAACAAAATTCAAAAACTATTGTTTGAAATCGTCCAAAATTAAAGAAATACAAAGATTCGTCTGGTCGAATGTGGCAATAAATTTCGGCTATATAACTTTTTAAGGGTAACAAATTCACCAATTGTTTGAGTTTCAAACCAGTTCAAAAAGTGAAGATTTGCAGGCAGATAAATCTGGTTTGCAGTACGGTACGGCAATATTTCGCCTATATACTTTTTAAAGATAACAAAATTCAAAACAATTGTTCAAAAGTGAAAGAAATACAAAAATTCACATAAGTATAGTATGCATAAGAATGTGTCAATAAACTTCGGCTATATATTTTTTAAAGGTAACAAAATCACAATTCAGGCCCGATTGTCCGAGTTCAAAAGTGAAGATTGACATTTGGTTTGCAGCAATAAAGTCACATGATTTCGCCTATATACTTTTAAAGAAAACAATTGTTTGAAATCATTCAAAAAGTGAAAGCAATACGAAGATTCGCAGACTGGTTTCCTAGTATAGCATAAGAATATATAGAGTGACTTATCATAGAATAGTACTTATAATGTCAAATTTTTTACAAATGCGTTATATTTCTGTACTTATAATTAATTCTTTATTAGCCGGTTAATTTTATAGTCTTAAAGATTTATTTTTATAATATAATAAAGTATTTAAATCTTTTCTTTCTTTTTATAAATATATAATAGTGAATTAAAACCACTTTTTTTTCAAATCAGAACTCTTGATAATAGAAAATAATTATTATAAATAAAAGATTTTTGCTAAAATTCATATCATCAATTTTTCAACTTAAGTATTAAATAGAATTTATAAATATATTTATTTAATCAAGAATTTTTTTTTTTTAAAAAAAAAAAAAAAGATAAAAAGAATTACCGTATATCACGGGCCACAGTACCCCCCTATGTATAGTATCCACCCGTGTATAGTACCCCCGGGTACAGGCCAAAACCCCCAAAATTTGCAAGATACCCGGGGTACTGTGGCCCGTGATATACGGTAAATTATTATTTGTTATAAATAAACTTTAATTATAATGTAATTAAGAAATCTTTTAAAATCCTAATTTATAATCTTAATGATTTAAAATATTAATTAAAAATTTTAACAATAAAATTTTATTTAAATTAATAATTAACTTTTAATGCAATTTAATACATTTTTTTTTAATTCAAGGATATATATATTAATATATATATATCACAAACATCTAGACTATCTAAATGTGACTTATAAAACTAACATTCAATAATGGCAAATAATCAAATAAATAAAATTAAAAATTAAAAATAATAATAAAATATATAATTATTTAATTAATAATTTTAATCTTTTTTTTTTGTATTTTTTTTTTTTAAAAAAAAAAATTTAAAAATATTATTAATTTTTAGATTAAAATTAATATTAATAAAAAATATATATATATATATATATATAAAATAGTTTATTAAATAAATTAAAAGTGACATTTAAAATTATTATTATTGCTTTTAATTTTTTTTTATTAAAATTATAATTATAAAAAAAATATAGTTTTTACTAAATAACTGATTATTTTAATTTATTAAAATTTACAAAATAATATATTTTTATTAATAAATAATAGTAAAATATATTGATTTAAAAATTTTATTATTATTTTCTAATAAAATTAACTTTAAAAATAAGTATAAAAAAAAAAAAAAAAAAAAATTTAAAATTTGGTTTTAATAATCATCCAATTGGTTCTGCCAAAATTAGTGATTGTAACTATATAAAGTTAGTTAGTTATACGACCGGTATCACTAAAATACTTATTATCACGTGATTATTTTTTAACGTTTACGTTTGAGGCAAAATTTAGATTATAAACTAATCTTTTATGGTACTTGAATTAACAATTAAAAATTATTTATTTACTTAATATATATATATTGTAAATTACATTAAATTACACAACAATAAATTTCAATTTTATCTCCATCCTTTACCGAAACCATTTGACCAACCATCTCGCACAGGGCGAGGAGTAGACATTAATTCGGGATCAAGACAATCAGGTAGGCGTACGTAACCTTCAAATCCTAGTTCATTAAGACCTTCTTCATTTGGCTTCATAGCACGTATAGTTTGTGATATATCAAACGAAGAATCCTATTAATCGGAAAAAAGTGGGTTAATATTCTTCCCCCTAGTTCATTTTAAGACTTACAAAATTACAAGAGATTAAATTACTTACGTCTAGGAAACTTGTTGATTCTTTTGATAATTTTAGTTTTGATCTATTAAGTTTGGCTTTTATAATTTCATCAAAATAAAGTATATCATAATTTTCTATTTTACTTATAGCTCTCTCAGTAATAAATTGTGAAAATGATTGAGAATCTACCAAATTAGATACGAATTCCTAAAAAGAAAGTACCACAATTTGTTAATAGTTGCCTAATAAATAATAAATGAGTAATCTTTCTCACTTTCAAATTACCTTTTCATCCTTATCAAAAGTTTTTAAGAACAAGTCTCTTTTAAATGATTCATTAACATCTTCAACAGTATCAAATTCATTTTCATGAATAGTATCACAACTTGTTGTATCATTATTTACAAGAAAATAACGATAATTTCTTAATAATGAAGCAAATACTCTTAAGAATGCTTCTGATACCTTTGATTCATCAAAACAGGCGGGTATACAAGGATAAACCACATCATTTAAACATTCATCATGTATCATAACTGAACATCCTTCACATTTATATACAGGATTAATACCAAGACTATTTCTACATATACCACAAGCCAAACCTTCCATCATCCAAGTATTAATGCCACTTTTTTGTCCATATGCTTCAATATCAGAAGGTAACAATACCATCAAATGACCTTCTTTTTGTGTATAATTTTTTTCAGATCCAACTTTGGATAGTAATGACTTGTTTGAATAAGATATGCTTGACAAATCATCAAATAATGATTCAGAATAATTGGTTGAACCAGGCGATGTTGGTGGACTTATCATCGAGTTATCATTAACAAAATTTGATGGTGAGTCTCGTACAATTATTGAGAACCGATTTTTTGTTAATGCTTTGTTTTTAAACGTCTGTTTTTTATCGAAAAAATTGCAAAGAAACAGTTAGTATTTTGTAAAAAAAAAGAGGCATGCTTGAATTATCTGAGCCATTATATTAAGTAAACAATGACAACTTACCATTATGGACTTTCTTGCACCTCCAGTAATAGTACTAAGTCTTTGCTTTGTTTTTTTACCAAATTTGTCCAAACTTTTTAAATCAACTTTATTAGAAGAGAAAGAAGGAGGAACAAAATTGGAAAATCTCCTTTGTATGGGGTGCGCCGAATTATCATTATTACCTAATTTTATATTACTCATAGAAACACTTGATCTCACAACCTTATGTGTCTTAATGCCACTATTAGATAACCCTATGTTATTATTATTGCCAAACAAATCGCTAACATTACTTGAACTACTATCATTACTATTATGACTCAAATTATCGTTATCAAAAGTGTCATATATAGGAGCTAAATGTAATACTTGGTCAATTTCTCCATTACTGTTTGTTCTCATTAATCCATTTTCGGGATCAAATGAATTAGACATTGACAAGGCTAACGGTATTGCTCTAGATGGCGTTCCTATTACCGAACATATCCTATCTCCTGCTGTTTTATCATACAATTTTGATTTATTACTCATTGGAGTAAATCTACCGTTTGGATACGCTCGTTGTATAAATGTAGGCACCCCATATGGTACATCATATCGTGTATGCATCGGTGAATATGTTTCCAGTGATTGGATCAATTTCTTTCTTTGTTTAGATGGTATTTGTATTGGTAACTTGGCCATTAATATCGTATCTTTATCAACATCAATTATACAAGCCTATAAATATAGTAAAAAGAAAGAAAAAAAGAAAAAAAGTTAATGAATTAAAACGCATTTTTACATTCCGTTTAACCAATTCCGTAATTACTTACATCTTCAGGTAATAAATCGATACCCTTATATTGCCTTTCTATTCCCATAATATATGGTACTGGTGCTTGTAAACATGCCATTAATCTAGCAGGTAATACGGGAATAAATACACCTTGCCAATATAATGGATAAATTAAATATGTTATACTGTGTGCTACTTGATATAACATATCTGGATATGATGATATTATCAGTATTTTTCCTTCCGCTAATGCAACCTCAAATAATGTTACAATATTCTTAATTGAAAGACTCCTAAATAATGGATATAATGAAAACTATTCCAAATATATATATATATATATATATATATAGATTAGTGATTATTAAAGAATAAATTATGTACCAAATTAAAGCTACTACTACTTACATCCTTCATTATTGGCATCTGATTAAGTGCAGGCCTTGCACAAAAGAGTGTCATATCATTAACCGATATTGCCACTTGCAATTTTCCAGGTGGTGGTAATGGTATCTCATGCACAAGGTTCACTATGTACCTATAAAAAAAAAATTATTCACACTTTGTCCTTCACTTTGTCCTTTCCGTATGAAAATACCCACTCACCTTTCAAGAGGAACCAGAGATTTAATTGGGACATTTCTTTCTTTAAGTCCTTCAATCATTGGTATTGCAATAGCACACAACCAATCTTTTAATATATCATGCCATGCTAAATGACTTATTATACCAATACATTTTGGTATCCATAAATTACTTTTATCTAACACCCCTAATTTAATAGGTTGTAATAGTTCATTATATAATGCCAATTTTTCTTTTGCATCAGCTTTTTCTTTTTCGATTTCTTCTAATTCTTTACTGCTAATATGTCCTTGTAATACTATTTTTGCTCTTGCCGTTTCTATTCTTCTTCTTTCGACCCTTATCTTTTCATTTAAACTTTCTGCATATTCTATTTCACTATGAGACTTATAGAGGAAGTGAAAAGAGTCAAGATTAAAAGTTTTTCTATTTGATAACATTGTAAATAAATTTACTTACCATGTTGGCTTCTCTCCAGATTTTTTGTTGTTCATTTAATTCCTCAAACAAATCGTCTGGTATTGGTTCAAATGTAGTTAAACATACTCCATATCGCTGTGACCCATCTTCCTGTGTCATCACCTAATAGCGTTCATTAAGTTAAAGCTAATACTCTACAATAAATAATCTTTAAAATAACTTTGTTTTTCATAAAAGGATACAAAACCATGGAAAGTTGCTGCAGGACATGTGTCTGATTCTCTTATCATTATGTCATTAGGAAAACAAAACTATTAAAAATAAAAAAAAAAAATTAATTATAAGATCGTGGCACACATGCATATAAGAAACGTATATAAAGAAAGAAAATCACCATTGGAACATATGCAGGAAAGGTTCCTTCTTTTGGATAATCATCCTTTGGATACCTAGATAATAATTTTGGCGAAAATTTTTGTTTTAAAGGATGTAATAAATTACCAGAATCAACAACATTTTGTTTTGATGATGGTTGTTGTGGTACTACATTCTGATACGAACTTCTGACGTCACATGATTTTTCTTTAATATCATTATTTGAAAAATTTAATATAGAATCTGTTTCTAATAATTCATCATCAAAATCCTTAATTTCAGTACTTGTAACCGAACCACATTCACTTTCACGAGTTTCATCGTTATTCTTAAGATCTACATTAAAACTTTTTCTAGCCGTAAAACTAGGAACCTTTATTTTTTTTATTTCTTTTCCCATTGATTTTAAAAATTCATCACGTTCTTGATCAAATTTTAATATATTTATTCTAATACTCTCAAATAATGAATCAAATATTTTACTTTCATCATCATTTATTACTAACTCCTTACTATATCTCTCAAATAATTTTTTTGATGCATTAAATATATCAGACGTTTTGTTGTCATTATCATCAGGAGCAGATATTGTCGTATCTGATGTAACATCTGATTGTACTGGAGTACTTTTCACGTCAGTTGATGATGTTTTATCAACATCACTCGTTATGGTATCATCATCATTTGTTTTCGTAGTATCGTTTTCTTTTAGATTTAAATTTTTGATCCCTTCTTCTGTAGAGTCATCTGTAGAGTCATCTTGTAGTGTAACATCATCTTTACCATTAGATTCATTTGACTGTTCTTCTTTGATGATTAATTTTTCATTTTCATGATTAGATGATGATAATTGATTTATTGATTTTTGTTCTTTGGGATTAATTTGAAAATTCGGCGGTAATCCTGCTAAAAACACATAATCAACAAATCTTTTATCAATGGTTTTTCTCTTTAGCATTTTATGAAAGTTTTGATGGAATGAATGGAATAGGATGGAATGGATGAGATTGGATGAGGGATGAGATGAGGATGAAATTAATTGAAAAATGAAAATGGAAATGAAAGTGAAAATGAGACGAGATGGGATGAAACAAGATTAAATGAAATCAGTAAAAAAAATTCATTAAAGAATGAATTTAAAGTTAAATAATTCTAACTATTGAATTTTAACGGTATTCAGCGAGAAAAAATAAAATAAAATATAAAAACAAAAATTACTTTGATACTTTGATATATAAAAGAAAGTAATAAGGGTATTTTTACTAAGGAAATGGTTTGTAACGAAGAGATTGTTTCCTAAAAAATTTTCTCTTTTCTATGGTTGAAAATATTTTTAAGGGGGCGGGAAGGTAGTTAGTTGTATGGTTTATTACCAAATAATTAATGAATCAAAAATCTAGGCAAATATATTATATAATTATGGGTTTTTTTGTTTATCAAAGCAAAAACTTTATATTTTATTTTATTTTATTTTTTAATAAAACGAAAAAAACGTAAAAAAAAATTATCGGGAAAAAAAACAAAAAAAGGGGAATGTTTTTTAAATTGAAAATAAACAATTTATAAATTTGTGAAACAACTTAATTTTAAATTTATAGACTAATTCGGTAACAAAACTAATAATGTTCTTTAGTCATATGTTTATTCAATTAGATACATTTCCTTATCCCGGAGGTCATTTTAAAAGAAAATTTAATTTTTTTGGTGTACGATACTATAAATAAACGTTTGAAATCGTTCTAACAAACCGATCAAATTTATATGATTCGATATTAGTGAATTCTTTTTTTATTCATTAAGTCAAGAAACGACCAATTCGATTCAAATATTATAGAAAAATTATTTAGACTATATTTAGCTTAGACTTAACTTAGAGTTTAATTTAATTGGTTTATTATAGACGCTGCTGCGTCATGGCGTGATATAATTTATGACATGCAATCGGTTATTAATAATAGGTTTAATACTAAAAATGTAAATTTCAAAATTTTACTAAAATTTGAATCTTTAGTTCGATCAATGAAAGATTCTCATGCATTTAATGATTATCAAACCTATTTCGTTAACTAGACAACTAAGAAATTATAGCAATTAATGATCACATGTTTAAATAATAATTGATAATTTCATTCCGGTCATAAAAAATCCCCAATAATGTAAATTCCGTTTATATTTACTTTATTTAGTAATTCTAAACAAATTAAAGAATAGTATTTTCCGATTAGTTTATGCATATTTAGTGTCATTCGTGTAATTCGACCCTCTTTTATACAGTACATAACACAAAAGGATAAGGATTTTCTTTATCCATTACAAAATCCAATTACTTTTTAATAGAATTTTCTACCTTTTGCGAACTAAATTATTGTTTTTTTCAGTTACACTAAATTTGTGAAATTTGTACACAATTCAATAATTTAACTGCTTAGTAGAAGAAAATAATTAATCTTGTGTCATTTTGTATTATCATTTCCTTTTATGATAATTTTTTTTAAGCGTGTTATATGAAGATCGCTTAATTCCGACTTTTTGTGTCTTCAATGGCAATTAGAAAATTCTTGACGGAAAATCAAAAAATGAAGATGAAATATATTTTTTGTTCCTCAAGTGGTAAACAAATTTAAAAATTCTCATTAAGGAAAATATTTGCCTCTGTTTGGATTACAAATAATTAAGACGAAGATGAACGTATGCCTATATAAACACCTGTAGAATTTGCAATTATTTTGCTCTTTTACATTTCACTCTTCCCTCGTACATTACTACCACTTAAACTTTCATTTAAGCCACCCTTTAATCACCTTCTCACTCACTCATTGAAAGGTGTACGATCGCTTAGATAGCGAATATAATCATTCTTTACTTACGGCTTATTATCCAACTTTTTTCTTTTTTTTTTTTTTAGAACAAAAAAAAAAAAATGAAGCAATCTCTATTCTCCTTAGTATTGTGCCTTTTACTCTTCTCCGTTGTAATAGAAGCAAATATTTTACCTATAGTGAATACTACCTCAATATGTTCGTCAAAAAAACCATGTGAATTAAGATGGGTAGAAGACGGAACAACACCAAAGTTAACTCAATTACAAAGTATTGATATTAAATTAATGACAGGACCTAATAATAATCAAATTCAAATTATGGATTTGGGTACAGTTTCTCCAACAATTGGTAAAGTAAATTATAATATCTCACCCAACTTAGGACCACCTGGAAGATATTATTTTTATAAATTCACCTCTGGTACCGTTGAAGTTTGGTCTAGAAGATTTGTCATTCAAGATATAACAGGTACAATTCCAGGGTTTGATCCCACAACTATTAACGCTCAAGGTGACGTAATAAACGTTCAAGGAAATAATTCCACTTCTCCAACGAGCTCATCATCCATATTATTATCAAACTCTCTTACAACTATTGGATTATCAATTATTTCTATGATGATTCTTTCTTATCTCTGCTGATATTGATTGCTTTGTTCTACCTTTTATAGCTGCCTGGTTGCATGCTGCAATGTTACATAGTAATATATAATATATACAGTAATGTACTATTGTAAAACCTTCCTTTTCTCTTGATTACTCTCCCCTTCCCTTTTCCCACTTATATAATATTATTATTGGATAGAAATTACTCTAATATTTGTTTTTAATATTTAATTTGTCCAACATAACGTTATATTGTAAAATATATATATTTATATCATAGATCATTTAATTGTTAACGAATGTCCAATAAAAAGAAATTTCTAATTTAATTATTTGTTACAATAAATTAAAAGGTGCATACCACTTGATTACTGCGACCGCAGTAACATGCGTAACAAACGCGGATTCGTGGAAACCATTTCAAATGCATTATAACATGTTATTGCCGTTGTCAAACGAAATGTTAAAGATGAGAAATTCACATGTGATAAATTTGTTCAACTTATCAAGTAACAATAGGATTTCTCTCCATCAAAAAGTTGTAATTGTTCCAAAAAAAAAAAAAATCTATATCGAATAACTTTTAATTTAACTCCAAATTTGATTTCATTGATTTCACTGATTTCCTGTTGAGTTTAGACTAGTGATGCAGTTGGAACTGTCCCAATAAATTGTCCGGCATATAGCGGATTATGGCCGCAGTTACGTGTGGAACCCAATGTGCCGTTTATGTTATAACTTTTACTATGGCCAATGATGCTAATAGAATATAAAGAGTTTAATAGCTAATAATATAAATACTAAATATATAGTTTAATAGCATAAAATTATTTAATTGTAAATAGCTTAACAGTTTAAATTTTTGAATATCTCCGAATTTGTTACCAATAATTAAAGTTTTTATATTGATTTTAAATAACTTCTTTATAAATCATAGGTTATTAATTTTTTATTTTTCGGGTCAACAAGAACTTAAAGCGATTGAAATATTCAAAACCGTGATGAGCAAAGTGCTTCAAAAGAAGAAAGTTTTATATTAAGAAAAAACATCGGGGATTATGTCAGATAGTTAAGAGATAGACATTACAGAGCCGATTGTAAACATTGTGGAAGGCAGCAGATAAATATCATTTGGCATGATAATTTTAATGGTTCCGCAAGAAGTTAAAAATAATTTGACAATTGAAGAAGAATCTGTTAAAAGTCACCGCAAAACAAAATCCATAATATATTATCAGAAACATTGGTAATAATGATTCATTTGTCAAAACCAACAAAGTGTATTAATAACACGATTTGATGGTTAAGTTCAGGAAATTTTAATTATAATCCTGCAAGTTTAGTATCTCAAATTTTTAATAATGATGAAGAAGAAAAAAAATGAATAATTAGAACGATATAAAATACATTTACATACTGTATTTTATGCTTTATAATATATGTTATTAAAATAAATTTATAATTATTACAAGTTACAGTACCTATTTATGATACATATACCAGTTACAGCACATATACCAATTACGGTATATATATCAGTTACGACACATTTACCAGTTACAATTTGCCGTATTTTAAAGTAAAAAGTTATAATTAGTTATAACTCAGTTGTGATATAGCTCATCCCAATGTAATTAAGCTATAACTGCATCACTAGTTTAGATTACACATGTACAGTATATTTGAAGCTTTTTTTCATTTTCTAAAAATAGGTATTGTGTACTTTTCTTAAATGTTATATTCTATTAATGTATCAAAATATATAATAATATTATATGAACTAATGATTTTTTTACACTGATCAAATAAATAAAAACATATTAATATTTTATTCTTTATTCTTTGTTTTTTCTAATTACAAAATTTTCTAACCATTTTATTTATTATTTTTTAAACATCAAACTATTAAAATCATTAATATTAAAATTATTATTAATATTTTTATTTTACTCATCTGATTTAAAGAAAATTGGGAAACTCTTTCTAGTTACAGTCATTTTACACCTAGAACGTGGCGATAATACCATTTTTTGGTGGTAAAGAGTATTATTAACTTTAATTTTTTATTTATTTTATTGCTTAAACTACTTCTAGTAGTCTTCTTTTAGTACTAACTTATTGCAGTAAGGGTGTAAAGCCTTCAGATAATAGATAACTCAAACTTTGAAGTAGCTTTCCTTTAAAATAAAGGAAATAAACTATAAAGATATATTTAAAAATACAATATAAACTACTAACTTTATTAATAAAATTAAAAATTATTTATTATATTATAATATAGAAATAGCAAACAAGCTAGAAAATAAACAATTAGTAATTATATTATAGCTTGAAAGACTTTTTAAAAAATACAATATCCTTGCAAAGTACATTTTTATAATATTTAGCATAAACAAAACAATCCTGCAGCTAATACACAGATCAAAAGCTAATAAATCAGACATATGCCTTATTGGTAACTATTAGTTTAAAAATTTAGTAATCAATAGGATATATATCCAATTGATAACTGTATAAAAATTTAGGTTAGCTGAATTGATCATATTTTTTTATTTGAATATATTAAGTAATAATTCAATAGTCATTATTTGGTTTGATATATAATTATTACTACTTATAAATAAAGTTGCTTGCCAAAACTAGAAAGTTTTGACATGTCAAAACTGCTAAAACTGCCAAAACTGTTTCAGTGTTTTGACATAATATATCATATAATATACATATAGTTTTAGCATTTATTATAAATTTGTAGATTTCTGATCAATTTTGATATCTGGTTTATATGAATCGATTTATTGATCGTTAATAATCTTTTTTTTATATATACAAAACTGAACACATATTTTATTGATTAATTTTTGATATTTATTTGGTTTAAAGTTTCTACAGCACAATAATTATACACTTAACATAAAATAAAATATTTTAATATAAATAAAGGAATGGCTTTGAAACCTGAAAATTAAAGGAATTTTTTTTTTTGAAACTATAATACAGTATTTAACTGAATAAAAAAAAATTGAAGTAAACTTACTTCATCTTTCCAAGATTTTGAAAGTAAAAGAGTAAAAATAAAAGAAATGTAATAAGTATAGATACCACATACTCAAATCCAAAATAATTTAGGATTATGACAGCCCAAATATATAAATCCAAATTAATTTACAAATTACATATATAAATTTTGTAATTTGTACATTTGGGATTTGAGAATTATGTTAGTCAAAATATACAACTTAATTTGGAATTTATTTAAAATAATTTAGGTGGCATCTATAATAATAAAAGATAAAAATAAAAGAAGTAGGAACAAGGAAGAAAGAAAAAAAATAAAAGTGGAAAGAGGAACAATGAAGGGGAAATGGAGTGATAAGGAAGGGAAAAAATAAAGAAGGAGCAATATGGAAAGAAAATAATAAAGGGAGATTGATAATACAGAAAAAAAATCAAGAAAGAACAAGAAGAGATAAAATAAAATAAGAGAAATAGAAATAATAAAGAGAGGAAAAACCACAAAGAAGGAATGAAAAGTAAAGAAAAACTGTAAAGAAGAGATAAAAAGGGAGGGAAAAAATGTAAAGAAGGGATAAAAAGGGAGAGGAAAAATATAAAGAGAGAATGAAAAGAAAGGGAAAAATGTAAAGAAGAAGCAAAAAGAAAGAGAAAAAATGTAAAGAGATGAAAAAGGAGAGGAAAAATGTAAAGAGAGAATAAAAAGAAAGGGAAAAATGTTAAGGGATGAAAAGAAAGGATAAAAATGTAAAGAGATAAAAAGGGAGAGGAAAAATGTAAAAAGAGAACGAAAAGAAAGGAAAGAGACGAAAAGGAAGGGTAAAATATAAAGAGGAAACAAAAAGAAAAGGAAAAATGTTAAAAAGGGATGAAAAGGGCAGGAAAACATAAAAAGAGAATGAAAATGAAGGGAAAAATTGATGAGGATGAAAAGGGAAAAAAAAAACATTGAAGAAAAAGAAAGGAATTGGAATAAAAGAAAAAAAAGAGTAATAAAAGAAAGAGAAAATAAAAGAAGGAAAAGAAAGAAAAAGCAAAACTAAAGTTAGTAAGAAACAAGATGTAATGAGAAAAATAAAAAAAAACATAAAACATATCTTCTTTGCAGAGAAAAATCAAAGGATCTGTAAAAAACAAAATAAAATTAGTATAGAATATGAAAAAAATAGAACACTATATAGTACCAAATATACTGTACCTTAATTGCAAAACTAGAAAAGTCAAAATAAGTAAAATGTTTCGCTAAATATATTATTAAAAAAAAATCTAGTATAAAAATATTTACTTTAATTAAAAATATAATAAAAAACATAATAATTATTAAAAAATATTAATAAAAAGTGCAAATATTTTGAAATTTACCTTTGAAATTATTAGTAAAAAGTCAAAACTATACTAAAATTCTAATAAAGTATTTGTATTTGCTATGCCAAAACTATGCCAAAATGCCAAAATACTGAAACAGTTTTAGCAGTTTCAGCATTTTAACATTTCAGCAGTTTTAGCACTATATAGGGATTTTTAACTTTCAGCATTGGGCTAAATGAGTTTTGGCAGACAACCTTACTTGTAAAACTGAATCCAATCAATATATACTAATTAATGACTCTTAGATTATTCATTTCAGAATTTCTAATATCTTAATGCTAAAACTACTACATTAATAATATTTGTGGATTTAAAATCCATATAAAATTCTTACTTTCTATAATTAATAAGGATCTGTATAGATCTTTTCTCATCTCAGTAGATCTTTAAAACTAAAAAATTCATAGAATCTATAAAGATCAGAAAGAATTCTAAGGAATAATATTATTTATTGTATATTACTATTATCATTTATCATTTAATAATATGATTATTTAAATGTATTTTACTATATATATTATTAATAAATATTCAATCATTTAATTTTCAGGTAAAAAAAATAAAATTAAAATTCTGTTGAATTGCGAATAGTATTCTGAATAGATCAGGTCAAGTCAGGTAATCTGTTTAATCTGATCTGATAATTCTTTTCAAGTTAGGTCAAGTCAAGTAACCTGTTTGATTTGACCTGACCTATTTGATTTAGTATAATACTTCAGATTAAGGTAAATATTATAAAAAAGTTTTTACTAAAGTAACAAAGTAACAAAAAAACTTTTTTTATATCAAATTGCTTACAAAAAAATATTTTGCAATGTTTTTTGTTAAAAAATAGTTTAATTTAAAAAAAATGCTTTTTTTAAGCATTTTAATTAAGAAAATACTTTTTTATTAAGCATTTTAATTAAGCAAAATGCTTTTTATTAAGCGTTTTAGTTAAGCAAAATGCTTTTTATTAAGCGTTTTAGTTAAGCAAAATGCTTTTTATTAAGCGTTTTAGTTAAGCAAAATGCTTTTTATTAAGCGTTTTAGTTAAGCAAAATGCTTTTTATTAAGCGTTCTAGTTAAGAAAAATGCTTTTTATTAAGCGTTCTAGTTAAGAAAAATGCTTTTTATTAAGCGTTCTAGTTAAGAAAAATGCTTTTTATTAAGCGTTCTAGTTAAGAAAAATGCTTTTTATTAAGCGTTCTAGTTAAGAAAAATGCTTTTTATTAAGCGTTCTAGTTAAGAAAAATGCTTTTTATTAAGCGTTCTAGTTAAGAAAAATGCTTTTTATTAAGCGTTCTAGTTAAGAAAAATGCTTTTTATTAAGCGTTCTAGTTAAGAAAAATGCTTTTTATTAAGCGTTCTAGTTAAGAAAAATGCTTTTTATTAAGCGTTCTAGTTAAGAAAAATGCTTTTTATTAAGCGTTCTAGTTAAGAAAAATGCTTTTTATTAAGCGTTCTAGTTAAGAAAAATGCTTTTTATTAAGCGTTCTAGTTAAGAAAAATGCTTTTTATTAAGCGTTCTAGTTAAGAAAAATGCTTTTTATTAAGCGTTCTAGTTAAGAAAAATGCTTTTTATTAAGCGTTCTAGTTAAGAAAAATGCTTTTTATTAAGCGTTCTAGTTAAAAAAAATGCTTTTTATTATAGTTATTTTCTAAATTATTGACCCACCCCTCCTCTCCTGTTATTTTTAAAAAATTTTTCAGATACAGTCAGACGTAGTCAGACACAGTAATTCAGGCCAACTTATAGTGCCAGTTAGAATTATGAGTTACGTGATTATACTAATTTCCAAAAAAGAAAATTTTTCTGATTTTGTAAAAATTACAAAAAAATATTTTATGGAATGGATATCAC
This sequence comes from Rhizophagus clarus, assembly GCA_015698045.1. Lineage (NCBI taxonomy): Eukaryota > Fungi > Glomeromycota > Glomeromycetes > Glomerales > Glomeraceae > Rhizophagus > Rhizophagus clarus. The sequence goes on along the minus strand of BLAL01000182.1, from coordinate 547,353 downwards.
CTAAAATGGATATTTTGTACGTACCAAGTTTCTTTTTTAGGTGATACCTATTCCACAAATATTTTTGTAATTTTTGTAAAATCAGAAAATTTTCTTTTTTGGAAATTAGTGTAACTATGTGACTCATAATTCTAGCCGGCACTATAAGTCAGTCTAACTGACTGATTTTTGATTGGCATATTTTAAGTAATTATTACTACTGGAATTTTTTTTTGTATAATAAAAATTTTATTATTATAGTAACTCTTTTATTTTTAAAAAAAAAAACTGATAAAAATAGAAATAGAAACTATAATAAAAAGAAGAATAAATAACAAAGGAAATAAAAGAGAAAATGAAAAAAAAACAAGAGGAATAAAAAGAAGAAAGACAGTAAAAGGGAAGAAATAAAAGGGAACAAAGACAGTGAAAAGAATAAAAGGGAGTGAAAATAATGAAAAGGGAAAGTTTAAATAAAAGAATAAAAATAATAATTAAAAGGAATGGAAATAAAAGGGGAGAAACAACAACAAAGAAGAAGTAAAAGGAATGAAATCAACAAAAGGAAACAAAAATATCAAAGGGGAAATGAAAAAAACAAAATAAAACTAAAGAGATGAAAAGAAACAAAAAAAAATAGGAAATAAAAGATGTAAAAAGGAAATAAAAAGAAAAAGAAACAAAAAGAGGGTCAAAAAAACAAAAAGAGAAATAGAAGAGGGAATCAAAGGAATAGAAGAGGGGATTAAAAGGAATGTAAAAACAAAGGTGAGCAAAAAGAAGTGAAAAAATAAGAGGAAATTAAAAGGAATAAAAGGTGAAGAGGTAATCAAAAGGAACGAAAATGAAGGAGGGTCAAAGAAACGAAAAATAAAAAGGAGCAAAAAATGAGAGAAAATTGAAAGAAGTGAAAAAACAAAGGGGAAATTAAAAGGAATAAAAAGAATAAGTTTTAAAATAAAAAAAAATAAAAAATAAAAGATAAAAATACCTTAACATTCATTAACTGCAAAGAAAAACTAAAGAAATACAGTAAAAAGAATTAATAAAAAAGAAGAAATTAAGTGTAAAAAAAGAAATAAAAAATGAAATTGGAATATGCAGTACCAAACATACCTTAATTGCAAAATTGGACTTTTTCTTTATACCAATTGGATATGTAGGTTGAGAGTATAAGATAAGTGGTATACAGGTGTGTATTTTTTAGTATTTCTTCGCTCTTTTCTTATTTTCTCTCTTTTCCTTTTTCTTTTCCTTATCTTTCACACTTTCCAGAGTCAAAAAACCTAAAAAAGTAAAATATAATTAGCTAGAAACAAGTTGTAAGAAACAATAATAAAAAAAGAAAAAATATATGTTTAAAAAAAAAATATTATAACAAACAATTAAGAGGTTAGCTTTATTTTACAATCAGTTTTAAAAAACTATACATTTTAGCTTTTTGGATGGAATTAACTTTAAGAGATGTATTAATATATGGTTCTTTTTATTATTTTATAGATTTTAGTTTGGTATTCCAGATATCTTTTGACACTGAGTATATTGTTTTCTTAATTAATATTTTAAAAGTAGCAAGAAATTAATGGTATAACAAATGTACGTAGAAAATTATCTTCTAATACACCAAAGTATATACAAATAATAATGATAAAGAATAATTAATGTAACAAATTTAGCTTACAATTTGAATATGATTTTAATATGAAATAAAATTATATGATTATTTAACTTAAAAAAGAGAAGAAATATATTGTGAGGAGGAAGAAACCATCCTATCAGTATAACAATACTGCATCATGCTGGTTTTCCACAATAAAACTCTTAATACGCTTAGTTTAAATTTTCCTTTCTCTTTATGTTTTAATGTTTTTCTTTATATTCTTTCTTTTGCTCTTTTAATGCTTTTCCTATTACTATTTCTTTTAAAAATATTTTTATTACAATATCATTTTTAGGTATCTTAAATACCAAAGGTTTTCTCTGGATTTTCCTTAACCACATTTTTTTTGAATTTCATTTTGAGAGAGAAAGCTTTCGCCACCACTTTTCATTATACTTTAACTCTCAAACGAGCATAACTTCACTCTTATTCAATATATCAGAATAATATTATGTTTAATTAAAGACAGTACTCTCAAACATTAATTAAAACGCAATTTCCTTCCATTAATTAATTTAATATCATCCAAACATAGTTTCATAACAACAAGCATTTTTCATAACAATAAATTAAACATTGGGAAAGTTAATATCAGTTCAAATCTGCAGTGATCTGTGATTTTAGCAGATTGCCGCATTTTTTTAATGCAATTTTGTTAAGAATCTGCGCAATACTGCAGAAATTATTTTTTTTATTTTTTCAAAGATTTTTTTATGAAAAATTTGTGATAATCTCCAAAATTGCAGATTTTTAAAAATACTTTGTACAAAAATCTTTAAAGATTTTCACAATTTTCTTGATAAACTTTGCATATTTATTTTGATAAACTTTACATCACTAATTTTTTAAACTTTTTAAAGAAACAATTTTTTTCTATCACTTTAAAGAAATAATTTTATAACACTTTTAAAGAAATAATTCTTTTAAAGAAATAATTTTTTAACGCCTTAAAAAAATTAATTTGTTTAAAGATACCATAAAAAAAAAAAATAAATTTTTAATGGATTTTTTTTAAGCTTCGAAGCTTGTCAGATAATCAGACTTTAAGAATAATTTTTTTTAAAAAAAAAAAAATAAAAAATACTATTTCTTTATAAGGTTCGAAGTCTTTAAGACAAGTTTTCCAATGTTTGACGAAATGCCAAAAGTACAAGTTTCAGATTCAAACAAAAATTTTTTACTTATAGTTTTAAAGTGCGGGATGAATGAGAAATTAGGAAGTTTTCAAATTTTGAAGTTTTACAAATAAAAATGAAAAGATCTGTCTTGCGAAGCTATTTTAAAATTTTTTTTTTGTAGCTACTTTTCTAAGTTTTGGATGAGTCTAAAGCTCTTTCCAGACCCTATTTCGAAGGTTAGAGGTCCTGGATGTTAAAGAACAGCCCTGGACTCTTCACTTCGAAGGGTAGAGATCCTTGACGATAAAGAACAGTTCTGGACTCTTCATTTCGAAGGTTAGAAGTCTTTGATACTGAAGAACGGTTCTGGACTCTCCATTTCAAAGGTTAAAACCTTCAAGTATATTAATTTATTTAACAAATGTTATAAACGTTCGATTTTTATATTTTTTTAGATCTGGAAGCCAAAGTACAGCTCTGGACTTTTTTTTTGTTATTTTTAATTTTTTTTGGGATCTGGAAGCTGAAGTACAGCTCCGGATTTTTTTATTGATTTAATTTAACGAACGTTAACTAATGTTTGATTTCTTTTTCTTTTTTTAGGTCCAGAACTCCATTTCGAGGCAGACCACTTCAAGTAAAAAAAAAATGTTTTTTTTGTATTTTAGCGAAACGTTAGTAACATTTCGCTTTTTTCCTTTTTTTTAGGTCTCAGAACTCCATTTCGAGGCGGACCACTTTAAGAGTAAAAAAAATTCATTTTTTTTGTATTTTAGCAAAATGTTAGTAATGTTTCACTTTTTTTTCTTTTTTTTTAGGTCCTGGAACTCCATTTTGAGGCGGACCACTTTAAGAGTAAAAAAAAATTCATTTTTTTTTTGTATTTTAGCAAAATGTTAGTAATGTTTCGCTTTTCTTCTTTTTTTTAGGTCCGGAACTCCATTTGAGGCAGACTACTTTAAGTAAAAAAAAAATCATTTTTTTTTGTATTTTAGCAAAACATTAGTAACGTTTCGCTTTTATCCTTTTTTTTAGGTCTGAAACTCCATTTTAAGGCAGACTAGTAAGTAAAAAAAACAATTTTTTTTACTTTAATTTCAACGAATGTTAACTAACATTCATTTTCTTTCTTTTTTTAGGTCTGGAACTCCTTTAGAGATGGACTATATGATATTTCGAAGGTAAAATATCTTTGAAAATTATCATTTTTTTTGTTTTATTTAAACGAATGTTACTAATGTTCATTTTTTTTATTTTTTAGGTCTGGAAGTTCTTTATAGGCAGATTACTGTAAGTAAAAAAAAAAATAATTTTTTTTTTTACTTTTATTTCAACAAACATTAACTAACATTCATTTTCTTTCTTTTTTAGGTCCAGAAGAAGTGGATCGAGTTATTTCAAAGGTAAAAAAACTTCAAAATAAATTTTTTTTTTATATTTTTATTTTACGAAACATTACTGATGTTTCATTTCATTTTTTGGGTCTGGAATTCTAATTTGAAGCGGACTGTGATATTTCAAAGCTAAAGAAACTTCAAAATATCTTTTTTTATTATTTCAACAAACATTAACTAATGTTCGTTTTTTTTCTTTTTTAAGTCTGGAACTCCTTTAGGGGCAGACTATGATATTTTGAAGGTATAATATCTTCGAAAATTATTATTTTTTTTTGTTTTTTTAAACGAACGTTACTAATGTTCATTTTTTTTTATTTGTTAAGTCTGAAACTCCTTTAGAGGTGGACTATGATATTTCGAAGGTATAATATCTTCAAAAATTTTTACTTTTTTTTTTATTTTATTTTAATGAACGTTACTAATGTTCATTTTTTTGTTTTTTTAGATCCAGACGTTCCATTTCAAAGACTGAACTCTATTCGAAGGTAAGGCCTTCGATTTATTTTTTTTGTTTTTATTTAACGAATATTAATGAATGTTTATTAACGTCCATTTTTTCTTTTTTAGATCTAGTAACTATTTTCGATGACTATTTTGAAGGTATGACCTTCAAAAAAAAATTTAATTTTTTTGTTTAACGAACGTTGCTAACGTTTGATGTTTTTTATTTTTTTTGGGTCCAGACAAAGCCCAGACTCCATTCAAAGGTAATTCATCACTTTCAAATTTCTTTTTACTTCTATTATAACAAACATTACTAACATTCGATTTTTTCTTTCTTTTTAGATCCTGGACGTCGAAATACTGTACATCTCTTGAAGGTACCTTTAATTTTTGGGTTTTTTTATTCAATAAACATTTACTAACGTTCTTTATTTTCTTATTCTTTCTTTTGTAGGTCTGCGGTTGGATTCCTAAAAGAAATTTCGAAAGTAGAACTTCAAAATTTGTTTAATTTCCTTTTTAACGAGACATTTTATTAACGCTTATTTTTATAGGTCTGGGGCTTCCTGGAATGTTACAAAACTTCGAATGTGCTCTATGAAGTTCCTTTTACTATTTTTTTGAAATTTCTTAATAAAACATTTGCCAACATTTTATTTATTTTGTTTCTTGTAGGTTTACAGCTTCTAGACGAAGATTTTGAAGGTATTTATCTTCAAAATTATTTCATTTTTTTTTATTTAAACGAAAAGTCAGCTAATATTTTGCTTTTCTTTTATTGTAGGTCTACAGTTTTCTTTAGGAGCGATAATATTTTCACATTTTGACACGTTTTATTGGATCAAAAAAGTTAAAAGTTGTTTGTTGGAATCAAACCAACTGGAACAATGTCCAAACCATTAACAACAACATAATTTAAACGTCAGTAAAAAAAAGAAAAGGGGACTTTTTAATTGGTGCATTTAGTTAGCAAATAGGATAGTTTAATATATGTACTTTTAAATTTGTAAATATCTTTAATTAATAAATTAATATTAGTTAATATTAAAGTTAAATTACTGCCTAATTGTAAATTTGCATTAGTGTTTTTGAAAAATTTCGCAGGTTTTTTTGTGCTTGCAGATCTGCGCAGAAATCCATGAAATTTTTCAGTGTTGCGCATCGGCATGTCCTCAGATTTGCGCAGAATTGAATTCCGCAGAATTGTGCAGATCTGTGGACCAAAATTTTTCCCGATGAAGTTGGAGCTCAAAAATTGGCTAAATCAACATTATCCTGATTATCTTCACGAAATAGACTATAGAGAGTGAACAAATGCATTTTCAGGACATCATCATTCTATGGTAATTATCATTAATAATCGTAATCATAACTGTTGTATTTAATTTAAATTTTTTGATTATCATTATGGATTTTTTATTTTCTTTTATAGCTCTGAAAAATGAAAGATATGAGAGGATTACACGTTGCAGTAGTGAAAAGCACTATTTTTAAGGAATTCAGTCTACAATTAATAAGTGGTAATAAACAAAAAAACCTGCAAGATATAACGAGCTGAAAAAATTTACCACAAGTTAAAGAGTGTTATAATAAGTTATATGATGATAACAATAATGTAATTGAAAATATAACAAAACTCACATTTTCCACAATATTTGATACTGACAAGTCATTTCAGAATATCTATATTTATACGTCAGCAATATGTGATATAATATTGAATCCTAGCTACTCTGACGTGAAGTGTGGGAAAAAACTCTAGAATGATGATATCAGAAATTTAAGGTATGTAGCTGTTATTTAAATCAATTTATATAATTTGAAATCTATTTAGTTAGATAAAATTCGAATTAATACTTTATTAGGATTTATTCAAAAAAAAAGAAGATTTTACTATACATGACGCACAGGAGATATTGAGGGAAGAAGTTCTAGAAATCCTGAAAACAGGCTCTTTTGAAGAAAAGGAGGAAACAGATGTAATTCTCAGAGGTGATGATAAATTAATGACGTTGCATGACGACTTGTTTTATGATGATTAGCAATTATTCATAGGTTGGAAAGTAATGTTTTATTTTAAGGTGGCATACTAATATTTTATAATTAATTATAATTATTATCATTATGAATTTTATTATGAATTTTATTATTATAAATAAATAAATAAATTTACGTTAGTAATTGCAATAAATATTTTCAATATTTATCGTTTGAATTTTCTTGATTTTTATCATATGAAATTTTCTCAACTTTTATCGTTTAGGCTTAATTCTGATAAGTAATCATTTTTTCCATATTGATATTACTCGACAAGTCTGATTATTATCGATAGATATTATGTGACCTTTCCATCGATATACATCTCTATCAATATTTGTCATTTTAGTTAAATTCTGATAATTTGTCATCATTTACCCATATCAATACTACTCGATGAGTCCGATTATTATTGATATATATCATGTGACCTATCCATTGATATATATCCTCTAAAAAAATTTCCTGATGTGCTTAAAAAAAAGTTTTTTTAATAAAAAATTGTTAAAAAATAATTTATAATTAAATATTTTTAAAAAAAAATATTTTTTAAATTAAATGCTTTAAAAAATATTTTAGTTTTTTTTCTTAAATATTAAATGCAAATCAAAAAAAAAGTATTGTTTTTTTAAAATGCTTAAAAAAAAAAATATTAACAAACATTTTGATATGATTTTTTATTAATTACTTTAATAAAACCATTAAACCTAATTTTTAACTTTTTTTTTTTTTGAGAAAGAATAAAACATTTTTATTTAATATTTATTTTAATAATAATAGAATAATTTTTTCTTATTATAATAATAATAATAAATAAATTACTTTAGGTTAGACAGGTCAATCCAATAAAAAGTTTTTGTTAAGTTTTTGTAAAAAAAATGTGATAATTTAGTATAATAAATTTAATATGATTATAAGCATTCATTTATATAATAATCATAAATATTTTGTAGCAAACTTGAAATGTTTTCATATAATATTTACAGCTATTTTCTAAATTATTGACCCCCTTTTTCTCCATTATTTTTAAAAAAATTTTCAGATGCAATCAGATGCAGTCAGATGCAGTAATTTGGGCTGACTTATAATACTAGCCAGAATTATTAGTCACATGGTTATATTAAATTCCATGAATATTCCACAAAAATATTTTTTATAATTTTTGCAAAATTAAAAAATTTCCTTTTATAGAATTTAATATAACCATGAGGCTAATAATTCTGGCTAGCACTATAAGTCAGCCTGAATTACTGCATTTGACTATGTTTAACTATATGAAAAATTTTTTAAAATAGAAAATAGCTGTAAATTTTTTTAAACTTTAGATTTTTTTTAACAAAACTTTCATTTTTTTCTCTCTTTACTTTCTCTTTTTGCAATTTCTTTTCCATTTTTTTTCGTTTAAAAATTACAAGTAGCATCTACTTTTTAATTTATTTTTTAATATTTTATTGCAAAATGGAAAATCAGATGACTCAATTTTGATATATAGTACAAAGATCGATAATCTTTTTTACAAGAAAAATTTTTTTTTACATAACTTTAGCTTTTTCTTTCTTTTATTTTTTCTTTCTTTCAATTTACCTTCCTCTCTCTTATATTTCCCTTTCCATTTTTTTTATTCAAATTTTTATAATATTTTCTTCTATTTATTTAAAAAAATTGATTACAGTATTGCTCCTTTAAATTTGGCCCACAACTCTTATTTCATAACCAAATTTTCTTTATTTACAGAAAACACAAAATTATTTACTACTGTATTTCTTAAAAATTAACCAGAGAAATATCAGCCACACTAGTACTTCTTTTTGATAACCAGTAGATGCTTATTTTTTTGTTTTTTTTCTCTAAAGGAAATAAGGATAATTTTTATTTATTTATTTTTGTCTTTAATATTAATAGATGAACAATCAAATTAAAAATATGATTATACTTTAGAATGGAATTGAGGTAAAGAAGAACTGGAAGAAGATTTTTCATTTTTTTTTTAATAATTTTTTTTTCTTTCCTGTAGTGTTGCCAGATAAAAAACATTTACAATTGAGATAAGGGAAAGCTGAGAAAAAGCTTTTTTGTTATTTTTTTTTAATAAATTAAACTAATTTATTTTTTTTTTTGATAAGATTACTAGATAAAAAACATTGCCAGATTTTTAAAATTAAAGTAAAAAAAGGTTAGAGAAAGGAGGTTTCATAATTTTTTTTTAATAATTTAACTAATTTATTTATTTTTCTTTTTTATAAAGTTAGCCAAATGAAAAATAAACTGAACTTTTAGAATTAAGGTAAGAAAAGGTCAGAAAAAAGAAGTTTTGTTAATTTCTTTAAAAAATATTGCTAACATTTCTACTTTTTTTATAGAGTTGCTAAACAAAAATATACTAATGTTTCATTCTATTAGACGAATTAAATCTTGATAAAAAATTATTTTTCTAAGTAGGTCCAATGCATTAGGGAATTTTAGCTAAAACCTGAAATTTTTTAGATATTTCTGAATTATTGATTTTGGTAGAATAGAGCAATTTTTTTTTTAAAAAAATTTTTTTTATAACAAAATACTTATTACTAATGTTTTAATTTTTTTTCTTTTTGTAGTTAAGATACTCAAATACGTGAAAATTTGATAAGCATTATTTTTTAATTCTTTTAACAAACAATCCCTAAAGTTTTATTCTTTTTTTTTTCTTTTTTTTAGGATTTATCTTCATTTTACATGAAAATTTGACAAGAACTTAGAAACTTTAATTAGAAGAACCTGAAACATTAATTTTGATAGGAACTTAGACATATTTTTTAAAATTTATTTTTTTAACAAACATTCATTAATATTTGTTCTTTTCCTTTTTAAATAGTCAAAAAATATATGAATAGAAAAAATTATATTGAATTAACATTTATTAATGAAATATATGATAGTGATTTAAATATTTTGATAAATTATTAAAAGATATTTCATGATTTTTCTAATACAATTAATTTGAAAGATAAAATTAAAAAAAATGGTATAAATGAGAAAAAAGTAATATTTTTTTTTTTAACATGTTTAACAAAATGACATTAATATTGCATTTTTTTTTTATAAATAGCTGATACTTGGGAATTTTGAATGTGAAAAATTTTAGTAAAAGAGCTGAAAAAGTTTCTTTTCTTTAATTAATTAATAAAATGTTCTCTAACATTTCATTTTCTTCCTTTTTCTTAGGTGTGTTTTCAGTTAAAATATGGAAAATTCTTTTTAGAATTTCAAATATAGATTTCAAATAGAATTTGGCAAGTTTTTTAGACAATTTAGATGTAGAATTTCAGAGAAGAATTAAGCGATTTTCTAAATTTACATACTATTTGTTTATTAACACTTTATTTTTCTCTCATAGATATACAAATTTTTGGATGAATCTTATTAGATTTTGAAGGTATTATTTTAAAGTTTGAAATACTTTATTTTTGATTTTATTTTTTTTTAAAATAACTATTTTTTTTTTTAGATACTGAGATTTCAAAATAAATTAGTAGATTTGTTTTTTTGAATTTTACAAAATAGTTAGAATTAACATTTTATTTGTTCTTTTCTTTAGGTTCTTAGATCTCAAAAGTCTTAGATATTTTGGCAAGTAACTAATTCTTAATATATAATTTTTTTAATTTTCTAATGAAACATTTATTAACATTTCTTTTTCTTTATATTTTTTAGTTTTTTTCAGCAAGTTGTATCATCTTTGACCTTAAAAACTATCATTTCAGTTAAGAATTTTGTGTTATTCAGAAGAACCTTCATACTTTTCATATCCTGTAATATTCAGGTTTGATTTTTTGGAATTCTTAAGACGTGACAGGATTTGTATTTTAACTTCTTACTAGATAAGATTCTTCATTGTATAGAATTTGATGAACTTTATCTGAATTTTTTTTTAATAAAATGTATACCTGAATATTAGAGATAATAAGTTTCTTATCATATTTTTTTTAATTAGAAATATTTATTAACATTTTGTATTATCTTTTTTTTTGTATATTTTAGTTTAAAGACACTGGAATACCAAAATGATAAGTTTGGTATTGTGGAATTCCTTAAATTTTTTTTTTATTTTTTAATTAAAGACATTTTTATTATTTTTTTTTGTAAATATTAAATTCAAAACATTAGAATACCAAAATGGTAAGTTTTGCAATACTTTGTAAAACTTGAATTTTTTTTTATTTTTATTTTTTTATAAACTATTAATTTATTTTAGTAAACCTACTTTTTTTTAGATAATTAGTCTTTAGTTTTTAACGAATATTTATTGATTATTCTTCTTATTTTTAAACAGTTTTTTGGTTTTCTTTAAACTCAAATTTTGGTAAAAATATTACTTTTTGTTAGTTTTATCATCAACTTTTAACAAATATTTGCTAATAGTTTGTTTTTTTAATTATTTATTTTTTAAAAATTCTTCAGATCTTTAAATATTAATACTATCACTTGGAACTATGAATATAAGAATTTGGCAAGTATAGAATTTTTATTTTTTTTATTTCTTTACTCTGTTCCATTCCTAATAGGCAGTTACTAATATTACTTTTCTATACAGTTCTTTTAGATCACATATGAATTTTTAAAAAATTTATTTTTATAACAAGATGCAGCTTATTATATTTTACTTTTTTTTCTTTTTGTAAATAAATATTTAGATACAATAGAAATTTAAGGAGAAAGGTTTTTTTTTGTCTTTTATTAATTCTTTTAATAAAATGAATACTAATGTTTATTTATTCTGTCTTTTCTATAGACAACTAGTACTTTAAAACAGATATGTAAGAATCAGTAAAGGAAGTTTTTGTAAATAACTTTTAATGAAATAATTACTAATTCTTTTATTTTTTTCTTTTTGTAAATAAACTGATATTTCATAAATTTATTTAATACATAAAAATTGATGAATAGAGAAGGAACTTGTTTTCTTTAAATAGTTCTTTTAATGAAACTATTACTAATTGTTTTATTTTTTCTTTTTTGTAGACAGACCAGTTATTTACTAAATGCATAAGAAACTAAAAATTAGTAAGAGTTGTTACTTTAAATAATTTTTTAATGAAATGATTACTATTTATATTTTTTTAGTGATCTACATAACTTTTAAAATCTATTTTTTTAATAACTAATGATTTTTAAAATCTATTTTTTTAATAACTAATGATTTAATCTTTAAGATTTTTGGAATTTAACCTATTTATGATCCAAAGTATCAGATTCTGGCATTTATTTTGTTGCATCTGTTTTAGTTAAAAAGTTGAAAATTCACTTTTTTATAAAACTGTATTATTAATTAAATAAAAAAATATTTTTAAAATGTTATTTTAAGTTACATCTTTAAAATAAATATAAATTTATTATGCTAGTATTTATGATTTATATCATAAATTAACTTTGAAAATGGTGCATAATTTATACTGTTTATTGTATATAATTTATAATAATTATAATTTTATAAATGGTAATTTGTTGATTAAATAACACTTTTTGTATTTATTTTAAACTTGAGTTGAACTTGAGTTAAAATTTACATTATTTTTTATTGTTTTGAAAATTTGTATTGAATTTGATTAAACTTGAGTTAAGATAAGACCTCAAAGAATACATATATAACTCAGATCCAATTCCAAAAATTTTAATATAACTTTATATATCTAATTTTACTAAAAACTTTATACAAAATTAGCATATAAGTTTAAATTTTATATAATTTTATACAATTTAATATCTGAGTTTATTATAAAATTTTTATTATATTTATAAAATTTTTTTACAAAAATATATAATAAATAATATATATCATACATAAAAACTTTTATTATAAAAAAAAATTTAAAAATAAATTTCTAAATTTTTAAGTAAAAAACAAATAACATTTTCATAATTTATTAAATATCTAGTAATCAGATTTTGATAAAATTTATACCATTAGATTCATTTCATTGAGACAGTTCTAATGATAGTAAGATCATTTTTCTAGGATTAATATTAACCAAAATAAGGTTTACTAATAAATTTTATTAATCAATTAAAAAATTATTAAAAAATTTCCTATGCTAAAATGATGTGAAATTAGCTTTTAGATATATAAATAATACTGTAAAATTACAAATTTTTTAAAATTTTGTGAACATAATTTTCTCCTCCCTTATCCTACTAGGATTCCGAACAATATATAAATATGTTAGATTTGAGTTTGCTTAATGATATATAAAAAAAACTCTATGTAAAACTTTTATTTATTTATTTTAATATAAAATTTTTAGTTGGTTAAATATTTAAATGCGTAGCTAAACTTATTTTTATTTCAGCTCAGTAATTATATTTGTGTAGCAGAACCTCTTATTCATATAACAAAGATTTTCATATATAGCGAAAATTTTAATTTCATACGTATATCAAAAAAAAATTTTTACAAAAAAGTTTTTTAAACTGATACTTCTTTTCTATTATTTTACACATTTTAATTTTATAAACACAATATTGTATTTAATATTTATAAAAAAAATCATGTTTTTATAATAATATTCTCATATTCTTATTTTTTATTTGCTAATTTTACTCATATATAAAATGAATTTTAGACAAATGAAATTACCTTTTTATGTTTAAGTAAATTGTTCAACAGTGTAAAAAGTATTTGTATTTCAATTTTTATAATTCTAAATATAATATTTGTGAAGATAATTATATTTTTTAAACAGTACTAACTCTAAAAAAATTTTTTTTCTTTTTTAACTTCAGGATGTAATAACATCACTTTTGTCAAATGAAATTACTTTTTTATGTTTAAAAAATTGTTCAGTGATGTTGAATCTACCTGCATGTAAATTTTTATAATGATTGGACTAATATTTGTGAAGTATTGGCTATTTTTGTATTATCAATTTTTTTGCGAAAACTTATTTTGCAACTTTGAAGCATGATTTCACCATTTTGGTCAAATGCTTTTTTACTTAAGTAAAGTTATTCAGTGAAATCAAATCTACCTACAGTAAAAATTTTAGGATGATTGGATTAATATTTGTGGAATGTGACCAACATTTGTATTTTCAATTATTTATCGTTTAAATGATTTTAATTTTAAAGTGTAATTTTTTTTATTTTAAATCAACTTGTTAACTTTAAGAAATTGTTCAAAAGGATTGACAATAATTTATATTTTAATTTTTATAAATCTAAATATAATAATATTTATAAAAAATTCTAAATTTTAAAACTATTTTTAAAATAGCAATTAAAGCTCCGCATAAGCTGAGCCAGCTTGCAAGCTGGCTCAAGCTTTTCAAGCTGAGTCAAGCTAAGCCATGATTAAATTGGCTTGGTGGCTCACAAGCCAGCTTGAAAAAGCTTGAGTCAAGTATTAGGCTTGGCTTGATAAACTTAAGCTGACAGTAGACTTGGCTTGAAAAGCTCAAGCCAGTTCATGAACCAGATCAAGCTCGGCAATTTTTTACAATTTATATGTAAAAAATACCAGTACCAATAGTTACAGCATTTTTTTTGCAAATTTATATATAAAAAATACCAGAACTATTTGTTCCAGTACTTTTTGCAATTTTATGAATAAAAAACACCAATACCAATAGTTCTAGTATTTTTTTTTTGTAATTTTATAATACAAAACGCCATTAATGCTATAACTAATTATTCGGTATAAAGGCAGGGTCATGTGACTTGCCAATCTAATCAGATAATCCAAATATCTGATCTTTTTTTTAATCATTTATCAGTTTATTTTTGTAGTGTTGCCAGACAAAAAGTACGACTGGACTTTTGGAATTAAGGTAAGAGAGGGTGGGAAGTATTTTTCGGTGTTTTTTTTAACTAATTAATTGATGATCTGCGAGTCAACTAGTGAAATTACATATAAAATTTGACGCAGATCATATACTAATTTGTCGTAGTGCACTAATTTTGGCAATTTCTGGTGTAATAAAAATTATAAATACAGTTTACTAAAAATAACACAAACAATAAAGTAAATATCACACTTTTATTCTTCAAAGTCACCAAGCGTAAAAATTTTTTTTGACAAAGTTTACCTTGGAAGCACGCGGCATTTACTATGTTATTAGACAAAATAAGGGTTTAAAAGGTATAAATTATGGAATTTTTTTATATTTCACTAAACTTTTATGCATATTTGCTTTATTTTTGATATATTTTATAAGTAAACTAAGCTGTAATAACTTCTAACCTGACAAATTCAAAACTTTTTCACACTCAGTTTTACCATACTATATTACTTATAATAATGAGTTTTCATATTTCAAATCTAATAATATGGTTTCTCACAACTTTCTCACTAATCTTATGCAAAAATACCATAATGAAATGTTAGGAAAGAACCCAATCCCTAAGAATTCTAGAGCAAAATGACATTTTTTAGACACATGGCTAGTGAAATTCATGAAACACTGCACATTCAGAAATGCGGTTTTTAATTAATAAATTTCCGTCAAATTTTATTATCGTTTTCATCACCTGACTCGTGGATCGTCAATTAATTAATTATTTTTTATTTTTATTTTTTATAAAGTTGCTGGATGAAAAGCATGACCGAACTTTTGGAATTAAGGTAAGGAAGGGGTTGGGTAAGGTGTTTCGTTATTTTTTTTAATTAATTAAGTATTAACTTTTTTTTACTTTTTGTAGTATTGTTGAATGAAAAGTACGACCAGACTTTTGGAATTAAGGTAAAGGAGGGTAGGAAGTGTTTTTCGGTATTTTTTTTAACTAATTAATTAATTATTTTTTTTTATTTTTTTGTAATGTTGCCAGACGAAAGGCATGACCGGATTTTGGAATTAAGGTAAGGGAGGGTGGGGAAGTGTTTTTCAGTATTTTTTTTAACTAATTAATTAATTATTTTTTATTTTTATTTTTTGTAGTGTTACCGGATGAAAAGTATGACCGGATTTTTGGAATTAAGGTAAGGGAGAGGTTGGGGAAGGTGTTTCGTTATTTTTTTTAACTAATTAATTAATTATTTTTTATTTTTATTTTTGTAGTGTTGCCGGATGAAAGGTATGACCAGACTTTTGGAATTAAGGTAAGGGAGGGTTGGGAAGGTATTTCATTATTTTTTTTAATTAATTAAGTATTAACTTTTTTTTTACTTTTTGTAGTGTTGCCAGATGAAAAGCATGGCCAGACTTTTGGAATTAAGATAAGAGAGGGGAGGGGGGTTAGAGGAGGTGTTTTGTTGTTTTTTTTTAATTAATTAAGTATTAACTTTTTTTTTATTTTTTTGTAGTGTTGCTAGATGAAAAGCATAACTGGACTTTTGGAATTAAAGTGAGAGAGGGTGGGAGAAGTGTTTTTCAGTAATTTTTTTTAACTAATTAATTAATTATTTTTTTTTTATTTTTTTGTAGTGTTGCTAGACGAAAAGCATGACCGGACTTTTGGAATTAAGGTAAGGGAGGGTTGGAGAAGGTGTTTTGTTATTTTTTTTTAATTAATTAAGTATTAACTTTTTTTTTACTTTTTGTAGTGTTGCCAGACAAAAAGCACGATCAGACTTTTGGAATTAAGGTAAGGAAGGGTGGGGGAAGTGTTTTTCGGTAATTTTTTTTAACTAATTAATTAATTATTTTTTTTTTATTTTTTGTAGTGTTACCAGATGAAAAGCATGATCGGACTTTTGGAATTAAGGTAAGGGAGGGTGGGTGAGGTGTCTTTCGTTATTCTTTTTTTTAACTAATTAATTATTTTTTTTTTATTTTTTGTAGTGTTGCCAGACGAAAAGCACAACTGGACTTTTGGAATTAAGGTAAGGGAGGGTGGGTGAGGTGTCTTTCATTATTCTTTTTTTTAACTAATTAATTATTTTTTTTTATTTTTTGTAGTGTTGCCAGGTGAAAAACACGACCAGACTTTTGGAATTAGGTTATTAAAAACCAAAAAAGAATAATAAAAATAAATAAATTTAGTATAAAATACCAAAAAAAAATGAAAAAATAAATAAAATAAAATAAATTTTGGTAAATACCAAGTAATTTAATTTACCGAAATTAGTATTTTTTAAAAATAAATCCATGTATATCTATTATAAACTCTACGCAAACATAATATGTGAGTTACTTCCAAATTAACTGATCTATGTAAACTCAATTTGTAGGTTTAAAAAGTAACCCGTATGTGAGTTATATTAATATTATTCGGGTCCTGCCAAGACCATTAGTTCTGGTGTTTTTTTTTAATTTTATGAATAGAAAGGCCAGGACCATTAGTTCCAGTGTTTTTTTTTTTGTAATTTTACATATAAAAATACCTAGTTTCAGCTTTTTTTTTTGATAATAAAGCTTGAGCCAGCTTGAGCCAGCTCAAGCTCAACTTGGCTTGAGCCAGAATTTTTCATGGCTCAGCTTGGCTTGAATGAGTTGAGCCAAGATTTTTTGTGGCTTGACTCATTTTGGCTCAAGCCAGAATTTTTTTTTTCAAGCCAAGCCAAGCCCGACTGTAGCTTGACTTGAGCCGGCTCATGCAGAGCTTTAATAACAATAGTATATTAATATTATATTATTAATATTAATTAAATTTAAAAATTCTGAAGTTGGTATATCATTTTATATTATTAATTTATTAATATTTAGTAAATAAATTTCACAATTTTTTTTTGCAATAATATAAAAAATTAATTTACTATTACTATATATATATTTATTATAATTAAATTATCTTTTTATACTTAAATAAAAGTTATATATATTAGAAAAAAATTGCTTAGCAGAATAAAAAATTCAAAGATTATAATAAGAGTTTGCTTAGCAAAACTTAAAATAATTTGTTTATTGATCATAATAAATTTTGAAATTTTCATCTGACCTATATATATATTGTTCAGGATCCTATTCTACTACTACTCTTCTGATTTTATATTCTTTATATAATTTTTTTCTTTTAAGTTTATTATGCTATCATGTCTAAAATTGTTATGTTATTATGTCTAATTTTGTTTATTTATTATGCCATCACGTATAAATTATTATAAAGTTTGTATTTTTCTTTTTTAAATTAAGAGGTAATTTTACAAATTTATTCTAAATTTATATGTTTTACTATTTATAGATTAAGGGGTTAATTTAGAAATTTTTTACTAAATTTATTATCAATTTATATTTTATTTTTGTTTATAAAATTGGGATTTGGTTTTATATGTAATATATATATTATATATATACCAGATTTTTTAACTTATTAACTTTATACAAAATATAATTATAACATATATTAAAGTTCGCTTCTATTATACAAATACATATCTGACTTATCACTATTTTAAGTTATTATACAAACTCATTCATATGACATATTGGATATTTATATAGTGTTTTTATACAAATCTGGATCCCTATATTATATATATTCTTCAGGGTCCTGCTGCAATGCATTTTAATAGACATAATGTATTTTAACAGACATAATGTATTTTGACAAATATAATATATTTTGACAAACGTAATATATTTGATAAATGTAAAAGTATTTATCATTTTGTAATGATAAAAATATAAGCTAAAAAGCCAGAACTGGAAGTTGTTTAAAGCATGGTTTGATCACGTAATTTTTACTATTAGCTGTATGATAAATATAGGTGTGATAAAATATTTTTCACATACCAAAAAATTCTAAGTTTTAGGATAAATAATAAAAATGGAAAACTAGGACATAATGATAGGGGTGATAAATTGTAATTAATCACGTGATTAAATTACGCTTTAGACATCCCATAGAACTGGTAATTTTGCCAAATTCTGGTATTTTTATATGCAAAATTTTAAAAAAATGTTTAAATATTAATTCTAACATTTTTATATGCAAAATTAAAAAAAATGTCAAATTTTAGCATTTTTATATGTAAAATTAAAATAAAAAAATGCTGAAATTAATATTCTGAATCTTTTTATATATAATTTTTTTAAAAAAATGTTAGAAATTTAATTTTGCTATTTTATATGCAAAACAGAACTAATATTCTGGCATTTTATTATACAAAATTAAAAAAAAATACTAGAAGTAATATTCCAGGTTTTTTATATATGAAATTTAAAAAAAGCCATGTACTGGTATTTTTATACAAGAATTTTTAAAAAAATACCTAGTTCTAGTATTTTATATGTAAAATAAAATACTAAATTCTAGTATTTTTATACATAAAATTAAAAAAAATGCCAGAACTAATAATGTTCTGGTATTTTACATCTAAAATTAGAGAAAAAAACATAGAACATTATTAGTTCTAGCATTTTTATACGTAAAATTAAAAAATATCAAAACTAATAATGTTCTGATATTTTACATTTAAAATCAAAGAAAAAAATGCTAAAATATTATTAGTTCTGGCATTCTTATATATAAAATTAAAGAAAATACCAGAACTAATAATGTTCTGGTATTTTACATCCAAAATAAAAGAAATACTAAAATTAATACTCTGTCATTTTTTATATACAAATTTTTTTATAAAAACTAGAACTAATGTTTCAGTATTTTTATATATAAAGTTTCAAGTCAGGTTAACTAAATAATTTAGGAAAAAAAATGATTAATAAATAATCATTTTTTTATTTTTCATTAAAACAATTAATAAATAATTATTTTTTCTTATTTTTTTCATTAATATAATTAATAAATAATCAATTTTTTTTATTTTTTTATTACAATTATTAATAAATAATCATTTTTTTCTTATTTTTTCATTAAAACTATTAATAACTAATTATTTTTTTGTATTTTTTTTATTAAAATAATTAATAAATAATTGCTTTTCATATTTTTTTATTAAAACAATTAATTAATTATTTTTTTGTATTTTTTTATTAAAATAATTAATAAATAATCAATAATCATTTTTTATTAACATATGGGCTGATTTGAGCACCTTTAATTAAAATATTGATTTTGTTACATTTTTATTATACAAAATACTATACAATATACAGTAAATTAAGGGTGAGTATTAAAAAATTTTATTTAATGTTATTATACTATAATTTGGTAAATATTTCTTTTAAATTAATATAAATCTTAGCATTTACTATATATGTTAAAAATTCGTATCTCAACTTTAAACGTAAATATCTCCAGATCCAATGATCCAATCGGCAAGCTCTTTTTTCGCTCATATAGTCCAGATCAAGGGCTTTCCAAAGAGCCTAAAATTTTAAAAAACGGATCAGTGGATTCCAAGATATTTGCATTTAAACATGTTAAAAAATTCGTACCTCAACTTTAAACGTAAATATCTCTGGATCTAATGATCCAATCGGCAAGCTCTTTTTTCGTCTATAAAGGGCTTTCCAACAAGCCTAAAATTATAGAAAACGGATCAGTGAATCTTGATATATTTGCATTTAAAGATAGTAATACAAACTCTGACATAAAATAATTATTTTATTGTTTAAAAATATCTATTATAATACCATCTTTTATATGATGTTTTTATTACACTTTCATAAATATTTATAGCTACTAAGACTATATAAATTTTTATTTTACTTTATATTTTATTAAAATAATTAATAAATAATCATTTTTTTATATTTTTTCATTAAAATAATTAATAAATAACTATTTTTTCATATTTTTCTATTAAAACGAATAATAAATAATTGTTTTTATATTTTTTATTAAAAATTAATAATTAATCATTTTTGATGATCAAATCTGATTTTGATATTATGTCTGTATAAATACAATATGTCTGTATAAATACAATATGCTTGTAAAAATACAATACAATTCCTCTTCAATATAATGAATCCTTTATTCTAGCTGATCAGAGCTTCATTATAAGAAAATTTGTTAACATTATAATAAATTATTCAGTATAGTATAACAAATTTTTCAGTATAGCGGTATAGGCATATTAGATATGTAGGTCATGTGATTTGCTAATTTACATAATTAATATACCAATCTGAATACTTTTTTTATTAAAAAATTTTTATTTTTTTGTAAAAAACAATCCTTTTGACTATGGCTTCTGGATAAATAAATTATTTTTTTAATATTTTTTATTTTATTTTTTTATTAATAATTTAGTATAAGAACATTTTTATTAATATTCTTTCTTTTTATTTTTTTGTAGAAATGATCTTTTAGAGTGTTCTTAAAAGTAAATAGGGTAAGAAACAAGTTTTTTTTATTTTAATATATAAGAACATTTATTAACATTCTTTTTTTTATTTTTTTGTAGAAACAGATTTTTCAGAGCGTCCCTGAAGGTAAATGGAATAAAGGTGACAATTATTTTTATTTTAATATATAAGGATATTTATTAACATTTTTCTTTTTTATTTTTTGTAGGAACAGATCTTTCAGAATGTTCTTGAAAGACCCTGAATACGAAGATATTATATTAAGATAACTGTTTCATATACTTTGAGAATAATTTCTCTAAGTAACATAAATGTAATCATGTCATTTTGATACTAGTAAACATAATAGATATCATATCAATTATTATAACGAGGTTTTAATTATTACATTCAGAGGGCTGTGTTCTTAGAGGTAAATGGAGTAAAGGGAACAATTTTTTTTATTTTAATATATAAGAATATATGAACATTTATTAATATTTTTCTTTTTTATTTTTTGTAGGAATAGATCTTTTAGAATGTTTCTGGAGATAAATGAAGTAAAAAGAATAATTTTTTTATTTTAATATATAAGAATGTTTATTAATGTTCTTCTTTTTTTTGTAGGAACAGATCTTTTAGAGCGTTCCTAGAAGTAAATGGAGTAAGGAGGAAGATTTTTTTTTATTTTAATATATAAGAATGTTTATTAATGTTCTTCTTTTTTATTTTTTATAGAAATGCATCTCTAAAGATAAATGGAATAAAGGAATGAGTTTTTTTATTTTAATATATAAGAATGTTTATTAATATTTTTTTTTTATTTTTATAGAAATGGATCTTTTAGAGCATTTTTGGAGGTAAATAAAGTAAAGAGAAGGGTTTTGATTTTAATATTCTGTATAAGAATGTTTATTAATATTCTTTTTTTTCTTTTTTATAAAAACAGATCTTTCAAAATATTCTTAGAGGTAAATGGAGTAAAGGAGATAAATTTTTTTTATTTTAATATATAAAAACGTTTATTAATATTCTTATTGACAAAAATAAATCTTTATTGTATTAAAAAAAATTGTTATAATAATAATTTGTTATAAAAAGGATCATTTTGTATATACCATTTTGCACACTTTATTTTATATTATTTTATATAGTAAATAAATAGTAAACTTCGTTATATTAAGATTTTTTTTATATTTAAAAATTGGTATTACATAAATGGTTTGTTATATCGTATTATTTGTTATATTAAGGTTTGCTATAGAAAGGATTAACTGTATAGCTAATACAGCATTATATTTAAAAAAATTTTATACTAAAATTAATTACAAAAAGAAGTATATTCAAAAATAAATAAAAATAAAAAAAGAATATATAAGAAAAAAAATTATAAAGCTATTTAAAAGATCTGAAAAACTACAGATGAATTAAGTATTAAACTACTTTAGGTAGTTCAAGTGTTCACTCACCTTTTTTCTTTTTGAAAAGGATTTATTTTTTCAGTCTTGTAATTTATTTTTACTTTTTTTATAGATCATTTTGAAAAGAAACTTGCAAAAAGTTTCAATCAGTAGGAATACATCTTTTTAATTTCACATAAAAAATGAAGAATTATTAACTTAATTTTTAATATAATCACTCAATACGACTTCTTTTTTTTAATATGCAATAATCAAAGTTACAAGTCTAAATAATTTGTTATATTATATCAAAGAATTCATTATATATTATACTGAAGAATTTAGTATAGCATTAACAAATTTTTTATAACAAAAGTTAAATTAATCTGAACATTTACTTTACTATATTAAGGGTTAACTGTATATAAATTCTTTTTATATGAACTCTTAAAAAATCTCTATTAAAATATTCTATATAAATTCTTCTTATACAAATTCTTAAAAATCAAAAAAATCTTTATTTATTAAAAATATCTTATATGAATCTTAAAATATTAGATATCTCACCTGTATAAACTCTTAAAAAATTTCTTAAAAAAAAATTTTTTATTAGGGTTTAAAAAGTTTTAAAATGATTTATATAAACTGATTTTAAATAAAAAAATATTTTAAAACATGTTATTAAATTTGTTATTATAAAAAATTTAAAAATCTGCTAATATTGCAGATTTGAAAATAAAATAATTTTATCTTATTATATACTGAAATTTATTTTGAGGGATTGACTATATTTCTCACTTGCAGATCACTTGATCATTTTTTCAGTAGAAGATTACTGAAAAAAAGCTTGAACTTTTAATTTCTTGGGCTCTTTTCAAATAATGTTTTCCTTTTTATAGGACCTAGTTGTGTCTTTTAAAACTTGTCTGATTCAAAAATACTACATTTTGGTGGAACTACTGGCTTGGTATAAACTTTACCAAAAAAATAGTTTATGACTGCAAACTTCAGATTCTCTTCATATTTCTGAAGACTTTTGTAAGGTTAGCGTCTAGACTAGCCAGGTCTTAAATACTTTAAATGAGAGGTTTCTCATTAATACTGTTTGTTTTGGAAGCATTGAGATTGATAAAGCAAAGTCACTAGTTGAAGTTTTTGTTTATAACCAGGAGTAGCACTTGCTTTTTTTTGCTTAGAGGTTAATTAAAGAGATGTAGAAGTAATGGCTATGATGTTTTACCTCTTTCTCCAGTTTTCTTTTTGGGTTTTTGAAAGTATTAATGACTTTCCTTTAGTTTTTATTTTTTACTTGTCAATATTTAGCCTTTAGTCTTTTTTTCTGTTTTAGTTTTGGGGGCTGGAGGTATTGGAATATTGATCAGTTTTTGATGATTTGATGTAACTTTCTTTTTTAAGGTCTTGTTTATCGATCTAATTAAGAAGGAGAATTTAGTTGGATAATTTGTTTTGAATTTAGCTAATATATGTTGATTCCTAGTTAGACAAGTCAAAGTCACATGTGAGTCATTATAACTTAACTAATATCTTTTTATTTTTGATATATTCACGCTGGTTAAAGGTTTCTGAACGATTTGAAAAAAATCTTTTTTGAATAGGACTACTAAACAAAAAAGAAGTTTCAATCTTATTGACTAAGAAGTTTTAGCATAATGCTCACGTACTACTTGATTAGAGTGATAGCTTCTCGTAATGATATGCTCTGTAGGGATTATGAAGAAAAATAATCTGTATTGTTAGTGGGTTTTACTTACACTATAATATATGATAATACTGACCATTAATTGAAATTTATGGGTCATATCTGACATTTGTCAAGGGGGGTTTGTTTTAATACTAGATCTATATAGATTTATCTATCTATTAAATATGCTTTCTGCTATATGTATTTTCACAACTGTCTTATATTTTAATAAAAGCCAAACATGACTTTTGAATAAATAAAAAAAAAAAAAAAAAAAAACTTATTTTGAATTAATATTTGATTTTATCTTAGAATCAGAAATCTCTTTTAACTTTACCTTATAAAACCAGAGACTTTCTGTTTATTTATTGTATATATAATTTTACTCTTGATTATTAAGAAACCTAAATTTAAATTTACCTAAAATTCGGGAGATCCTTATTAAATATAAAAATATTTTACATATTAAATATTTGATATGCATAAGATAGATCAATATATATTCAATATCAATAACATATAGTTTAAATATCAGATATTTAATAATATATAATTTTTAGGCATATTTTAATATATGATAAATCTGATACCTGTTGATATGATAATAATATATATAAATACTTGATATATATTCAGTATTTAGCAAATAACTTGAAATAACAAATGACTTAAATGACAAATGACAAATGATGTGTCATTTTATTGCTCAAATAACGAATAACATGAGTCATTTAAATATAATGTTGGACAGTATTATAATTCTGATCTGCATTATACAGGTCGAAATTAGTTAAATAAGGTATCAATAGGGTATCAATAGGTTATCAATCGGCTATCAATAGGCTACCCTATTGGTAGCCTATTGAACTTGCGCCATAATCTGTCACCAATCAGGCAGGCTGATTGATAACCTATTGATAACCTATTGATACCCTATTGATACCCTATTTAATAAAAATACCAATAGGATACTAATAGGTTATCAATAAGTTATCAATCGGCTATCAATCAGCCTGCCCGATTGGTAACAGATTATGGCGCAAGTTCAATAGGCTACCAATAGGGTAGCTTATTGATAGCCGATTGATAACCTATTGATACCCTATTTAACTAATTTCGACCTGTGTTATGTTTAACTAGAGCTCCTAATTTCTGATTTAGTTCTGTTTTCAGTTCCAATTTGTCTCTTTAATATAAAATTTTACTAAAAGTATTTTTCAGCTTAAAATTTTTACTGAAAAAAATTTTCAGGTCATACTTTTAACCAAAAACATTTTCAGTTAAAAAACACTACCAAAAAAATATTTTCAGTTTAAAAAATTAGTTTCAATTCCATTTTTAGATCAAAAAATGGAACTGAAACTGTTTTTTTGAAAAATACTTCAAATTGAAAATGTTTTTGAATAAAGTTTTTTAACTAAAAAAATGTTTTTCAGTTAAAAGATGATTTTTAAAATGTTTTTCAATAAAAATCTTAGTCCAAAAAATATTCAATAAAGAATTAAGTTCAGAACCAAAAATGGAACTGAAAATGGAACTGAATCAGAAATTTGGAGCTTTATATTTTACTTTATTTTTGATTGAATTACATAATAAGAATATTAACCAATCAAAATCAAATAACTAAAATAATCAAATGATAAAGGATTATCTAAATCATTTGAATGGTTAAACACTGTATATATTATTAATATATAGGTATCTAATATGTATTCAATAGTATTAATTTTGATTAGTGTATTGAATAATAAAATGAAATACTTACAAGAAAAAGGATTGGATAAAAAAAAGAATCAGTCAATAGTATTAATAGCTTAACAAATTTAAAAAATTCTTGTTAATGAATTTTTTAATCTAAATACTTTTAAAAATTTTTTATATTATGTATTTTTTTGAATTATAACTAATTTTACATGTTCCCTTCTATGATCACAAAAATGTAATATCTAAGATAGCTCATTTCACATGTGCTTACTTATATAGGAGAATTGTCAACCGATAGTGCACATATGGGATTTCTTTGAAATAACAGATGGTTTATAAATTAATCATATTGGAATTAATTAATTATATTTTTCATGTAATTTACAAAAATTTTAATAAGTTTATAAATGCGCTGTGAAAAAAAAAAAAAAATTTTACATATTGAGATAAAGAACATTATAGTCTTTGTATTGATCAATTCTATTTCCTACCTAATGATAATTTAATTTTTCACTAGTGACACATAAAAATAATTAACGTAAAAGGTTCTGCATAAGGTATTCATCTTCCTTCAATTCAGAAACAATTATAGATATTAATAAGTACCATTTTAAACATCCTAGTGATATTCCTAAAAATTTTTACTTACAAGTTAACCTACTTTAACATGAAAGTGATGTTTGGTATAAAAAATACATTGTAGAATTAATAAAGTGAAAATTTTTATGAAGAATATTAGAAAATTAGTTAAATAGATATTCTGTCTGATATTTTAATAAATCATTCTAGTCAAAAAACTGTTGTGCAGATTTTTTAAGATGCTAATATACCAAAAGATGTTATAACAGGAGTAATAAATCATAAAAGTATTCAAGGCATTCATGCATATAAAGAAATAAATGAGAAGCAACATCTTGCTACTATAAACACTTTAATTCATATTACAGAACTGTTAAAATCTTTAATACTTGATAATCAACAAATATTAATATCATTAATATACTTGTTAAATTTTTTTCTAACATTACAGGACTCTGAAGATACATATAATATAAGGATCCAGATTTGTATAAAAATATTATATAAATATCCAATATGTTAGAGAGCTTACACATATTACGTAATTATCAAAGGGGGGAGGGAGATAGTTAAAATCTTACATTATACTTATATTAATTATATAATTTATAAATACTATAATCTGATTGGTTATTAAATCTAACAGAAGGGGAAGGGGGTAAGGGTTTATAACAAAATGAATATTACGTGATATGTGTAACTCTCCTTATATGAATGAGTTTATATAATAGACTTAAAAATAGGAATAAGTTAGATATATATTTGTATAATAGAAGCAAATTTTAATATAATTATGTTATAATTATATTTTGTATAAAGTTAATAAGTTAAAAAATCTGATATATATATGATATATATATTACATATAAAATTAAATCCTAATTTTATAAACAAATAAATTTAGTAAAAAAATTTAGAAATTAATCTTTTAATCTATAAATAGTAAACCATATAAATTTATAATAAATTTGTAATATTAATCCCTTAATTTAAAAAAAGAAAAAATGAACTTTTATAATAATTTAGACATGATGACGTAACAAATTAAAAAAATATAGATGTGATAGTATAACAGATTTATAAAAAATTTTAGATGTGATAGTATAATAAGTTTATATGTAAAAAATAAACAAAATTAGATATGACAGTATAACAAATTAAATAAATACAGATGTAACAGTATAACAGATTTATAAAAAATTTTAGATGTAATGGTATAATAAGTTTATATGTAAAAAATAAATAAAATTAGATATGACAGTATAATAATTTTAGACTTGATAGTATAATAAACTTAAAAGAAAAAAATTATATAAAGAACATAAGATCGAAAAAATGATGGAGGGATAAAGAAGGAGAAATTATAAGTCCATAAAATTTTAAAAAATTTGTAATTTCCCAGTATTATTTTTATATCCAATAGCTAATTTCACATCATTTTAATATAAGAAATTTTTTAATAATTTTTTAATTAATTAATAAAATTTATTAGTAAATCTTATTTTAGTCAATATTAATCCTAGAAAGATGATTTTACTATCATTAGAACTGTCTTAATGAGACGAATTTAATGGTATAAATTTTATCAAAATTTGATTACTAGATGTTTAATAAATTACAAAAATATTATAAATTTATTTTTAAAATTTTTTTTTATAATAGAAGTTTTTATGTATATATAGTATATTATTTATTATATATTTTTGTAAAAAAATTTTATATATATAATAAAAATTTTATAATAAACTCAGATATTAAATTTAGGGCTCCGATCAGTTTCAGTAATTACTGAACCGTACTGATCAGTTTTGATATCAGAGCAGTTTCAGTTTTTACTGATTTACTGAACTGAAACTTTTGGTAAATTTACCAATCAGTTTTGATAACTGCAGTTTCGGTACCAGTTTTGTGATTTGCCAAACTGAATTACTGAATTGATTTAACTAAATAATATAATAAAAAAATGTTATGAAATGTTTTTTATTAGTTATTTTGATAAAACAAACCGTTTCACAGCAGTATTTTGTCACTTTAATTAAGAAATATTGTGAAACGTTTTTATTCATTAATCTAATAAAAAAATAACTATTCGCAACTTTTTTCTTATCATTTTAACAAACAACGTTGCAAAACGTTAATTGGATAAAAAAAATTGTTCGCAATGGTTTTTTGTCAACATAATTACAAAACTGTTGCGAAAAGTTTTGTTAGTTAATTTTAATAAAAAAAATATTTTGCAATGTTTTTTTTGTCACTTTAATAAAAACGTTGCAAAACGTTTTTATAGATGATTTGATTTGGTAAAAAAATGCCAAAATAGTTTTGTGATATTTTTTTTTACTAAAAATGGTTTTTAATATTGGTAAATCGGTTTAGTTTTTGGTAATTATCGATCGGTTTTAATAATCATCAATACCGATACTGGTCAGTTTCAGTAATCATCAATACTAATACCGATCAATTCAGTTCAGTATCAGTTTTTGCAAAACTGAACCAAACCAAACTGATCGGAGCCCTAATTAAATTATATAAAATTATATAAAATTTAAACTTATATACTGATTTTATAAAGTTTTTAGTAAAATTTGGTGTATAAAGTTATATTAAAATTTTTGGAATTGGATTTGAGTTATATATATATTCTTTGGGATCCTGATGATACTATTCAAAAAAAAAGTTCCTATTTTTAATAATTGTCATTTTAATAATATAACCTTTAAACTCTAAAATACAAAATCAGTGTTTTTATAGCAATAAATAATATGAAAAATCATAGGCAACCATTAGTAAATATAGGATAAATAAGGTTATACAATTTAAATTTATTTATACAGGTATTTTAAACATTACAAATTTTTTTAATTATATTAGCCTTATAAAATCCCATTATTAATAATATTTTAAAAGAAATTTCTTTATTAATTATATTAATTATTATCTGATATTTTCATCACTATTTTATCACCATTTTCTTATTTATTATTTTGAAAAGTATAGATGAATTAATCAATTTGAGAATTTATTCAAATTTTTAAATATAGAAATATTTTATGATAGTATTAATTTGTATAAAAATATACTTGAAATGAATTGCTAATTTTGATAAGAAAGAATTAATATTTGGAAATGAATAAATAGAATAACTGATTATAAGCCCCTTTTCAGGTTTAAAAAAATTATACGAGTAACACGAAAAAATTCCTTATTTTAAAATACCAAAACTATTAATACGGTTGCACGTGGCTGAATATTGATGTAATTTTAGCCAGGTTACACATAAATTTTCGAAATACTTATCCTCGCATTTCTCGTTTTACAATTTGCTATTCATTTTCATAAAAATTATATACTTTATAAAAAATGACTGTCGATTTTTATCCTCTATTATCACGAGATTATACTAAGCTTCTTGATTCTGGTTTATATTCTGATGTTGTTGTTCAGGTCGGACAGGAACCCGATTATCGAGAATTTAAAGTACATTCACTTATACTGCGAGCACGTTCACCTTATTTTAATGCTGCTTTATCGAGCGAATGGATAAGGAAACAAGAAAACATGATAATATTTAACAAACCAAACATGTCGCCAAAGGTTTTTGAAATTATACTCAAGTAAAAATTTTCATAATATATGAAACGATTTAATTATTTGTTATTATTGGATTTTTTTTTTTTTTTTTTTTTTTTTTTGGAATTAAACAACTTAAGCGTAAAAAAATCTTTGATGAATTATAATAGATACGTCTATGGTGGATGTCTTCGACTGCAAGGACATGATGTACCAGCAATTCTATCTGTTCTTACTGCAGCTGACGAATTGTGTTTAATCGACATATTTGATCATGTCGAAGATTACCTTTTACAAGATATTGATAAATTACTAAAACATTTTATTCAAGTTCAAAGATTTGCAACTCAACATCATCATTTTACAAAATTACACGCATTTTGTATTAAAACTATCGAACAAGATCCTTCAATAGTATTTCAACATGAAGAATTTAATCTTATCACACAAGATACACTAATCTCACTTTTAAAACGGGATAATCTTATTATGCGGGAAATAGATTTATGGAATAAGGTTATCGAATGGGGTAGAGCACAAAATCCTCTTTTATCAACGGAAATCGAAAATTGGACGAATGAATATTTCCTGAAATTAGCAAGTTTGATTCAACCTTGTATTCGATTAATTAATTTTTCACTAATTAATGAGAAAGATTTTCTAGAAAAAGTCGTCTCTTTTAGGCAAGTTTTTGATGAAGATTCTTATAGTCAAATTTTAGATAATCATGAATTACAAAACACTTTAGAAAGAAAACAATCAAAGGAAATTGATTCAAATTTGATTAATTCAAAACATGTAACATTAATAAGTAGTTGGTTAATAAATGATAATACTATAACGGAACAAAATATTCCTTTTGAATTTCAATTACTCGTAAGGGGTAGTAGAGATGGTTTTGGATTTAAAATATTTCACGAATTATGTGATTTAAAGGGGCCGACGATAACGATTTTAAGAGTTCATAATTCTGGAGAATTATTAGGTGGTTATAATCCTTTAAATTGGGATTCATCCAAAAAAACTTTTAGCAAGACAAACAAAAGTTTCATTTTTTCATTAGGTGATAAAAATTTACAGAACGCCATATACTCAAAAATACAAGATCCTGATGAAGCAATTTATCAAAATAGGGGTTTAGGACCATCATTTGGTGGTGGTAATTCTGATTTAAAATTACATTTGGGATTAGAGAAAGCTTATGGTTGTAGAGGTCATTGTCATAAGAAAAGTTATGAAATAAGTATCTTGAAAAAATCTAATGATTTATTCTGGGTAGATGAATATGAAGTTTTTAAAGTCATTAAAAAAACTTTATAGAAAATCTATTAAAAAATTTTTTTTTCTTTTCCCTTTTTTTAAATCTGATGTATTTACGATTATTTGGTCTTGTATTTTTTTACAACTAAAAAAATTGATTTATAAAAAAAATCTTTATTTATTATTGTAATATATTATTTATTTATACGTACAAGGGTTTAAGATTAAAGAAAATTTCCATCAAACTGCTGATGTAATTTATGTTGATAATGAAAATTTATTTTCTAATAACTTGAAATACTTCATAATCTTCAATGGAAAAAAATCCAGTAGTCGTTCTAATACTTTTTTCATAACACCCTTTTAAACAATAACATTTATTTTCTTCTCTAAAATTATTTCCTTCAATTTTTAGATCAGCGATCCCGAAGGAAGGACCAAGATTTGGTTCATAATTTAAAGCATAAGTATTTTGTCCTTTATTAAGTCTACTTAATATTGGACTTCTTGAATTATTATATGGACCACGTAAAGAAAATATGAAACTATCTTCTGTATTTCCCCAAGAACCTTTAAGAGGTTTCCATCTTATTGGATTATAACCTCCAATTATTTCTCCAGTACCACGAATTTTTATTACCACCAAAGTTGATTGTCTATTATCACATATTCTATGAAAATTTATTGGAGAGAATCCATCTTCACTTGCTCGAAATAATAATCTAAATTCATAAGGACTATCAAAATCTAAATAATCTTTACGTCCAATCCAACTTGCAAGAAGGCCAACAGATTCTGGTGTAATTAAATCAGATTCTATATCTTCAGGTCTAAATTCTGGATGTGGAGAATTTGGACGAGAACTTGGTCTAGAATTTGGTCTAGGACTGGGATTAGGTCGAATGATGCTATTTTTAGTACCTTGAAAAGATGATGTACGCCTTCTTGACATTCTTGATGGTAAAATATTTGATGATAGTTGACTACCAGGTTTCATATAATGTCTCATTAAATCTTCATAAAGATGAGGAGATAAAATTCTTTTATAAGGACGAACTTTATCATAAAATTCTTGTGAAGTTAATTCAAAGAATCTAATTAAAGGTATACAACGTCTTAATGTTATTTCCAAAGCTTTAAATTCATCTGAAGACCAATTAGTCGGATCATCTGTAAGTGAAGGATTTTGTTCTATACCCCATTTAATAATATGATTCCATATTTGTATTTCTTTCATACCTAAATTATCACGTTGTAAAAGTGAGATTAAAAAATTTTCTTGAATTGAAGTAAAATCTTGTGATTGAAATATTATCAAAGGATTTTTCGTAATTATATTATTACAAAATTTTTGTAATTCTTGAAATGTTTCATGTTGAAAACTTGTTCTATATATAAGATCAAAATTTTGTTTTAACCAAGGAGTATGATGTTCTAATAAATATAATTGTAAATGTTTAACTAATTCTTGAAGACAAAATTTTTCTGTTATAACCAAGAGATTTAAAATATCATATGAACTTTGATCTTCTAAAACGAGAATCCCGGTATAAATATATCTAAAAATGGATAATTAACATGAGACGCGTTTTTTTTTTTGGATGATCCAAAAATAAAAAAAAAACTTACCTGAGCATAATTTGAACGGTTTCACATGTAGCTTTTAATTTAATAGATTTAATTCTACCATCTGATGTCTCTCTAGATAATACTCTACGAAAATAAGAAGATCTATAACTTAAGATGAGCGAATGTGCACGAAATATTTTATTATTCGGAGGATATCCTGCCTCGATAGAAATATCACAATATTTATCATCTTCGTAAAGTTCCGTTAAATCATGTGATAACTTTTGATAAAATTGAACGTTCATCTTCAATTATTCTTTTTAATTTCTTAATTGGTGAGCGTGTGGAAATCCCCTATATATTAGTTATTACTTTTTAAAAAAAAAAAACTTTTCTTTCTGTTTAATTAACAAGTGAAAGGGAAAAAAGAAGGAATTAAGAAGGAATTATTGTTTCGAGAACTATTATTAAATAGGTGGTGCAATTATTTTTTTAAAGAAATTCTAATAATAAAATTTTGATACTAAATTAATTCAAAAAAAAAAGAAAAAGAAAAAAAAATTTAGGGGGATCTTTTTTTATAAAAAATTTAGAATTTAGATTTAGAGGTAATGTTAAACAGGATTTAACCTTTTATAAAAAAAAAAAAAAAAAAAAAAAAAAATGATTATTACTTCTAATGGTTTTATAGGGTATGAAACGTAACTTAAACTTAAAGGCAAAACTTAATGCAAAGGGATTTCCTTTTGCATCAAAAAAATTAAAAATAACGTTATATTAATTAACTTTTTAACATAATAAATATTTATAAATATAATTAATACATATAAATATATATATATAGAGATAAAGCAAGCCAAAAGGTGGCGAAAGTACAGCATATGCAAATATTTCTTAGACCTGTTATACTGTCTCAAAGAACGCATGACAGATAAATATTTATTACTTTATTTATTTATTTTATTGTGACTTTTTTTTTTTTTTTTTTTTTTGTCAAACTCTCGTGGTTTTCAGGTATTGAAAAATTGTATCTTTTTTTCTTTTTCTTATATCTCCGTTCATAGATTACATTTTCCAGATTTGTAAAAAATATTGATTTCTTTTCGGAAAATTTTTCATTTAGGATGATTATATTTCTTAAAAGAAAGTAGTATATATATATATATATATCCTTTTTTTAGCGAATAATAATGAAATGCATTCACAAATTCACCATTTATATATGACAAAAGAAACAAGAGAGAACGAAACGAATTGGTGCGATTGCGTCACAGATCATCTATTATGCAAACATCATGAGATATTGCATTTACAATAACAAAGTAACATGCTTTCGTCACGAAATAAGTGAACTTTAATTTACCCGTAATTAAAAGTTTAAGGATACTGCGGCGCACGCCTTTTGGCGTTTTAACACTAGTACACTTAGTAGTACACTTATGAGTTAAATGATTCATTTCCTCAATTTTAATTTTACCACTGAAGCGGAATAAATATCTATCATAATATGTGATTTCATATGATTTATTACGTCACGAACTTTTGAAACGAAAAATTATGAAACGCGTAATTAATAATCCAGACATTCTCTTCGTAGAATCCCAATCTTTATTGAGACTTTACTTATAATCACATTATTGCTCAAAAAATCATCACAGTCCTTTTTTTTGCACAAAACTATTCAAAAGTAACACAACACACGAACGGAATTATTATTATTTTAAAAATAGCATTTAAGAAAGGAAATGCATGCATGGCTTCCCTTTTGCAGATATTTTCAATAGATAATCCCACGCTTGACAATCCCATGCTTGTATGTTTGGTAACTAGCAACTACAGTTTTGAAATTTATTACCGTGAACTTGGGTTGTAGTTTTTTTTTTTTTAAAAAAAAAAAAAAAACGTATATTTACATATTGAAGGTAAAAAAAAAAAAAAAAAAATAGGCTATTTTTTTTTTTTTTTTTTTTTTTTGAATTTTTTTTTTTTGAATTTTTAGATTTAAGTAATAATAAATGATAATAAAATTTAAGTAAATGATAATATATTTATATAATATTTATATTAAAAAAGAAAAAAATGAATATATACTGTAATACTTCCGTACTATGTATATAATTATATTATTTTCCTCTAATTTGATTTTTAAATTTAGTAAGATTAAACCAAATTCTATTACCATAAGTTCCATACCCATTAAGAACATTATTTTGAGTATTTTTTGAATAAACACTATTATAAGTGTCATTGATCGCAGTATCAACCGATTTTGGATCAGATAAAGCAGGTATATTCTCTAATAAACATCTCATGGTTTCTACACGTTTATAGGTTGCTGCAAATACAAACGCGTTTGGAAAATGGTTATCTTTTGGCATCGTTTCTACTCCGTAATTTATCAAAAATTTTACATAAATCGGATCATCTGTTAATGCTATTGTAGCAAACAATATATTTGGAAGTTTGAATGATGAGTATTGTGATAATGATGATGAAGGTAATGATGACGATAAAGACGATGAAGACGATGAAGACGATGATGATGATGATGATGATGATGATGATGATGATGATGAAGATGATGATGATGATGATGATGATGTAGCGGAAAAATAAGAGTCTACGAGATTGTCATTCGAGGAACTTAAAGAAGGGCTAGTTTCTTTTAATTGTTTTGGTTGAGGAATCCTAATATTTGGATTTGCACCTTTTTCAAGCAAATCCTTTACTAATGAAATGTCAGGAGGTTTTCCTTTATATTTTAATTGATCCACGAATAAACCCTTTAATGTAGCATTTAATTCATCTTGAGATAATTTTTTAGGAGATTGTGGAGGTGTCAATAAAGGATCCGTATTTATATGTGGGATTGACTTATTTACTATATCACGTATTATACCACCACGAGCCCTACGAAATGGTTCGGATAATTTTGGAGTTTTCCAAGCCGCATTCTGACCATTTATAACTGTAGCGACCAAGAATCTTTTTAATAAAATCGGATCATCAAATACTGGAGGATCCGGTAAAGGTGGACCAAAATAAGGTACACCATCTTTACACACTATATTCACACGATACTTATTATTAACATATTTTCTATTTTCATCAACAACTTGACATTTTACAGGACTGACAATCACGTAAACATGTAAGAATTGTGAACGAATGGCGAAAGGAGAGAAAGGGGTTGATTCATCTTGAAATATTATACAAACAATATCATTCCCAATATGACGTTTTCTTGTTATTTGATGTCTATTTGATTTCTCACATGGAAGCATGGTACTCACATGATACATTATTTCATAATCTTTAAAAGTTTTATCATCATGAATAGAATATTCTCCCGTTCCATCCAAATTTGTATCTAATCCACCACTAAATCCTTTAAATCCTAATAATCTAACCTTTGTTCCTAATAATTCTAAAAAATCAGAAAAAGATTTTGAAGTTGTAGTATTTGAAAACCATTCTTCTTCAGTTGTTTGTGATGGAGCACAATACAATACACCAATTTTATAAGCTTTTTGTAATCTATTCTCATCTAATGAGAGTAAATCTTCCGATAATTCAGGAGTTGTTATTAATTTTTTTAATCTTGATTGAGCAAATTTTCTTGAAATTCTCTTTAATAATACATCCCATGGAGGATCACTTAAAGGAGTTGACGCAGGAGGGCCTACCAACAAACCCCGATCGTCAGGTAGATCCTTGTGACGTAGGATATATCTATACCAATATACAGCATCCCGATTATTATTAATAGTTTTACAATCCAATGCTATTGAAATAATAACCGGACCAAATGGTTCAACGTTTCCAACAAATGTAGGATGTTTTTTATGAATAAAATGTTTTCGATACCATGTTGATTCTATATCTATATGTTCTATTTGATATTCTCCAAACGTAGATGACGTGAATGTACTTAAAATTGGTGTGAAAAATTTTGTTGATACCGATGTTGAAGTCGATGTTGAAACCGACTAAAAAAATAATAAAAAAAAAAAAAAAATAATAAAATATTAATCATTTGGTTAAAAAATTATTTTATTATTATTATTATTATTATTATTATTATTTTATTGTTTTATTTTACCTGAGAAGTCATCGTACTTGAATTAGTAATATTAGAAGTAGCGGATAATACACTTATACCGCTCGTACATCTTTCACTTCTTTCGCTACAACTATCACCGGAACTAAAGGTTGATGAATATGATAGATGTGATGATGTGGTCATTAGTAAAAAAAAAAAGGAAAGTGAAGGAGAGGAAAGGAAGGAAGGGAGGAAGAAAAATGAGAAAAGAAAAAAATATGTTTTAAGTGGTATTTTTTATTTTTTCCTTTAATGTTTATGTTTACTAAAATAATGACAAAGTTTCTTAAAATGGACATTATCATACAGTATACGATAAAAAGTCGATATGTTCCATACCACGAGGTTTGACTTGCGTATTTATTTAAATTAGCCGGATTAATTATACATTATAATACATTATAAGAGCCTGGTACAATTCAATTATGAAAAAATACCTTAAAAAGAAAGGAAAGTTCTGTTCTTTAACACACCTTATTAGTCATGAATGAAAAACGCTTGGTTGTTGATCCTCACATTCTTCAAACAGTCCTTCTGCTCGGTTAAAATTTCACATGTACATAATGTCACACGGAGGATCAAAAATGGATTTATTTTATAAACTCAATTCTCAAGAACACCAATAAAAAAATTCGAGGGATTTTGGATTTTTAATTTACGGTTTTATTTGTTATGTTTGTTTTGGTCGTAAGTGCATTATTATAAATTTACTTTGGAACTTTTTGATTTTTTTTTTTTTTTTTTTTTCATTTAAAATTAAATCTTTTTTTCTAAAATATCTTTTTTGGATCTACAATACATTTCATTATATTACGGAACTTTATTAAGATCCGTAGTATACTGTACATGTTGCCGAAATTGGCCGAAATTATTTCCGAAATTGAAAGTCCAAAGGCCGAAATTGGCTGGAAATATTTTAGTAATTTGGTCAAATTTGTAATGTCGACTAGAATTATAAAATATTTTCAGATATTTTCGAACATTAGACTTTCAATTTCGGAATATAATTTCGGCCAATTTCGGCAACATGTATAGTCAATCCGTAGTATATGGTACGATAATTATTATAATTACATGGAAACGCCGATAACATTATAAACATAGTTAATTAATGTTATTTGTTTGTTTAATTTTATTATTAGTGTTATTATGTGTTTTTATTTTAACATTACCTTGCTTTCTCTTGCGATTTTTTTATGTCTCATGTTCCCATTGGATACGTATAATATATGTATTATCATTGGAACATTTATGATAATCAGAAGAAAAGGCCTAGAATGATGAATGCTACTTTAATGACATCATGTTTGATGAAATCTCGGTCATTCTTATCGTCTTATCGTTACGTATTTAAGAATATTAATCTTTCATTTAAAGAAAGGAAAGATATAAAGAGTATAATACGTATAATGTGTGTAATATGTATTTTTAAGTAAAATAATAATAATTGTCGATTTTAGAAAATTTCCTAAGAATCGTGAGACGATAAATTATGAAACGATGATTTTTCTTCATATAATAATAATAATAATAATATGATGTTACTATAATTGGAAATATCGTGTTCAAAAAAAAAAAAAAAAAAAAAATGGCGATATTGTTAGTCATAAAGATAACAATAAATGACATTTTGACCAACGAAAGATATTATCGTGTGACAACTTCAAAATACCAATATAAATCCAAAGAACATGATTGGTGCGATAATCAATCATATGAATAAACACAGCGATCAATTATTTTTAGCACTTGCGCTAAACTCTTATTTTACTTTTTTAAATAATAAATAAATCTTTTCCCTTTTTATTTATGACTTGGACTAGTGAAATCATTTAAATAGATTTTATGAGAAAATGGTGATACGGTGTGACGATCACTAACACTTCCGTTTTCTTTTGTTACTTTTTTTTTAAAAAAATTTTGATTATGACGTTAGATGAAAGTCATCCGAACTCCGAATGAGATTTGGCTAAACTTATCTCATTATAAAAGATTTCATGCCAATCGCGGAATGAACCCATTTAGCATATCCTCAGACCTCAGTACCAAATCTGGTATTCCCATCATTGATAGATATTTTTTTTTTTTAGAAAAAAAAAAAAACAAGTATAATAACACGATTTGGGATGATTCGAAGAGAGAAAAAAAAGAAAAAATAGATAGAAAATGAGTGCATATCATCACGATAAGATAAATATTATTATTTATTATTCGGTTCGAAAATCATTTTCTTTTAGGGCAGTGTTGTACATTTTCGATGTCCGCGGCTTTTTTTGGCTGTCCCGGACACGTCCGCGCACTGTCCGTACTCTTTTGTAACTTGAAAAACTCTACAAAAATTATATGTATTTATGTGTAATAGATATTAAAATACTTTTTGCTGAGTAACGAAATAGGTTATCATAATAAAATTTTGTAGGGATTATCATTTCTTTTTTGTGTAACCTGTCCCGGACATTGTCCCGTGACAACACTGTTTTAGGGTAAACTTTTAGCCATATAATTCCGTTCAAAATTATGTATAATGTGGACCGTATGATGAAATGATCACGTGGTCTCGTACGTTACCAATGTCGCTGTTACCAATTTACCATGTCACGATTTACTTTATGATTTATTCAAAAATAACTAATTAAACTGCTATTAACCGTATTTTTCTTTCAATTCTAGATTTAGAAATTTTCCATGTGCAAAGAACCATTTCTATTTACGGGAAATATGCACTTAAATAAGCTAAGCCATTCAGGAGAAACATTGAAAAGTCAATCCAATGATTGACTCCGCTTTTTATCAATTCAGATTTAGAAAATATTAACTTACGAGAATCCGATTATATTTATTTTTTTATCAATTCAGAACAAGAAATATGTGCTTGCTTAAACAGGTTCAACCCTTTAGAAAAGGTAAAACATCGAAAATGATTAAAGTCCATCCGATGACTCCGATTTTTATCAATTCAGATTTAGAAATATTAACTTACAAGAAATGTATCCTTAATTAGGTTCAACTTTTCAGAAGTCGAAAGAAAAGGTAAACATCGAAAATGATTGAAGTCCGTCCGATGACACCGATTTAATTTCAGATTTTAACGTGCAATATTTATGCTTAAATAGGTTTAGCTCTCTCAGGAGATTAAAACATCAAAAATGATTTAGATAAAACTAAATAACTGCTCGTCCAATCAAATTTATGAACATGATTTTCCAGATATAGAAATATTCAACCATTCTCTATTTAGAGAAATACCTACTTAAATAGGTTCAAACCATCCAATCATATTAATTTCAAGTTTAAAGGTATAAATACTTTTCTATTACAGGAAAGTATATACTTAAACAGACAGGAATTGTATTATCTGTTATCTGTTACCGTCCAATCAAAATTCTTCTCATTGGGAGAATTATTCGATTCCAATTTTGGAAACCTTCAACGTGTGAGGAATTAATTAATCGAACAACAAATAT
This sequence comes from Rhizophagus clarus, assembly GCA_015698045.1. Lineage (NCBI taxonomy): Eukaryota > Fungi > Glomeromycota > Glomeromycetes > Glomerales > Glomeraceae > Rhizophagus > Rhizophagus clarus. The sequence goes on along the minus strand of BLAL01000182.1, from coordinate 507,269 downwards.
TAGAATTCCGGGGCTCCAGCATAAATACACAACACATAATACAATACAATAAAAATTCAACTTAATTTAATTGTTATTAAATTATAGTGATGTATCTTTTTTACTAAAAATGACCAAAAAATGAACTGAATGATGTCAGAAATTTTATTGTTTGAATAAAAATATATATTAAATGTATCGATCATCAATTACTACTATTAAATCACTTGTCATCCATATATTGTAATGTGCTTGATCTCATTATATATATAAGTTAGTTTCCTTTAACGTTCTAATAAATTCCGAATTAACTCCGAATTTCCGACCCTGTAAGAAAGAAAGAAAAAAAGGGTTCTTTCATTATTTGAATGAACTATTCTTAAAATGTTCACATAATACAATGCCGAGATCCGACCCTGCGGTAAAAGATGCCGTTGTACAACCATTAAATCATCAATCACATGAATTCAAGATTAACACGGAATACGGGAATATTCTCATTGTTTTCGTCAATATAATAATTTGCGGTAATACGGATAAAGCTGGTAATACGAATAATAATGGTTATACCGTTGATTATATTTTCATTATTTGAATGAAGATGATGAATGAATAATGAAGTTTAGGAAATACCTAAGAAAATTCATTTGCAAATCAACTTTTTTTTTTTTTTTTTTTACTTACAGTATTTTCATTGTATAATTTAAAAATGATTTATCCGGCGGATCTTTTTAATCTTCTCTAATATGGAAGTTAACTTTTATTCATTCTTTTACGGCAGTAAAATATGGCGAAAGGCGCACGTTTCGGCTTTTTTTAAATTCCGTTTTTTTTTTTCTTATAATTTCAATAATCAGGTTAATCAATCAAGTTGATATGGTTGGTGTAATCATAATAAATGCTAGAATATGTTTCAATAGTTCTCAAGCGCATGTGCAAATAAACTTTAATTTTTCACGACATTTTCATTGAATTTAGCAAATCATATGGTAATAAATGATCAAACCCTGGTAAATAAAGTAAACCATGTGTAGTTCAGATTGTTGGCCCCCCTTATAAGAGATCTCGAAGGTTTTTTTTTTTTTTTGTGACAGAACATACAACAACACAACAATAGAAAAATCAAAAAAAATAATTATTATTATTATTATTTTTTTTTACGTGATAAAAAGTAAAAGAAAAAAAAAAATTTTTTTTTTTTTTTTTTTTCCTTTCGATTATATTAAAATTTTTTGGAAAAAAAAATTTTTTACACAGAAAAAAAAAAAAAATACAAGATTGAAAAAAAAAAATTTTTTTATATATGTAAGTTGTATATATTATATATATAAAATTTTCGAAGTTTTTTATATATATATATATATATATATATATATATATAAAGAAAATTAAAAAACTCATGAAAAAAAAAGCGTGATCATAGGAACGTAACGACTTAATTAAAAAAAAAAATTCGAATTTCTTTACAAAATTAAAGAAAAAAAAGTAATAAAAAGTAAGTAGAAAAAAAAAGAGGGAATAATAATTCCCATCACGAAATGTAAAAATACAAATAATCGTTTTTTTTAAAATCGCCAATAAAAAAAAAGTCTATTATAATATTATTTAACAAAAATAAAAGTAAAAAAAAAAATAAATTGTTCGATTTGCCATTTTGAAAGTATATTCACAAGAAAATATTAAAAAATAAAAATGTCTTTAAATCATCAATCGTGGGATCGATCATAAGCAAAATGAATGGTAATCGCCAATGCTATAATGGAAATTGAAATTTTGCTCTGGGAAATTTGCAAAGGCAGTATACATGAATAATGTTATACTTAATACGATTACCGAATCTAATTAAGAAAGAGAAAAATAGAGAAAAGAAAGATTAATTAATAAATTGAAAGAAAAATTTTATTTTTAAATGATGAAAAATTTGGTTTAAAAAAAACTTACTAAATAAAACTCGTTCCCATGGTTCGATTGAAGATGTGGAAACGTCGTTTTGATAGTTTTTTACAGTAAGGTAATTGCGAATGTATGAAATCATTTTTAATGTTTTTTTTTTTTGTTTCTTAAATCGTTTTTTGTAAGTAAAAAAAAGTCGTTGCAAAATATATTATGTATATCGTTAAAGAAATATATCGTATACGTATCGTAACAAGTTTTTTTATGACCTTTTATTATTTACTTTTCTTTAAAAGAAGAGAATTCTTAACGTTAAGACAAGAAAAGGTAGAGAATTGGGGAAGTGAGAACTTGTCGTATATTTATAAGCACTCTTTTTTCATAATGACAATAACGAATTTTTTTTTTTTTTTTTTTTATTTTAAAAAATAAATAAATAAATAAATATATATATGTATATATATGTATATATATATATATACACATGTGTATATAAATATTTATTTATATTGATGATTTGATTGATATTCATTACATATAAAATAAAAAAAAAATATGTGAGTGATATACTGTATGTATGATATCGGAAATATCTTGTATACTGTACACATCGAACGGAAAAGTAATTTAATATTTTTTTTTTTTATTTGTGTGATTTCTATCTTATCGTATTTTCTGTGAATGAATGAAAGTATAAACAATAAAGAAAAAAATAAAGGGGATATATTTAAACATAAAATTCTTTTTAAAGAATATATCACGGCACAAATGCATATCCATCCGACATATCTCGTTTCGTGTCACTCTATTTTTGGTTTTTGGAATAAATAACATTATGTTGTTGATGACATCACGTAATTTATAAATAAAATTCGAAAAAAAAGGTAACCGGTTTTGTCTTTAAACATGTACAAATAGGTTTCACAAGGGTCACAGGTTAAGGGACCATAATCAAAAATTTTTACATTAATGATAAATTATAAAATGAAACGGAAACCAGCAATTTCAATAATTTTTATGAAAGTTAGAAGAAAAGTTTTAAGAATAAAAAGAAACAAAGAAACAAATTAAAATTAGATTTGCATGAGATAAAAAAGTTTCTCGATGCATAAGAGGAAATTTAAATGTTTTACAATATATTAATAAATGATCTACAGAACAAGACTTATAAATCTCAGATTTAAATTAGAAAATCATTAAATAATTCAAAATTTACTTATTTATAAATTTTTCCTATTATCCTTAAAATTTCAAATTCTATTATGGATAATTTTTTTTCTATTATTAACATTTGGGCGTAAATTTCCCGTCATTTTTTATAAATTGATAATTTATATTATGTTTTATTTATCATTCAATTCTTTCAATTTAAATTTCATGATTATGTTGTAAAATTAAGGAAATGAAGAGCAAATAAAACTTTTTTTTTTTTTTGTAACAAAGTTTACGGTTTACAAACGATAACAGATAAAGTTTATAATTTTCGTGTTTCGTTGTTCAAACTCGAAAATTCATTCGGAGATAACATAATAACGATGCAGCATCGTATCTTATTTTTGTTGTTTGATATTTTTTTGGCGTAAAAATATGTTAAAAATAAAAATATATCAATGATTGATACGTTTTGATATTCGATCTCCGCAGTAAATCCGATTCTTTTACCGGCAACATCAATACATTTTTTTTGTTTCATTATCTGTCCTGTGTCACCTTGTTTTATAAAAAAAACTGTCAAACTCTCAAAATAAACCTGATTTATGCTTTATTAAGTTGAGAGTATAAAGTTTTGCTAATTCCGGTAAGTTTATAATTATATCCGATTATTTTTAAATGTAATTATGTATATTTAGTATGACAAATTAAGAAACTGGAACTATAATAAAACAAGCCTAGCGCCATTAACGGTTTTGTGAATTTCATTATAAATTCTAAAAAGAACAAATGATCGTCGGATTTCGGTTCAAGTCACTTCCCGTCGCTACAACTTAAATACGCTTATAAAATAAATATTTTTTTTTTTTTTTTTTTTTTTTCTTCAATTTATTAATTTATTAAAATATTTGGGATATTTTCGGGGAAAAGATTTTTTTTTCGGCATAGGAAAAACTTTAAAAATGAAATAAAAAAAAAAAAAAATTATTTTTATTTACAAATTTAATATTACAATATTGTACAATAATAATAATAATAATATCATTATTATTATTAAAATATCGTGATACAATACATATGTTAATTATTTAATGTAATTAACGACATTATCTATTTTTTCTATTTGTATTGTGCATCGTGGGAGATTAAAGATTTGTTTTTGTTTGTTCTTTTTTTTTTTCCTTTTTATTCCTCATTCACTTATCTCGTATATCAGTTTGGCGGGTTGGCTAAAGCGTTCATTTCCGTATGTGGATTTTACTTTAAAAAAAATATATATATATATATATAAATTACGCGTACATCAAAAAAAAAAAAAACGCGTTTTTAAAAAATCCGAATACAACCTCCCCTGCTTTTGAAAGCTTATCAACCCGTTTTTTTTTCAATCATTGATTTTGTGAATAGTAGCCATTTTTATCATTATTCTCATTATGTAATAACTCATGAAAAAATGAAAGGTTGATACATAAACCGGTTAAATTTTTTTTTATTATTTTCGGTAACCCTTTACCGCTTAACTCATTATTAATCCAATATTTTGTAATGTTATTGTTATAAATGTCATGTATCACGAAACCTTGGGTAAAAAAGATGAAAGATATATGTATGCACACAAGTTGACCTTTTTTTTTTTATTTTCCTCCCCTACGAAATTTGTTAATTATATGCGTGTCATTCTTCAATGAGAATAAGTTGATTAAAATGATTACAAATCTTCCATTTTCTTAATTCAAAAATAAATTATTAATAATAAATAAAATCAATATATATAATGAAATTACATAATAAAACATCAGGGACAATTCATGTCTTTTATCACTACAATGATGATGAGGATGATAAAAAAAAAAACGTAATATGCGTAATGTGACGGTAAAAACCGAAAACGGAAAAATTTAAAGCAAAAATCAACATCAACATCTTATTTTAATTATAGAATTAAAATTTATTTATTTTTTTTTTCTTGTCATTCAAAAGAGGTTTAATCATTTACCATTTAAAAATGCCTTATTATGCAATCTTTCATGAAAGATGAAAGTTTTTTTTATCAGGTTTGAAATCCTGTATATAAACATGAACGGTCAAGATTTTTACCCGGAACGAAATCGATATTCACCTTTCCGACCGAATCAATTAAAAAACTTTTAACTTTTAGATAAGCTTTTTTTTTTTTTCTTTTCTAAAAAGAATATACAAATTTGGTTAGCAATTTCTATATCGATATCTTTCCTTTACTTTAATTGTCACCGCAGTAAACAAACAATAAATAATTTTTTTTTTTTTTCTTTCATTATCAGCGACGAATAATAAGATATATTATTGTAACATGCAAGAAAGAAATATTCATCTGAAAATGATAAGCTTTTTATAAATTATAATTATTCTTATTATATTATTATTATCTTTTTTGCATCTAAAAATATATTATTTTTTTTACACTTACATTGAAAAATTTCCTTATTTTATCTTACAATTAATAAAAGATAGTAAGATAACGCATAAACTAAAATTTTCGGTTCTATTTCAAGGGAAATTTCCTAAATAAAACAATGCATTCTATAGAAGGGTTAATTAATATTTTAAATAATAATTAATTAGAAAAAAAAAAAAAGATTTTTCTCTAGATAAAAATTAAAAATAAAAATAACAATAAAAAAATAAATGAAAATAATTTTTTTTTTTATTTTTTTCACATAATAACCTAATAACGTTATGTACATTCTTTAAAGAGTATAATCAAGTTTTCTTTGTTTACAAAAGATTCTTCTGCTTATTTATTTTTTTTTTTTCTTTTTTTTTTTTTTTTAAAAAAAAAAAAATTTCTCTTTATCATAAAACTCTACTTAAACAAAAGAGGAGAAGGGAGTAATGATTGTTTCTTTTACAAGCATGACTATGATTTTACCATTTCGTCGCTTAACAATGTATAATGTTTTAAACGTTTCAAAGTTGTTTTTTTTTTTTTTTTTTTTACATCGACTATGAAATTTCCATCTATCGACTTTGTAAATTGTAAATATTAATTTTATGACTTCATAAAAATATATGATCATCATTCCCCACAAAAATAAAAAAAAAAATTTTTAGTATAAAAATTTCCTTTTTGTTTAAGCTTGAAAAAAAAAATTTTTTTTTTTCTTTTTTTTTTTTTCTTAAAAAAAAAGAGGAAAAAAAAGGACGACGATTCAAACCTATATTTCTTACCATATCAATCCACATATCACTTCTCAAATGGCTTATAATGTTGTGTACAAAATATAATGCTTGACAATGCATACCTATGTAACATTTAATTCAATTTTTGTCAATATAAACGCAGGGGCAAAAAAAAAAAATAAAAATGATTTATCAATTCTTGAGGCTAACGCACACCAAAAAAAAAAAAAAAAAAAAAAAAAAAAATATTCATAACTGGCGTCATCTTACTATACGATAACTCAACTTAATAGGATAAGTCATAAGGAGTACATATTTAAATATGAACATTCATTCATTCAAAAAATCATTTTAATTCTATCGAGGATATCTTTTCTGATTGATTGATTGACTGATTGATTGATATGTTTCCATGCATTATTCCTAATATGGTAAATTTTAAAAATATTTTTTATTATTGTCTATTTATGAATAATCCATGGAGGTAAAATAGTATACGTGCTACCGCAGTAATTTGTAAATTACTAAAAAAAGAAATTTTTCATTATTATTTAAAATTTCATGCATATAAAAATGTTTTTCTCCTTCGATATGGTTGACATGGTACAATCGTACGAGGAAACATTCATGTTCAAAAGGCCCCCAAGCATAATCTTGCCTTTGCATTAGTTATATTTGACAGTTCGCGGATCTTTTCCTGGAACAAGGAAATTTTTTTAAATAAATTGATGTTTGGATTACAAATGTGATGTTTTAAAATATAATTGTATTTTGGCTAAATTAGAAAGTTATTTATTTTATCAAATAATTTCTTTTCTCCCCCTTTTTATTTACTTATCTTTGCATATAATAAGCCATTAAAACAAAGAAAACATCCCGCGTAAGAAATTTTTGGATCAATGAAAGAAGAAATAAGTAAATTTCTTAATTAAACCGCAGTCATTTAAAATAAACCGCTGATCATTCGATTCAAATGAAGTAATACCGTATTTGTTGTGATTCTCTAATAGGGATTCTTTTTCTCATTCCCCGTTTGTCTTGTTTGTCTGACTAACATATACAGTATGTAACAAGATGTAAGTATTGTTCTTTTTTTGTTATTATAGATTTTCGCGTTTCGCTGTATCTATTATGGGTTAGTATGTTCTATCTATTATCCAATGAAAATTCGAAATGCTTTGTTCAATGTACCTTCATGTGGATTTCTCAATAGAATTGACGGATTGTAACGTGACATGACAGATTCATACTGTGTGAATTCATTCATTTATTCGTAACTTAAAAATTTTAGGAAAAATTTTTATTAAGAAATTTAACAACAATACGGAGCAACACGTAAATGGAAAATAAAACCATTTCGATTTATTTCCTTTAATTGTCTTTCTCTAATAAACAATTTTTTTTTTTTTTTTTTTTTTGGTACATCCGAATATACTCAGCCCTTTTATACTTGCAAAGGGAATCAATCGTAAATCCATCATACTTTTTTGTAATATTATAGATCTGTGAATACCCTTTAAAAAAAAAAATTTTTTTTTTTTTTAAATAATTGAATCGGGCTGGGTGCAACATATCTCAAGTATTGATTGGAAAGAGAATCACAAAGAAACAAAAATGTGCTTCTTTTCTTCTCTTTTTCGTTTTTTTTTTCGTAAACTTAAATAATTTTTTTAAGTTTCTTTGAAACTTAAAAAAAAAAAAAAAAAAAAAGTGGACTGTACCCACGTTTTAATTCGCCTTTTGACGATCAACGTTAACTGTTATGGGTCGTCAACCGATGATCATTATTAAGTAGATATGTTAGTCCAATGAAATTGTTATAAAATCACATTTGATTATTTACAAAAATCTCAATCTTTTAAAAAAAAATCATCACATTATCACATTACTATTATATCAATGAATCATTGATGATTATTATATGAAATTATTTATTTCTAAATAAGTTGTCATTTATTTCAATTGTGACTCAAAATGATTGTTACAAGTCGAATTTTCTTTTTAATCACCAATCCTAGTTAATGACTAGATTATCATTATCACTATATTGTGAAAAAAAAGGAATTATCCGGAAAACATTCGGAAAACATCCGGAAAAACATCTCCCAAAGATATCCGTGTTTCTAGAAAATGTTCAAGGTGTAACTATGAGCCCGGAAAACATTAACATGAAAATAACCGGTCAATCCTGAGATGATTGGTTTCTTTCACCTTTACTTCCGGATTTCACCTTTACTTCCGGATTTTACCTTTACTTCCGGACGACATATTTTTTTTTCTCTAGACTTTATCAGGTCAATGTGGGAAAATTTTTCAAATGTCCCCTTTAATTTCTTACTAAGGTTTAATTTAAATATTTGACGCTATATAGGATTGTCGTTAACCGAACATCTTTTCTTTCATAAGGTTTAATTTAATTTAATTTTAAATATTATGTTGAAGTGGATATTCAGCTATTGTTAAATGATGACATATAATTGGTCAACTTAAATTCATTGAGTCAAAAAATATGTTAAACGGAAAAATCTCTGATAAATGATTTTTTTTAAATGATATCATCTGAGTTAATAACTTCTTTTGTGAAGTGAATTTCCATGAAAGTAAAGTCAAACCACCTTCCATCAACATATAAAATTAATTATATATATGTGTGTATATTAAGACTTTTCAACTAAAGTTTATAAAAAAAAAATAATGATTTAACAATAAGATTTTTGTATTATGAAACAAGTAATACTAGTAAATAGTAATATTTTATTAATATTTTTATCAACTTTGTCCAATTTAAAGTGATTTTATAATATTTATAATATTTATAAAATTATACATATTAAAATAATACATACATGTGTGATTGATTATCGTTAAAAATGTACCTGTCAAATGATCGTCGGTATTTTTTTGAATCTTTGTTCAATTCTATATTAGCTTTGCTTTTCGTATGCAAATTACCATATGATCAAGATTACTTTAGGTTTGAGTTTACCTAATTGAGTTTTTGGCGTTATAATATTTAATTTTGAAAAAGTGATCATTACCAAAAAATGGTTTATGTTATGATTATTTTGACCAAACTTTATGTGAATTATGCAATTCATTATTTTTTCAGGTAGTGACCGAAATTACTAATAGTTAACTCTAAATTATGTTACTTTTAATGGTGTTAAATTCACAAATTTTCTTTATTATATACAATTTTTTTTTTTTTTTTTTTTGTGTTTATTTCTCCCTTTCCTGCCGAAAAATCATTCTCGTTGTTCAATTTCAATTTCTCTAATAAAGCCTTTAAAGAAAAAAAAATATTGATAAATGTTTTCTTCAATTATGTTATTGGATAAGAATTTATTAAATGTGTTCTGCTATATTATTGGGTAAGATGTTATTTTGTTTTTTGTTTTTTGTTTTTTTTAATAAATAGAAAGACGCATGACCGATTTGCTATAGCATAATGTTACATGAAAATACATACAGTACATACGTACATACATGAATTATATCTATAGTACATAAAAAACTATAATCTCATGTCAATGCAACACATAATCGCCATAACCACAAGAGTGGAACGATATAATTATCTCAAACGGACAGTTTGAGATAGCACAAATTTAACCTTCACCTGTTATGCGAGTTACGGTTTCGCTACATTATTATAATTGTAACCTAGGTTACAACCTAAATTGAAATTCAAAATGTCGTAATTATTACTTACGGCCAAGTGGACAACAACCTTACATTTTCTTCGAAATTCAGTTTTTAATTATTACACAAATTCATTCGTCACACTTACCGTATGATATCATCACTCTGACAGGTTACAGTATGAAAACAGGTGTTGTAAGTGGTGTAAATATTACGATACATAGGTCAAAATACTTATGACAGGCCACCTTTAAATTTTAAATGATATTCAAATTAAAAAATTATACAGAATATTCAAATTAATTAATTATACAGAATATTCAAACTAAATAATTAAACAGAATATTCAAACTAAATAATTAAACAGAATATTCAAATTAAAAATTATACAGAATATTCAAATTAAATAATTATACAGAACATTCAAATTAAATAATTATACAGAATATTCTAATTAAATAATTATACAGGGTCGGCCGGAATTAAAGTAAAATTTCATCTGGTATTATCTAAAAAAGGTATAATTGTTATATGTCTTAAAGTTCGAAAGTTAGTAATATTTTTGGGTTGATCAATCGATTAATTGAGAACGTTTGGCATTAAAATGATGTAAAAATTTACGTTAGTATCATTTTATTAGTATTATTTTATGTAGTAGCGTCGCGGTCTTAACTATAGTAACACTTGCGGAGTGCGGACCGCATGTAATCACGTTAATATTAAATAATAAAATTTAGATATGCACATGCAGATTCCACGTTATAAATTTGAATAAATGCAAGTTCTGCATGTTAGATTTTTTTAATATACATGATTATTATGAATGAACCTGTAGCTTAAAAATTTAATTTAAAGTTTTGTCATGTGTTTAATAAATAATTCGTTAATTTTTAGCGAAATTCCTTATTTTTTGGTTTTCTATTATGCTACAAGCCGCGGGCCACAGTACCCCCTTATGCATAATATCCCCCTCTTTCAACGAAAAAAAAATCCATTTTCCTATTGATTTTATTATTTAATAAAACTAATTTTGCCAAGACATTATGAAAAAATAATTTTCTTGTTACTATACAATCTTTTAAACATGTTCTATTCATAATAAAATTCGAGTTATTGCCAGTAAACCCCCAGGCTTCAGGAATTTACAGCAAATACCCGGGATTTTTGTAATTTGCATAACCGTTTTTTTGGTTGCGGGTGAGCTTATTAAAAAAAAATTTGAATTTAGAGGAATAACTTTATTATATCTGTAAATTTATCATTATTAAGCAGCGTCAATTTTTCAAATTCTAATGTTATGAATCGAGAAAATCGAGTAACGATATAAATATCGAATGGTCGTAAACTCATCTTTCTATGAACATTTGGAACTATAGATAATCATATTCAGAGAGAGAAAACATTTATAGATAGTAAATAATGAGGTACAGTATAATTAAACGGGAGTGTGGATTTAGAAAGGAAAATGCATTTATAAAAGGGCATTTATAGAGTTGACTGATATATATTTAACGATATAAATCGATGTATAGTCGAAAAAAAAATCAATTAAGGCGTAATATAATATTCTTTATCCGAATAATCGAAAAAAATAATGTATAATAATAAAAGAATAAAATGAGCGTAATTATATGTAACCTATGAATAACTAGTATTGTTTTTAAAAATAATTACGCTTTTATACTAAATTCCTTAATTAAAATTATGGTGTAGATATTATATTCAAAGTCAATCCAATAACTAGCTCAGAATGTACGAGATCAATTGAAAAAGCATCGTTAATTATAGAAATTTTTACTAAATTTTTTATTATATAACTAACGTATCTTCTACTTATAACTTTGATAATATTACCTTTAATCCTGAAGAGAAAACAGTTTTGTTGCAACCGCTAAAACAAAACTAGAAATCATAAACGAATGAATTGAGATCTAGTACATTCCTCCAAAACTCTACGACAAACTTCAAGTACAAATCGGGACAAATAGAGGAAACATCCAATTCATTAATCAGCCAATTGAAAGAGAGAGCGAAAATATCGAACAGTTAAAGAAAGACTAATCGATTCATATAAAAAATTTACGACCGATTATAATTAATGCAAGTAAATACCCTTTATTACTACTGTTTTATTATTCTATTATTCCTATTTTTTTTTTTTTTTTTTTTTTTTTAAATATTAAAGTTTATTATTTAATTTATTAAATAAAGAATTTGTAATAAACGTCATTTAAATTTTTTATAAAACGCGGTTTTTTTATAACTCGTGAACTTACGTATTTCTACATGTGTAATATTTTGTTTTGAACGACTAAATAAAAAAAAAATTATTATTAATTTCATGTTATTAATTCTACTATTTTGATCGAATCTCCTGTTCTTCATCATTATTACAATTCTTAGATTAATTAATGTTTAAAGAATAGAGTAGTATTCAATTTATTCAACTTTAATAAAGAGATGAAAAGTTAGAAATAAAATTACAAAACAAAAAAAAAAAGGATGGCATATAAATTAAATAATTATATACAACTTTTTTGATGAAACCCACTTCACCCTATACACTCTTCAAACCCGCCTTTTACAGATAAATTTAAAATACCTATAATGAATTAAATATAAATTAAGCCTCCTGATTTCCTTCCCTACAACGAAACAAAAATTCGAAACATTAGAATATCCGTATAAATAAAATTACAATTGTGAGTCGTTTAAATTTGATGATAAAAAAAAGATTTAAAATATATCGTGTAATATATGAGATATACAGTACACGTATTATTGCGTAATCCCTACATATGAATTATAGTTATAACATTTCTCAGAATTTTCAGACAAAAATGGCACATGTGCTGTTTTATTGATGATTGCATATTAGATTTTTAAAATATGATTATTATGAATGAACCAGTAGCTTATTTTAGAAAAATCAGTACCAGTTCCATTTTTTTAGATTAAAAAGTGGAACTGATATCATTTTTCAGAAAACTCTTTAAACTAAAAGTGTTTTCAAAGTCTAGTCACAAAAATGTTTTTCTGTTAAAATATAATCCTGAAAACGTTTTTTAATAAAAATTGTAGTCCAAAAAAGTATCCAGTAAGAAACCAAATTTGGAATCAAAAATAGAACTGAATTGGAAATTCAGAGCTTTATTCCTTGCTTTCTGGATTTTCTTACACAAATTTGCTTCTGTAATTGCTGAAAGATGCTGTCTAACTTCATAGCATACTTGACTTCTAACTATGAGATCTAATATCTCTAACCCTGTTTTTGAATCCTTTAGCATATTTGTACCAATATAAAATTTCACCTTGCAATACATAATTCTGCACAAATTGCCTTTTGATATAATTGGACTAAATTTTATTTGTGATGCAGATTATCAGCATCTTTCTCAGTATCAGTAACATTTTTGACTTTCTCTTCCTTAGCAGGTATAAATAATTTTTGCAACAGGACCTGAAATTTTTCTTGTTATAAGTGATCCTTAAAAAGATCCATCTTCTTAATGAATTTTTCTCAATTGTGATTCACTTTCTTGCATGTTGGTATTATTCCCGCTATTTGCATTAAGTGCGGATTTCATCATTAGAATTAGCTTGATTCTCTGGAGTCCTGGAGATATATAAAAGATAAGAGTGAGAACTGCTATTACATAAATATATGCAAGAATGGCCAGATGTGCATGGATTTTGCTATTATTAACTGGTACAATGATCATCATCCTCAATCATGATTGGGCTTGTCACCTGATCTACATAGTGACTTGCTTCGATTGACTCCCTTGTCTGGCATGAGAGTCACCTTCTATGAGTCCTAGCGAAATTATGGGCTCTTCATCCTATCCGACAGGGTCAGTTTGTTTTTCCAAAAGTGATATTCACCAAAAGCCAATACCGCTTCTTCTCTAAGCGGTTCAATAGTGAAGGGACACAAAGGACATAATGAGTACGTTATTTCTCCTCGTACAATATACATATCCTATGAAAGATGTGTCCATATGACAATACCATAAATGCCTGTTAAGTTTCGGGCCAATAATACACAAGTTCATACACCGATGGATTCATACTTTTTCTAAACTGGTGGCTTAAAATTAAATTGTTGGATCAACAATATTATTGAATATCATTTTAAAATAGTATTTAGACTATAAGAACTCAATTGTGGATTAATAATTCAATTGGACTTTATCCAATTTCATAATTGCTTCTAAAGCTTTCATATGCTCCCTGACTTATGAAGTCCCTTCAACGGAAGAGATTTTGGTTGCAAAATCCATGAGAGAATATAAGATATTACATATACTGTATTTAGGATTCCGATAGTCGATCATAAAACTTTGGACATATGGCCGCTAATTAATTGAGCGAATAATGAACTGCTACTTTTATTTTTTCTAAAATAGTAAATTTCAACCCGATTTCAAAAAAAAAGGGGTAACGAAATTTACATCTGTCATATGACTTGAACACAATATTCACATTTTACGGATTTACAAAACAAGTTATTTAGAACTTTTAGGTTACATAAATATGCCCGTAATGTTTAATAAGATCTACATTTCATGACGAATTTTGGTGAATTTTTGCGTTTTAATGTCCAGTGGAATCGAGAAAATTACGTGATCAAATTTTTACTGGCCAATAAGAAAATTACTAAAAGATTTGTCATCGATTATTAATTATTTAGCAAATATGGAACCAAACTTATATAAAAAGGCCATAAAATTTTTCTTTTGAACATACAGAATTTTACGTATTTTTTAAAAAAATTTATTCTTTTTTTCTAAAAATACAATTATAATTATCACATTTATTTTCTTTTTTTTTTTCCTAAAATAAAAAAAAAATGAGTGAAACTGTAAGTAAACAACTATAAAATATCTGATGATGATTTTTTTTTTTTAAAAAAAAAATAATAATACTAAATTATTTTATTTCTTTAATTATAGAATACTTATACATTTGAAGTCAATCCAATGACTTGCTCAGGATGTACGAAATCAGTTGAAAAAGCATTAAATAATCTCGGAGGTATATTGAATTGAAATCATTAAATATAGAATTTTTACGGAATATTTTATTATATAAACTAACGTATTTACTTATAATTTTGAATAGGTGTTGATAATATTAGCTTTAATCTTGAAAATAAGACAGTTGTTCTTACAACCGAAAAAACATCTCAAGAAATCATCGATGCGATCGGAAAAACAGGAAAAACGGCTGAATTGAAATAGATAATTTTTACTACTACCATTTTATTATCACTATTTAATATTTAAAATATTAAATGTATTATTATTATTATTTAAATAAAAATTTTGTAATAACGTCATTTAAATTTTTTATAAACCGCGTTTTTTTTTGTAACTCGTTGAAATTTACGTATTTCTACATACATAATATTTTGTTCTTGAACGGCTAAATAAAAAAAAAATAATAGCAAATTCACGTTATTAATTCTACTGCTTTGATCGAATCTCCTATTCTTCATCAATTATTACAATTCTTAGATTATTTAATATTCAAAGAATAGAATAGTATTCAATTTATTCAACTTTAATAAAGAGTTGAAAAGTTGGAAATTTTTAACTAATGAAGTTACAAAACAAAAAAGAAGATGGTATATAAATTTGAATAATTATAAACAACTTTTTTGATGAAATCCATACACTCTGCAAAAACCGCATTTCACAAGTAAATTTAAATTGTAATGAATTAAATATAAATTAAACCTCCTCTTCCGAATGAATCCCCTCCTTACGATTAATATAGTGGTGGTACATAATATATATTATTGCGTAATCCTACATATGACTTCCTCCAAATTATAGTTATAAAGTCCTCAGAATTGTCAGACAAGAAATGTAGCCCACAAAGAAGTTTTTGTATGATACTATTTAATCTGGCTTTTTTAGCAGGATTAAATAATATGTCCCATGATGTGCTGCCTTATTGATGATCGATTAATACCCGATGTAAAGCAGCGGGCTACAGCTGGTTATAATTATGACATAATTGATCATGGCCGAATTGTTTTTAACGGCCTGGTTCGGTCAGGCTTTAATGCCAGTCAAGCCAAACTGATTACCGTTAAAAAAATTAAGTTTGGTAAATTAAAACGCATCGAATTAATTATGATGGAACAGTTAACCTCAACGAAACACGAAGCCGACGGTTGATGAAGTTGATAACACTGAACTATAACTAGTCAACTAGCTATCATAGAAGGATAAAATATTCATTAATTCATCTGCATTAAATTATTTCGGTTTAAAGTTTCAACATTTAAAGATTTCGAGTATATACTTTCATAATTCAATGCGCCTCGCTAAACCTCATATTTGATGGGAATAGTTGCAAATTTTTAGTTCTTCTTTATTATATACTAACATTGGTGATTTCATTCTTGCTTCTAGTAGAACTTGAATATGTGTCTCATCAGGCATGATTTCACTACGATAAACTATTCCGTTTGACAGTTTCAGGGACGCTTTTGTGCCATTGACCTATCAACGAACCGCCGGTTCAGTTTTAGCTTTGTGGTTTCATATATTGAATATTTCCTTGCATTACTAATGTTTGTAATCATTTGCATAATACTGGATAGAATAATCCATAGTAGTGAAACATATTGATATATTAATAATTTTTAAATGATTAATACGAATCAATGCTCAAATTAATTATCTAACAAAACCTCAATTTTATCGGAATCATTAGATTCCTGTTATGCTGCTGCATCTTTTTGTACTTTCATTAACTTTTTCTCTCATTAATCTTCACAACTTCATCTCCATGTTGTTGGAAATGTTATATATTTTAAATTTCGAATGTTAACATTACATAATTATGTATTATATATCCTTCATAAATATCCCCTATATAAGATATTTTATTTTAATATTCCATCAAATTCACCATCAAGTCTTTCAACTCTTTTAACTTTCCAATCATCAAGTTCTTCATTTGTAGCTTGTAATTTCTTGATTCGTCAAAAGGAAAAAAAAAAACAAATTAATATATATACAACATTTTTCTTCAAGAACATTTATTTACTTACCTCATACTCTTTTTGAAGATTAACTTGTCGCCTATTTTTATTCAAATGTAATTTCTCTTCTTTATCAACTTTTTTATTTTTATTATCATATAAATCATATCTAGTTTGCGTTAAATAACTTAAAACAAAAGAACCACCAACTATAGGAACTATTAATGGAAGACCAAAATATAAAAAAGGATGTCTCTTTATTGCTCGATATATAGGCGGTTGATTTAATCGTTTTCTAACAAATGTACGCATTTTTTTTTTCTCGGAAAAAAAAAAATGATTTCGGTATTTATAAAAGCACGATGCAAAATTTGATTGGATAAGGATACTAATTTAGATCCGAACTTCACGGGATTAAGATTACAGTGTTATTATTAAATCAACTTCTTTATTTACACTAGTGCTATTACTATTATGGTCGGGTTTTACCCGGAAGTTAACCAAGATAAGATATTTTTGATTTAAATATGTATAATTCACATCAATTAGAGCGTGGTACAATGATGATAAAGTTATTTATATTTATTTATGTACTAAAAAAATCGCCAAATGCTGTTTATTTCTGACAAGCCATTAAAGAGATATACAAAAAATATATTCTAGATGGTCAACTTATTTGGAATTTTTATCTTTTATACGTATTTTTTTAGTTTATTGGTTCATATTTATAGGCTTATTAACATTTGCCATTGAACTATTATAAAAAGGGGTGATTTTTTTACTTTTAATAGGAAAATTTTTTTTTTTTTTTTTTTAAAAAAAAAAAAAAAAAAAAATAGAAAATAAAAAAAAAATAAAAGAAAAAGAATTTTTTTTAACATATTTTAATGATGAAAAAATACGCAAGAAGTTTTCCAACTTTTATTCTTTTAATAACACTTATTATAGTCCTTATAAGTGTTACATTAGAAGCGAAACCGGAGAAAAAAAAAATATGTAGAAAGCAAGGTCATGTGGAATTTTTTCCCGACTTTAATAAGGACAATTTATATGGAGTGATCACATTTTCAGAATCTTCAACAAATAATAAAGTTATTGTTGATGGAATATTTTCGGTAGTTATTGGAGGAGTAGACGGAATTAAAACTGAAGACGGAGACCCTCGTTATACAGCTGAATTATACAATAAGAACGGAATAAAGTTATATGATTTGACCGAATCCGTGTTTCATAATGCCATGGAATTAGTTTCATTTAATAGACAATATGCTAATTTACAGATTTGTGATGAAAAAAATGGTATTATTGGTAATTTAGTTGTTATTAAAAGGGGTGGGGAAGAAATTGCAAGAGCTGAAATCTATGAACTATTTTAATAATATTCACTCTTAAGTGATAACTAGTTTAGAATGAATATGGACGTAAGATTAATAATATATTTTTAGGTTCTTTCATTGTCATATAATAATTAATATCAAGTCTCATACAAGTATTATTATTATGTATTATAATGTGACAATTGTAATTAAATAAATTACCTTTTTTTTTAAAAAAAAGAAATGGTTATCTGGTTTTTCCATTATATACATCTTTATGTGCGGTAGATGCGTGGGCTTGTGGCACAGTTCATGATCCTGCGACACCATGAGACTAAAAGAAATATATGAAACAGGTGATGCTGCAATAGTGATTAAACAGGAATGAATTCAAGAAGATTTTGTTTTTGTCCATTTTACGCGTCAATGAGAAGTGTCAAATGACCAAAAACCTACAGAAAATTAAGTGGTAAAGCAGCAGTACATAATGTACATTTCGTTATTGTTTTCGTCTGGATGATCCCGACCTAACGTGATACAAACAGAAAAATATTCCCACAAAAATATTATATTTTTTTATATAAACTCGGCTTAAATACCACGACTCGAGTTACTTTCTCTAAATATGATTCCTAACTTTTACGGTAAATTTTTACTTAAATAAAAGTTCCGCCTTTTTATATTTTTTAATTTATTTATTTTTATTTGATAATTTATTTATTTTTTTTTTTTTGTAAAAAAAAATTTTTTTTCTCTTTTCCTTTTTTTTTCGTTGTTTGTTGTTTGTTGTTTGTTTATAATTGGTCATTTCACAGTTTTTTCCTCAAGTGAAATAAGTAAAATAATACTTTTTATTTCATAAAAAAATAATTTTAAAAATGGAATCATCATCACGTATCGATCATATGAAACATGGTGTTATTATGGGTAGCGCTTTAGGCGTATGTCTAGGTTTGGCTTTTGGAACATATCATGTCTTAAAGTAAATAATCTTGACTTTAAATTATTTCTTTTTTTTTCCTCTTGCATTTTGCATTTTGCATTTTGAATTATTCTAATTATTTTTTTATAATTTATAGACATGGACCAGGCCCTAGAGGTTATATTTCAACTCTTGGCCGATATATGGTATCTTCGGCTGGTAATTTTGCATTATTCATGGGAATTGGTTCGGCAATTCGTCGCGAAGAACGACCAAAGAATATTATGTTAAAACGTCATTTGGAACAACATCAAAAATTTTGTCAAAGAGGTTTCGCTAATTTACCTGAAGTTTTAGAGCGAAATCGTTGGGATAGAAGAACTGTAGGAATGTAATCTCATTATGATTCCTTATGGGTTATAACGATCTTTCTTTCTTCACCAAAAAATCCTTTGTTGATAATGTTTAATAGATTACCTTTCTTTTTTCATTTTTTTTCTTCATTTTTCTTTTTCCTTTTTATACAAAATTATCTCATTTTTTTTTTTGACAAAAAAAAAAAATAAAAATAAAAGTAAAAGTGTATATATAGCATTTTTTTTTTTTTTAAAAAAAACAAACTACTGGTTTCTTGTGTGAAAAATTATGCAGTTGCGACTTCAAAGTTCAGAGTTGAGATTTTAATCTGACTTTTGATATTTAAATTACGTATTATTATGTGGATCATTTCTATATTAAATTAGAGTTGTTTTTTTCCGGCAAGTTAACGTTGTGCAGTAAGGGGAAAATGATCTCCATCAGCTGAAAACGGTTATCGCTCGGTTATAACGTGTGAAATTTGATCTAATTTTTTTTTTGTCAAGGTAAGAGAAAGAGGCTTTTTTTTCGTTTATAATTTTATTTCTTAATTTACAATTTTTTTTTTTTTTTTATTCTTCGCTTCAAATTTTTTCTCATATTTAAGCTCAATGCTCATTTTCCTTTCTTTAACCAATTACCAGACTGTACATTTCTTTTGTCTTCCTTTTCTAATTTGTAAATAATCATGAGTAAAAAGAATAAGGATCCAATAGTACATTTAGCATCCGGGGCGGTATCGGGTTTAATGTCATGTGTATTATTACAACCATTTGATTTAGTGAAAACTCGTATACAACAACAACGACAACAACTTAAGAATGACAGTCGAAAATCATTAAATAAGTGAGTGAATTTAAGATGTAGATTTTAAGATATGAATTGATAAACTAATTGGTCTCTTTTCTAGTACAGTTCTTCGGACTGTGAAAGATATTATTGAAAAAGAGAATATAATTGGGTTATGGAAAGGAACTGTTCCAACAATATTAAGGTAAAATTATATTTCTTTTTTTTTTTTTTTTTTAAAAAATTACTTATAACAAATTAATGTTTATAAACTACCTTGTATTAGAAATGTTCCTGGATCAGCATTATATTTTTTTACATTATCAGAAATTCGTCGTATTTTTTCTTTAAAACATCAAAAAAATGTTTCCCAGAATTTAATAAAATCCTCTTTACCAGTATTATCAAATAAGGATAATTTAATTGCTGGTATGGTTTCTAGAGGTTCTGTTGGACTTATTATGATGCCCATCACGGTTATTAAAGTTAGGTATGAGGTATGCATAAATTAAAAAAAAAATCATTAATTATCGTAATAAATATTTATTTATTTATATATCATATAATTGACTTTTTTAGAGTAATCTTTATAATTATAAAAGTATATGGGGAGCTTTTACATCTATTATAAGGCATGAAGGAGTAAAAGGTTTAGTGATGATCTATTTTAACATGTGTATATATCGCTTCTTGGTTCTTGTGTCGAGAAAAAAAATTCAATAGGAACTTTCTTTAATTATTAACTAGGATTGTTTTATGGGTATGGTGCTACCGTTATCAGAGATGCACCTTATGCAGGATTATACTTATTATTTTATGAGCGGTGGAAATTATTTATGAGTGGTATATTATTAAAATTATTTAAATACTTTTTAAAATATCTTCTTTAATTAATTAAGTAAGATTAATCTTTTTTGATGACTAATTTAGCTAGTTCATTCACGATAGCTACACCAATTATACACATGACTTCTGGTAGCTTCATGAATTAAACTCTTTTTTATCATTCTTCTTAATGATTAAATAGTTTCTAATTACATTATTTCTACATATAGCTATTATAGCTGGTCTTTCAGCTACTACCATTACACATCCTTTTGACATGCTTAAAACAAGAGTACAATTAAAACCTCAAAATTATCCGAATATTTGGCTAGGAGCCTTAAAAATATTTAAGGTACGATAATTACATCATTATTAAATTCAAGTGAATCAAATAATGATAACATTTTTGATATATTTTAAAGGAAGAGGGATTCCTTAGATTTTTTGATGGTTTATCACTTAGATTAGGTAGAAAAACTACGCAAGCTGCTATCAATTGGACTATATATGAAGCTTTAGTTACTTGGTTTCAACAAAGGAGAAAGGAGAATAGATAATTAAAGTGTAACTGAAAAAATGATGTACATCAAGTAATATTATTAATAAACAACAATAATTTGCAATATAAAAATTCATTATTTTATTGTGTGTTTTGACAGAGGTCATAAGTTTGAGAATTCATTATGTTACAAATTACACCAGGGGAACCATGGTCTATCACGTCCTCACTAATTACAGAAGTGTAATGATCTTATTTGTTACCATTGATAATGTAACACCTGAATTAGAGTAGGAAGGTAGAAAACTTCAATGTCTCCAACGATTTATCATATTTATGTCACAAAAAATAATTTAGAAGCTTAGGAATTTGGGTTTAGTACAAATCGAAACTTTTTTATTATCACATAATCATATATTTTATTAAATACATATTTGATTGATTATAGTAGGCTATAGTAAGTCATTATATCAAAACACTATCAAAACATTATATCAAAATATTATACAACAATTATTTGCAAGTTCGGTCTATAAACAATTAATATACAGAATATTCATCATAATCCTCATTCCCTCACTTTTTACGAATTAAAGGCTACGTCCAGTCCACTAATAGTATTTAATATTGGGACATAATCCTTTGCATTACCATCAGATAATTTACCAATTTCGAATATATTCCAATTACCTTCATTACTTTTCTCAATTACACACATTATAACTGCTCTTGAAGCGGAAGCGGATCGTATAGTATAAGAACACAATTGTGTATCAGGATATGAAGGATCAAACAATTTAAAAGAAGGATTGGGAAAACAACCAATATTTGGAGAACGATATGCACTTAAAACGAAATATAATTTTGTTACTGCACGTGGAATTGTTGTTAAATTTGCTGTAATACGATGATGTCCTATTAATAGTAAATAATATGAGTGATACAGTATATGAGTAATTGCAACGAATTCACCAAATTGCAATAAAAGTGTCAAACTTAAAAAGATTCAAATAATATTATTTACCTCTACGATTTAAAGTATCCATAACATCACCAGAATGTAACATGTTAGGAATATCAACGTGAGATCTCGATTTATAATCAAAAATACGGTAAAGAACATTTCCTGAATAAAGCATACAAGTACCATCCAAAAAATCATTCCCAGTTGATGGAAATCCCCAGAATAAATCAAAAGTTAATGCATTGATAGACAATTCTTTTGAGATAGAATACAATAAGACCATAAGTTGGATATGACTCCCAGAAATTATTGAATATTCAGATAATTGTTTTCTAATTCTTGTTTTGGAAAAAGTCTAAAATTGTAGGTACAGTATAACAAAAGGAATTTTTCATATAAGAATTAAAAATTTTAAATTGAATTTACATAATTAACGAACCTCTAATTCAACACCTTTATGAATCAACTTTTGTTTACCATTCTCAATATTAGTTTGTTTTTTTATAGCTTCCTTTAAAGCTTCAACGGTTTTAATGTTTTCTAATTTAAAATTTAATTTCGTTCCATTCAATAAAATCACATAAAAATCTCCTTTCAAATCATCGATTACATTATTTGAACTCAAATTATTATTATTATTAGACTTAAGTTCTAAAATGTTCTCAATATCAACTCGAAATGGTGATTTTTCCCATGTTAGATTTAAATCTTTAATTTCTTGTCTTGTAAGAATTGCTTCACATTCAGGGCATTTTTGATTTTGATTTGATTGTTGAGCATTAAGTTTTTTTATTAAACACTTGTTTATAAAAAAATGATGATAAGAATAAATAAAAAAAAATTAGTTTAAACATGATATTAAAAAGGTTTAATTTTAAAATGAAATTTAATTTAAATTAATTAAGTTAAATGAAAATAATTAAATAAATAGAATTGAAACTTTACCCTTAAACAAAAATTAGAAACATGAGAACACCTTTGACTAATAGTATCAGCTGGGAATTCATGGGATAATTTATCAATTTTACAAACTTTACACCTCATATTTTGTGAAAAATGGAATTTATGAAAAAAAAAACACTTTTTTTTTTTTAAAAAAAAAGAACTATTCACGGAAAACTTTAACGATGGTGCCGAAAATATTTGGTACACCCTTGACCCTTCTAAGAAAAACCTGTTTAAATTCACGTGATTTTCTCATTCAATAAAAGATTATCTATCTCATTTCACGACTTAGTGTTATTATATTCGGTATACGCTGCGAGGTTAATGAATCGGATCAGAAATTATTTTTCAAAAGGTGTGATCCCTATCAATTACTTCTAAATCTAAAAAATGTCATTTAGTACTGTGTAACATAATGGGATGTAAAGAATAGAGATATATTCAGGTGATGAATAACATTTCCGGCCTGTGCCATTATAATTTTGGTCATTCATTTTATTCGTCTCTTAGTTAGTATATTGTCACTTGGGCGTTATATGCTACTCCACACCTCGTAGCACTCTGAAATTGTAAATATGAGTCACCGATTAAATTATATCCTTACTGACAAATTCAAATTCTGTATCTATCATGTATATTATATACAGTATATACAGTTATACACTCCTTAATATAAACATGCTACATAAAATTCTGAAATATCATACCTCCCTGGAAGTCCCCTGGAAGTCCTCTGGAAGTCCTCTGGGAGCATAACTATTTTGTTCAAGTAAAGAAATTCTATCTAAAATGAGGGACAATGAGATTCCAAATTGAATGAATTAAATAACATAGTAATATTACTACTTTTGTATACTGTGAGGCGTAGACATGGTCTATTTGGCACATGTTTTGCGTGAAATAAGTATAGGTGGTCCATATCTTCCTTTTTTTGGCTAATTATACGGATCCTAATCACCGATTTACTGCGACTGTGACAGTTAACCCATTATTCTCTGTACGCCTTGATTTTCAATTTGCAGAAAAACTTTATAAATACGATAGTTTGTAACAAAAAATGCTCTCCTTTCTTATTCAAACTTTTTAATAAGGTTGTAAATATGAAGTGTACTAATTGTCAGATTGATAAATTATCTAAAGAATTCCCTGTCGATACTATTGGCCGAAAGTGTATTCATATTCCTACTCATTGTTTAAAGGTATTATTATTATTTTCTCTTTTTTTGATAAAATATTTCGATTATTTCCTAATACAATCCTTCCGGATTTTTTTTTTTTTTGTTAAGTGTTTAGTAAAGTACTTTGATGTTCAAACAGCTCAACAAAAATGTCCTGAATGCGAGGCAAGTGTCTCAAAACATGAAGTTAAAGAATTAAATCTAGCTTGGGAGAAAGCATTATTTAGGATTAGTCTTAAAAATCATTTAGAAAGTAAGACGAAAAATAAAAATAATCCGGATCAAAATGGTGAAAATAATACTGCAAAAGGAAATATTTATGTGATTTTACTGAATGGTACAAAATTAACTTTTAAATTGGAAGATCTTAATACTGTTGCGGATTTAAAAGAAGCTATAGAAAAACAAACTAAGGTTAGGATTAATAAACAAAAATTAAGTTATAAAGGTGTTGAATTAAAAGTAAGTTTTTATTTTTTTTTTTTTAATGTTAATTAAAAATGGAATGAGATTTTTTTTTTTTTTTTTTTTTCCTCAATTAAATAATTCTTTTGTAATTTTAGACTTTTTCAGATCAAGGAACAAAAAATCCATTATCTGATTATTCACTAGCCCCTGAAAGTCACATTCAACTTATGGTTTTATTATATTCTATTTCAAAAGAATTATCTATTAATGCATTAACTTTTGATTTATTCTGGGGATATCCATCAACTGGAAGTGATTTTTTGGATGGTACTTGTATGCTTTATACAGGAATTGGATCAGATAGTCAGCATCATCGTACTTTTGATTATTCTGCAACGAGATTTAGTGATATTCCTAATATTTCACATTCCGGTGATATTATGGATCATGTTAACCAAAGAGGTAAATAATAAGAGTTTTATATTTGATCATCTAGAATTTTTTTATTTATTTATTTATTTATTTTTATCACTATATGCAGGTCATCATTGTATTACAGCGAATTTGGCATCAATGCCACCTGAGGTTACAAAATTATATTTCATTCTGAGCGCATATAATTCACCGAATATTGGGTGTTTCCCGAACCCTTCATTTAATATGTTTGATCCTGCAAACCCTGACACTCAATTATGTTCTTATACTATACAATCCGCTGCTGATTCACAAGCAGTTATAATGTGCGTAGTTGAAAAAAATGATATAAATAGTTGGAATGTATTTGAAATTGGTAAATTATCTGCCGGTAATGCGATGAATTATCAACCAATCCTAAACACTATTAATGGTATAAATCAATATTAAGATAATGTATATTTATTTACTTTGTTATTAGAATAATAATCTATTTTTCTTTTTTTTTTTGTATTATTATTTAAATAAAAATTGTGTTAACAATGATGCACAATAATGTAAATTATTGAAATGATTTTGTCCAGATTATTTAAGAGATATCTATATCTATATACTGATATAATAAAAAAAATATATATATACAAATTGGCAATAGAAATTTTTAGGATTTCATTGTAATGGTTAAACTTCTTGATTTAGAATAAACCAAAGGTTTTGGATCCTTTTTAGTTTAATCTATATTATTCTTTATTCTTAATATAGTAACTGTAGACTACTCCTTTGTTCAATACATTATCCCAACATTAATCCCATGATCTGTATCGGAAATAAATTAACAACCAATAAAGCTCTGCCGTTGTTACTTCTTGATATTATTAAGCCCTTCAAAAATCCTGCACAAAAAAAAAAAAAATAAATAAAAGTCAGTTTGCAAGTCAAAAGTTGTCTCCTTGTGAATATACGATCACAACGAAAAATTCACGTTTTGCTTTACTTAAAGATCTTTAGCTTTGATTTCCTCTTTAAGATATTTCCTACCAATTGCTTTTGTTTATATATATCATTACAACTCTAACATAAAGTAAAAAAAAACAGATCAATATTTATTTTCCATCGATATCCCTAAAAATAAAGAAATAGAAACGACGTTAGTGATCGTTTCGTTAAAAGAATTGATTCAAAGTAAAAGTAGTAAAGTAGCTCCTCTCACCGAATTCCCCACGCGTGCAAATTTTCCAAGGAATCGGCCGTCTATATATAAAAGAATAAACGAAACGTTAGTCATCGTTTCGTTAAAAGAATTAATCAAAGATAAAAAAGTTCCTAACCGAATTTTAGACGCGTCTAAATACTCCATCTGTCAAAGAAAACGGACGCGTCTAAAACTCCATCTACAAAAGAAAAAAATGAAACTTTAGTAATTGTTTCGTTAAAAAATTAATTGAAAGAAAACCTTCTTTACCGATTCCCACGCGTTCAAATATCCTGAAGTGCTGGTCGTCTACGAAAATAAAACAATTAATAATTGTTTCGTTAAAAGAATAATTTAAAAAAGAATACGAAATCCTCTGAGGACCTGAAAATCCGAAGTTCACGCGTCCAAAAAGCTGAAAAACAAACCGTCTAAGAAAAAAAGAATATTAGTTAGTGACTGTAGTAACCGCATACACCAACTATCAAGAATCTTCCCTGTCTTCGTAAAACTCACGTTCTGAAAGTCCTAGTAGTCTAAAAAAGAAGAAAAAATCGAAACGTAAAAAACGTTTCGTTAAAGATAATCCAAACCATTCCTATATGAATGTTGTTAGAAAACCCACGCGTCTTATGACCCGGCAGCCTAAAAAAGTCAAACCGAAACGTTAGTAAGCGTTTCGTTAAAACAAAATTCCCGCGCTAACATACCTTAAAAGGATAAAAAATGAAAAGAAGTTTGTGAATTACTATGCTCCCGAGAGAAGGAAAAGAACTATGGTTTGAAGACAAACATGTTTCACTATAATAAAAACTAAGTTTGTTTTGCAAGCATTTTACTAATTCATCGCTCTCTTTTTCTTCGAATGATATAGGTTCAAGAAGTTCTTTAAGGAACATCATTTTGGGAGGTCTCTCAGCAGAGCCACAATTCTCAATCTCAATAATTCACCTTCTTCTTCCCGTGAGTGTTTGAAATTCAATGTGCGGTGTGCGCGCGCATAAACTTTCTTTCACATTAACGTAAAATATAAATAAAATAAATGGCTCGTGCGCAAATGTGCGAAAAATAAGCAAAGATGTGCGGAAATGTGCGGGATGTGCGCACACAAAAATTTTGATCATATGCGGAATTTTAAGAAATTTCTATATTTTTTGTAAATAGATTTGATAATTTTATTTACAAAATTCATTAGTGTAAAGTTTTTTACCTATTAGATATGATTAACATGTGAATTAAAATAAGGTTTGAATTAGTAATGTCCATTGGAAAAATGAATTATGCGTAAAAAAATTTGAATTTCAGACACTGCTTCCCGTGTTAGATTATTTTGTTTTTTAGTTCGATAAATCGTCGGTATATACGTTGTGCGTCAGGCGTCAGATGCAGCTGACATGCGTCAGATGTAAATTGATACTTGACGCGCGTCACTTGAATCACAATAAATTAAATATTTAATTTATGCGAAATTAAATGTTGTAGATTTACTTGAAAGAACTTGTAATTACGGTATTAATATTGTGAATGAAGTGTTTTTCATGAGTCTGAGCCTAATCAGTTTTCTAACATGATTAATAAACCTATTTAATAAAGAAGTTTATTTTAGGTTTGAAAATTTTAATTTAATTATAACTTAATTTTGTGTATTTTATATCACAAGTAATGCATGTTAGGTATCAATCTATATCTGATGCATGCATCTGATACTTGATGCACAATATATATAAAACAGTTAAATAAAAATATGTAGGTTATATACTGGTTATATTGGCTGATTGTTCTCTGAGAACTATAAATTATTAGTATCAGGCATATTTGTAAAACTTAATTTATTTACAATTGATTGGTTTATACCTATATTTTTTTTTTTAGTAAACTTTATTAATAAATGAATTTTAGAAGTAATTACAAAATAAATTTTGCCTGTCTATAATTTATTTGTTTTTTTTTTTATTCTTTTGTTAGAAGTGAATACAATGGTTTCAGAACCAGTATAGCCTAAACTATTAACCAATATTATGGATTGCTAATAACTATAAGAATTGTCAATAATGCTATCCAGGATAGGTTAAAAGTATATAGTGACATCTTTCTAGATGGGAATAATGTATCTATATGGAAGCACTCTCACATAAATCCCATTCTTTCAAAATTAACCAATAAAATTTTTGTATAATAAAAAAAAATAAATAAAAAGAAAATATAAATAAAACTTTCAGGGTAAACTAAAAAGAAAGAATATTCTATACTTCTAAAATAAAATAGCTTAAAAATAGGCAGTGCAAAACATAATTGCAACTGCATTATGTTACATAAAAGAAGAATTACGCTATTAATAAAACCCAGTAAAAAAAAATTAAAAGCTTTGATAATATTCTAATATATATTTTATGTTAAAATATCCTAGTAAATACTATAACTAGGACTTATTTCTTGTTTCTTGGATGACTCTCTCTACTTGTTTCTGTATGTTTTTTGAACAGTAAAACCTTTCTGTAGATATTTTGGTTTTTGAACCCATTGTTAGCATCTTCTTTATGATGTCTGTGAGCAAAGAGTTCTTAGTACTCAGCCAAATTTCATCGTTCTTGTTTCTAAAATTTCTTCTGTTAAATACCTTAATAAGTATATAAACAAAAATACTGTTTACTATATTTTGTTTACTGTTTTATTTTATTTTTTTAAAATTATTTTTGAAAATTTTTTCTAAAAAAAAATGGGTGTAATGATCAGCAGGGAAAGTTTTTTGTTTATAATTTATGTCAATAACGAATCATATAAAAAATTTTTTTTTGATATTTATATTGGTCAATAAAAGAAATCCCTAAAATTTTAAAGATATCAATTAAGCTAATAGTTATTATTCATTCAATAAATGATTATGATTAAATTAAAATTATCCTGAAATATTAGATTAAATGCAATCTTATATAATTAAAAAAGGTTTTTTGAAAACTTTTTAAATACTTTTAAATTGATCAAATTACTTAATATTAATAATTTAATGTACTAATTAAAGATAATTAAAATCCAATTTTCAAATTAACCAATATGTTTATTTTAATATATTTAAAAACAGATGAATTATTTTGTACTTATTATTCTAAGCAAATATTTTAACTTAATTAATTTCTTATTCAAATCTTTTATATTATCTATTATTTTACTTTATTTTAATCACAAAAAATTATTTTTTTTTACTATTTTATTTTTTAATCTAATGTTTTTATACATCATTCCTTTCAAATGTATTTTTTATAAACCCTTAATAATTAACTGCTTTTCTTTTTTTGTAATATTATTTTTCATTTTTACAAAACTTTCTTTAGCAAATAATATAAAAATAAAAATAAACATTTCATGAAAAACTTTAAATTTTAGAAGTTTTAATATATAAATATCCTAAATATTTAAAAATCCAATATATATCTTGATTTTATTAAACAATTTTTTTAGTTTATTCTCATTTTTATATAAAGTGACCATTTTGAAAATACCTGTTTTTTTGCCAAGTATTATTTCAAAAATGCTTTCTGTTTAACTATATTCTAATATATAACTAAAAATAAGCAGATTACAATTATAGTTTTTCTTCTTTAGTTTTTTTTAATTTAATATCATTTATTGTAATATTGCTTTTTCTCTTACTTTGAATTTAAAAACCAATTTCTAAGCTTTCTTTAATAGTATTTGATGAAGATGATAAATTATAATCAGGATTTTAGTCTTCTTTTCTCTTTTTTTGATCTTTTTTATCAGATGAAATATAAGAATAAATAAGTATTTAGTATTATTAACAAATATAGTACAATATAAGTAAAATGAAGAATATATTAGAAGTTAATAATTTTCTTAATAAATTAACTTTTCTTTTATCCTGAAAGTAAATAAAAACTTTTTCTGTCTCATATTTATCTGAAATTCTGCTATAATATAATATATAATCATTAGCTATTAATGATAGCGTAAAATTAATATGAAAATATGAAATTTCATTGCAATGTCTTTCTGATGCTTACAGGATATACTAGACATATCAAACATATGCAAATTTCTATTTTGCTATTTACTATATAAAAAGTTCATTATTTTGTGTACAAGACATAAAAAATTCATTATTTAAAGTGAATTTTAAATAGAATTCACATTTACTTTTTTTCAACCAGAACATAAAAACCATCTTGCAATTCATAAATATTCAGAGTGTTTACTTATAATTGCAAGTAACCTATATGCATAAAATCTTTTCATACTTATAATAATAAATTAAAATACTTGTATGATGTTGTATACCTATGTTTAAGCAAAATAATATCTTTAAAAATACCAAAATTTCATTTGATGTAATTGTTTGTTTTATTACTACACATGGACAACCCCACTCAAAAAGATAGGTCCTAAAACTGACAATGCTCTCACAATAGTTCAAAATATTTTTGTAATAAAGAGTACAAGTGGTAAAACTTTTCTTTAAACTTGTAATAAATAACAATGCATATTCATTTCCGAAAATAATGATTAATATAAAATTTCTTTTGTTTTTAATATAATTAATGGTCGATCTTCCTTTTTGATATTATGTTTTGAGTCATGCAAAAAGCTTAAAATACGTGGAATATACATAAACGGATACCTTGAATTTGAATTATTATTAGATTTAGAATCAATATTTGAATATAAAATTATGGAAAATAAATAGGAACAATACCTTGCGATCAATAAAGTTCCAGTGCATTGTACATTGTGCTTGAATCATCTGTTAAAAAGATTATTAGTTTAATTTGCAAACCACAGCAATAAAAAGCATTTGGCAGAAAAATCATCTTCAGTAGGTTTAACTATATTATTCAATAAGAAATTGTTTGTATTAGTATATAGAATAAAGTATATAGAATAATTGATAATTAACAAAATATATTAATGCTTAATGAATAAAATGACAAAATTACATACTGCAAAATTAGGTAAATAAATGCTATAAAATGAATATTTATCATCAAAATTGAGCCAGTTTTGATATTAAAGAATGAAAATAAATATTTGCTGCTCTTTTTAGGGTAATTTCCAGCTCATCCGATATGATAAATAATCCAAGCAGGAGTGTACCAGCTGCACAACTGGTATAATAGAGAGTTATTGATGTATTTAGAGGTTCAAAAGAAGACGAGGTGTCTATATAGTACAATTTGCGTGCTTGCAGCGCCTTTTCATGTACTTTACATATAAGACCTGTTACAATACAAAGTATAAAGGCTTTTCTGTTGTGTGTGTCATACTCTTGAAATGCTGCCTTTCCATCTTTTGAATTGTTATAATCTTCTACTAATGATGCTAAATGTTCGAACATTGGCTTACCATTTACGACTGCCAATTGCATTTTTGTGATATTGGTTAAAAAGATTATAAACAAAGTCGTAATCTGAATTGCTTGCCCTATTCACAAGTATTTCAAACAATTTCTGCTTGTTCGTGACACTAAGATGTAATCAATCTTCATAAGTATATAACGCTGAAAGGAAGAATATCGGTAGAGTTTATGGTATGATTATGCGTGAACTTAATATTTACTTCCAACAGATGGCCTAATCTAATTCAACAACATTATAGTTGCAGATAAATTGTCACAGTGCACGTGTTCAGGATGATTGTGAGCGTTTCATTTTATGTCTTCCTTGTTTCTTCTTTATGGTATTGCTATAAATACAATGGTGACTTTCGCAAAACACCACCCGGCGTCCTGTAATTTCATGCCTTCTTGTTTCTGGCATAGTTATTTTTGACCACTGAAAACTATTCATGTTCTCCCTCTTCACTATCAACATTTACGAACATGTCCAATTCAAATTTAAAACCTCAAAACTTTCCTATGTTAGATGTGGTGGCAGATCTTTGAAATTTGTGATAATATATGTATAACTTTGGGGTAGAACCAATTAAGATATCCGGTAAGAGATTCCAATAGATCTATAAATGTATTGATTTTATTTATATTTTAATAAACAGAAATCAATATTTTTAACAAATAATAATAATTATCCAAGGAATCAATTATATTAAAATAATGATAGTTAACGATATTTAAATGATTTTTGTGTAGACGACTAATATAGAACTTACAAATTATTGTATATTATATATTTATATATATATATATCGTTAAATAAATTAATTATATAAACAATTTACTCGTACGATCAAAAAAAAAACGAAACGAAATGACAAAATCAATTTTTTTGAGAAAAATATAGTTGCGTGGGGAAAATAAAACGGCTACTCAGTGCAACACAAAAGTTATTGGTTGGATCACACGGTCATTTGTTTTGTCTCTGGTAGAACAGTCAGTCACGAAATTGACAGTTATGTATGAATTTTTTGTCTCGAATGAGACATCTCTGTCTTAGGAGAATAATTTCTTCCTATTAATCGTCTGAACCAATTTGCTCACTCGTCTCTCGTGTAAGATATTCTGCTACTTCTAACAATTTCATCCCAATTTAGCAGTTTTAGCTTATCAATGATTTGTTTCACAATTGTTGCACATTTCACACGCGAGCGGTGATGTTTTCATCATTAATCAATCTTTGCTCTATTTGATATAATAATTAGTCAATGTTTTTTTTTGAATAAATATATTTTTTTTATTTTTAATTATATTTCTTGTTAACATATAATTAGAATGAGTATAACATCTTTGCTCCCTTATCATTAGAAATAAAATCTTTACTGATGCTCTGTTTCCTGAATAAGACTAGTTATAAAAGTATAAAAGTGCAAATAATATTAGAATAATCATAAGAAGCAAAAAACAAATTTAAACTTTCTACATATAATTAATAAAACTCACGAATTGCAACTACCTTTGCAAAAAAAGTAATACTCATACTCATTGGTGCTTCCACATGAAATTTATTCTCAGGTGTTACGACAATAATTACTTTTGTCTCATTGTACAAATTCAAAACACGACCAACAGTATTAATCAATAACTATCCAACCACCATTCGGCCGTTGTATAAGCTCATCGACTAGGAATGTTGTATACTAGTATGAGAAGCGTTAGAAGGCATTGTCTCAAACGAATAAAAGCATTAAGTACAATATAAATAAGATATTAATCAATATATATATAGTATATATTTGTCAATTGGTTGTAGCAGTAGCAGTTGTAGCTGCAAAATTGAAGTATTTATTCATATCTTCGTATTTTTTCATTAATAAAATTTCTTTAATTCGAAAGAAACTCAGCTTATTCGAGAGTTACTTTGTCACATTTTTATTATTTTAGGCATAAAATAACTAACATAAAATTTAATAACAAAATAAAATTAAGAGATGAACGCGAAAAATTTTTGTCAAAATCATGTTACTAATTAAATGATCGCCGTTCACCCTCTACCACAAATTAAGAGAAAAAATGTACAATTAAAATACTTATTCGATTAAAACCAATTTATAAAAGCATTTATACAAAACTAAATATAAATATAAGTAAACCATCTTAGAATTCATTAATATTACTAATAGTCTCCATAATGGGTTGATAATACTTTGCATTACCATCAGATAATCTACCAATTTCAAAAATATTCCAATTACCTTTCTCATCTCTTTCATTTTTTTCAACTACGCACATTATAACTGCTTGTGAATCGGCAGCAGATTGAATAGTATAAGAACATAATTGTACATCAGGATCTGAAGGATCATACATTTTAAATGATGGATTTGGAAAACAACCAATATTTGGTGAATTATATGCACTTAAAATAAAATATAGTCGTGTCACATTACTTGGCATTAATGCTAAATTTGCCGTAATACAATGATGTCCTATGTACAAAAAAAAAAACTTAATTATATAAAACTCAAGAAAAAGCTCGAATCACATATTTTATTAGTTATTACCTCTTTTATTGACATGGTCCATAATATCACCAGAATGTGAAACATTAGGAATATCATTGAAATTTTTCTTAGACCAATCAAATGTACGGACAAGTTGTTGTCCTGCATAAAGCATACAAGTTCCATCTAAAAAATCTCTTCCATTTGATGGATATCCCCAATATAAATCAAAAGTTAATGCATTAATGGATAATTCTTTTGAAATGGAATATAATAAAACCATAAGTTGGATATGGCCTTCAGGAGCTATTGAATATTCAGATAATTTGTTTTTAGTTCCTTCTTCTGAAAAAGTCTAAAATTACAAGAGAAATATTAGTTATTGAAAAAAAAAAAAAATATATCTTGGAATATATATATATATATATATATATATATCGATATAACTAAAAACTTACTTGTAATTCAACGCCTTTATAACTTAATTTTTGTTTATTAACTCTAACCTTAGTTTGTTTTTCTATAGCTTCTTTTAAATCCGCAACAGTATTGAGATCTTCCAATTTAAAATTTAATTTTGTACCATTCAATAAGATCACATAAATATTTCCTTTTGCAATATTACTTTCGCCATTTTGAGAATTATTGTTTTTATTTTTCATAAGATTAATTCGAAATAATGCTTTTTCCCATGCTAAATTTAAATCTTTAACTTCTTGTTTTGAAATGATTACTTCACATTCAGGACATTTTTGCAGAGTTTGGTCTAATTTTTGAACATCGAAGTAATTTGTTAAACACTTAGCAAACGAAAAAAAAAGACAAATACGTGAGTATGTTGCATTATTTTTCTAAACAATAAACAAATAATTGAAATTTACCTTTAAACAAAAACTAGAAATGTGAGAGCACCTTTTTCCAATAACATCGGTTGGAAATTCTTTAGATAATTTATCAATCTGGCAATTTATGCACTTCATGATTTTATGAACCGTTTTTCAATATTTAAGTCTTATATTTATAAAACTATAATCGCGGAACAGAAATCAGAAATACTCCATAAGTTCGGAAATGTGTGAGATGATTATCAAAGCTCGATCGACCTAACCCATGTACAAAGTTACGGAAGTAGTAATTTAACAATGTTATATTTGATAGAATTTTCTATTTTAAGTACTATTATACGTATTATACGCAGCATTGTATCGCATTACGGTTTCAATTGGCCGATTATATAATAACCAAATTAATTTGCTATATTAAACCTTTGAAGATTTGTACTATAACTAAGTAGGTCAAGATTAATGCACATGAGTCGTGAAGAAAAGGAAAATTTAAAGAACAAGTATTGAGAATTTCATTACTTGATATTCAGATTTAACGAGAAGCGATATCCCCATATTTTGGGATTCCCAACACATTTAACCCGTTTAAAAAAAAATGACAAACAACATGTGATTGTCGATTTAAATTATCGTCTTACGTGTCACCAAAAAAAAGTTTAAATTTTAGATGCGCGTCGAAGTTTTATTCTCGAATTTTTCTTTTTTATTTATTCTCATTTAATTATTACTTAATGCTATTTTTTATAACCATAATATGTCACCAACTAAAGTATTGAAAGACCTTTCAATTAATCTTAATTTTACTATTCCTCCAAGTATTACGCAAACAACGTTTACAATTCAAATTAAAAAAGACCAATTATTGTTTGATGTAGTTAGAAATTTTATGAACGCCGAAAATGTCCCATGTTATTTGGAGAACTCTGTTCTTTCGACTATTGAATCATTAATGAACGAAAGTTGCCGTAGAGATATAGAAAGAGATTCAAAAAGTATCCTATATGACTTTTATTTTTTTTTGTTAAATTAATTAATTCTTGTTCATGATTGATTTTAACTTATTTAGTACAAGATGGATCAGATGCAACAAATATTCGCGAGAATCTTGTAGCTAAATATAAGAAATACACAATAAAATATAATGATTCTCCTTTAGAGGTATTTAATCTCCTTTCTTTAAAAAAAAAAATAAATAAATAAATATATTTAATTTAATATTAAAGATCTTTTATTATTAATAGAACACTTTCCCCAAAGCATATCATACACTTGTTCATTCTCCTGTACCATCAATATTTGATACACTTTTACAATTAGAACAAAGTTATAAACAGGCAATTAAAGATCTAGTATCCTCTAGAGAAAAAGAATTGGAAAATGTAAGGGAAAGGTAAATTCAGAATTATCTTTTTTTTGCTAAAAAAAAAAAAAATTTGTTATAAACCTTCATACCTTAATACATATTATTATAATTCATTAAGACATCAGAAAGAAATGGAAGGAATTGAATCGGGGCCTATTCAAAATGATTTGATAGAAAAACTTCGGGAGGTAAAGTCATCATTTGTTTTTTTGTGGGTCGTAATTTAATAAATAGAAAAGAAATATTCCCCCCTCTTTTTTATTAGGATGTTGAATATAATCGAGCTGCTTTGGCGAGTGGACTCGAAGATATTAAAGGATCACAGAGGAAAGAATATTGTGAATTTGTAACCAGACTTTATCAAGCACATCAGCGATGGTTAACAGAAAATCAATCAGCGACAGATCCAAATTGGATATTTCAATTAGATGGAAAAAAAATTGTTAGTGAAGTTATAGCTGATATGAAAAAACGTCATAAAGAACTATCAAAAGAAATATTGCGATTAGTTCAAAAAAGCGGAACTCGTAGTCGTCATGG
The DNA here is from genome assembly GCA_015698045.1 of Rhizophagus clarus. Classification (NCBI taxonomy): domain Eukaryota; kingdom Fungi; phylum Glomeromycota; class Glomeromycetes; order Glomerales; family Glomeraceae; genus Rhizophagus; species Rhizophagus clarus. The sequence continues at coordinate 470,042 of BLAL01000182.1, read as the reverse complement.
CAGTATAAGTTCTTTATCAGAAGTTATATTACCAAATTTGATGGCACCATCATCTCCAATGTTTTCACCATCAGGCGAAGATAATAATAAGAAACCGGCCTATTTTAATGTGTGAACATTCAGATTTATATATTTATAATACAGATAAAGAATAATTTTTTTAAAAATTTTCATATAATAACTTAAAATTTTATTTAAACATCGAGACAGGAAGAAGATCCTCATATATTAAAAAGAATGGAAGAAATGGGATTTGATCAAGAGAAAGCTAAGGCAGCTTTGGAAATGACAAATGGAAATATGGTGATTAAAGAATATTTTTATTATTTTCTCATATAATTGCTAGTGCGTAATAATGAACTTTTTTTTTTTTTTTCCTAGGAACAAGCAGTTAATTTTTTAATAGAACAGCCCAAAATTAACAATCAAATAGCTAATACTTCAGCGGCTGCTCTAACTCGACGTCCTTCTATTTCCTCACCTTTGAAAGAAACCGGAAGTATCGGCAAACGATCAAAATCCCAACGGAGACCTACATTGACAATTCCTATCAAACAAGAAAAGAAAAACAATTGGTCGAATTTTTTCCAGCAAAAACAACCGTTGGCTTCACCAAATACACTATCATCCGTAAGAAAGATAGGTGGATGGCTGGGCAGAAAAAGTCTTGAAGGAGACGGGAACGGGTTGGAATATTTTTATATAAATTGCTCTATACCATGTTCCATTGCAATATTTGGGAATACAATTTGGCCAATACAAACCAATGTTGATCCATTTTTTTCGTTTCAAAAAAGCCATGGGCCAAATTCACAATTAGATAATCCTCAACTTGTCGAATCATTTACAATTTCCCTTGGAAATCAAGTGAAATCGACCCATAATCTTCGACTTTCGGCAGAAGACCTGTTCAGTTCATCCAATGATGTTCGTGATATGGCATATAGATCTCAAACTGCTGCTGATTTATATTCTCAAAATCTAACGGCAGTTGTTTTGCTATTAACACCAGAAGACTGGCCTGTATATAAACTAGGCGAAAGTGCTAACAAAGGTTAATAACATTTTTTTTTTTTTTTTTCTTTTTATTTGATCCAATATCTAAATAAAATGTATGTATTTTTTATAGCATTTTTTAAGAGATGTAAAGAATCTACAGATTTCCATTTTGAAGATGTAGAATCGCAGTTTGACGCTATTGAAAAAGAATTTACTTCAAATTATACAATACAAGAAGGCAAGTAAATTCAAAATATATTATTCAGTTATAAATTTATTAAATTATATATTTTGAAACTTACCAATTACAGGAGACTTTTTTATTACAAGACATTCAAATTTACCATTGGTTCATATTGCGTTTCATTTAGTGATTGAATTTGAATGTAGGTCATTTCCTTTAATTATTTCTAATTCAATAAAAAAAGTATTAATTTAAATTTATTTATTTTTATTTAGCAATTCAAAAATCAGAACTTACATATAGATCAAATGCAATTAACGGGTTGCGTAATATATTAAAAATAATTGATAGGTTTGATATAACGAGTATTTCATTACCAATATTATTATTGCCATTAAATATTGATGTATTTACAGCAACGGATCAAATAGACGAAAATATGCTTATAAGAAGAGGAGAATTAGTGTTGAAATGTACAAAAGGATTTATGATGAACAATGTGAGAGTACCAAAACATGTGACAGAAAAAGAACAAGAAACTAAAACCGTTACATTTTTATTGAATAAAGATGTATCGGAACAACAATTTAATAATTTTAGACAATTATTAACTGGAATTTTTAGAACTAGTTAATAATGTGTATTATATATTAATAACAGGTAAATTTGGGGAATAGAGTAAATTGTGTAAATTGTTTATTTAAATAATAAGAATTTAGAAAGAACATTAAGATAATATATTTATTTATAAATAAACAATTTTTTTTTAATAAATAGTAATGTCAGATTCAGTCGACATGTGTTCTTTTACAATACAAGATTATTGAATAATGAATATGGCTTTTTATTATTAAAATAAACAACAAAGCCATGTCTCGTGTATAGCCTCGTATAGCCCCGTATAGCCTCAAATAACCTTAACGAATTTATGGTTCTTTTATTCAGTAACGCATCAAATTATCAAATTATTTGATTGGTTAAGAAATTAAATATAAATAGTTCGAATAATTGATGATCTAGAACATCGAAACTTTTTTCGATTTCAAGTTATCAATCCATTCCATATGTTTTTTCTATTCAACAATATTTTTTTAATAAAGTATTAATTTGTTTTTTTTTCTCCCAATTTTATTTTTTTTTTTAAAAAAAACATATATATATATATTAGACTCATTTTTTCCAATTTATTATTTATTCTTAAAAATTTTTCTTTTTATAAAATAAATCTCGAGCTAAATTTAAATTCATATTCTTCTTATAAAATATAAACTTTATAATTGTGAAATCTTTTCACATTTATATTTTTAAGTCATTTGACAAATAAAAAAATGTGGTTAAAAAATATATTTGTGAAATTTTTTCATATTTATATTATTTTAAATCATTTAAGTTTTATACTGAAGTATTTTAATGGAAGAAATAATATGCCTTTTTACAGAATTAAGGTAGTCCATAGTGGAAGAATTAACTGCAATCCAGAGAAGTAGATGTGCAGTGTGTGGAGTAAGTGGTGTCTTTTTGGTGGATTTTGGATTATCAAAAAGAATTGGTTGGCTGTAAAAAATAGAAATGATTCTATGACACTTTGAATAGAATCGCACATAGTTGCAACTTGATATGTGCATAATCATATCTTTGATTATTAAATAGATTGACTCAAATTTTTAAAGATATAATGTGAAATTTTATATGTTGATGCCATCAGTGGTTCAAATCTTTAAAGATATTCTGTAAAATTTTAAAGGTTAATACCATTCGGTTGCTAAAATCTTTAAGGATATCTCTGACGGTAATTATTTTGGATTGTCAAAAAGAATTGTTAGTTTTATATTCTATATTATATTAAAAATATTAATTTAATTATTCATGGAATAGAATAGAAAATAGTAATAATTTACGAATATATATCATTTATTCTTAATAAATATATACCTATTAAAGAAATATTTTTTAATTTTAATAATTATTAGTAAAAAAAAAAAAAAACACTCAGCCCAATTTCTTATTAATTATATAATAAAATCACTTACCAAATCATTAGATATGCAGGATGATAACTTGATAAAGAAGTATTTACATCAAGAACATTTGATAGCTCAACTTTGTGATGAATATAATTGAGAAATTACAAAAAACAAATATTTCTATGAATGGTTTAAAACAATACAATACAGCCTTGATCACGATCATCGACCTTGAAATGTTAAGCATATTACCTTCTTTTCAAATTAGTGATAGCACCACCATCAAATCAGGAAACCATGCAATAAAATCAGAGTGCATTAACGAATTGGTGGAACTAAAGAGAACAGATTGCATTGGGTAAATTAGCCATTGAGAAAAATCACAGGATCAGGGCAAGAAATCAACAATCACAATTGCAACTGCAACTGCAACTGCAACTATAACTGCAACTACAACTGCAACTGTATCACGATCATATGTGGCATTCAAAGGTTCTCCTTATGCTAAACTAGAAGATATTGTATCAAGACACTTGGACATAAGAATGTATATAACAATACTTATTACATTGAATTGGCACGGTGAATCTCCTATCACAGAAAATCGGACATCATTTCTAATCATTATCTTTTATATAGTATAAAATACAGAGATAAAAGCCTTCCAGTAAAATGTTTTTATGCAATTAATAAGAAGAATGTGAAGATGTACAATAGTTTAAAAATAATAAATTAATTTTTTTTTTTTTGGGCGAGAAAATGAATTCCGAGTAACATCTGTCAGTGTAACAGACGTGTAAAATTTCATTCAAATTATTGAAAATGTAGAATTAAACTTTAATTGCCACAATTGATATTGATTATTCAGCGTTAGCCATTCATGAAGATCAAGTGTTAATGTCATACTCTTTTGATAACGATTTATGGTAAAAATTAATATTGATCCGAAAATCTTGTAGAATATATTAAAGTTTAAAAATGTAAGAATGGGGGAAAATTAATCTACTATCTGATAAAAATCAAAATATTTGATGATAATCTTCACAAGTCATGTGTTACACATTTTCCCCAAAAAAAAAATTTCAAAAATTTTCGTGTGAAACGAATAAAATTATAATTTCATTTTATGAATTTTTTTTTTTTTTTTTTTTTTTTTTTTTTTTTGTAGAACGTTAAAAGAAACAAAGGAAAATTACTGATATGTTAAATTCTTTGTTAATAAATTTGTGTATGTATGTACGTATAAGCATGAAATACTGCGGTTGCACATAATGTACTAGATTTGTACTGCACCCTGCTTTTGTAAATCAGATCAAATTTTAAATTAAAATTCACAATCACGAAAATTTTGTAAATAATCAAAGTGGGGAGGAGGAAGGGGGGGGGGGGGGGGGGGGCTTATGAAATTTAAATACTGTATCATAATTGACATTGTTATCTAATTTTGACACTAGATTTAAAAGATTAGAAGTAATACAAGAGATTTAACAAATTAAAATATAATATTTTTCCACGCCAAAATAATTATAATAATAATGCAATATGCAAACAAAGAAAAATAAAAAGTATAAGATTTTTGTTATTATCTCATGTTTAAACTAATAATATTTTAAACATGTTAAAGTTGATTTTTTTATTCATGCAGTTTTCACAATCAAAGCTCGTGAATATATGAAAATCAATTATTTAGGAACTACAATTAATTTAGCTTGCTGCGGAACATGCAACTGATTTACTAAGCTGTCAAAAAACTCAATTTTTAGATAATCTTTACCGTTTATGTTTTTATTTAAATTAAAACAAAAAATTCCCCAACATGTGACACAAAGAATTATTAATTATTATATAAAAGGAATGTGGAAGATCAAATGATGCATTCGACAAGAAGCCTTTCTTTTTTCTTTATTCTTTTTTTTGAAAAAAAAAAAAATAAAAAATACAAAATAAAAAAAATAAATAAATAAATAATTTATAAATACGTATAACTTCTTGTCAAACAAGATATTACTCAAGTTATTATTATTTATTTATTCTACTAAAAAAAAAAAAAAAAAAATGGTGGTGAGTACAATTAAAATATTTCATCAATTATAACTTTTTCCTAATTATGATTATTATTAATTAATTATTAATTATATTCATCTTATATTATAGTTTATGAATTATTTAACATTATTTAACCCATTCCGATATGTAGAAACGGAAAATCAATTACAAAGAAATCTTCCATTAGGAACATTTAGTTGGAGAGTTTCATCATTTCAACAATATATTAAAAATACAGGATCTGGAAATATATTTTATAGTCCAAGATTCACAATTCCACAACTTCAATCTACATGTACAAATAAAAAAGATTATGAAAATTCACCATATATTTCTCAATGGAGACTTAAAATATTTCCTAATGGAAATGATATATATGATCATATATCAGCTTATTTAGAAGCATTACAAACCCCTTATGAAAAAAAGAATAATATAAAAGTACGTCATGCAAAATTTAAATTATTTTTAGAGATGGTTGATTTAAATGATTATCCTAATAGAAATATATTAATTGAATCTGATACTAATAATACTATACTAGAACATAGATTTGAATTTGATAATGATGATTCGGATTTAGGTTATCGTCGACTATGTCAAATTAATCAATTATTTCCTGATGGAAACAAATCACGTGATATAGATTTGATTTTTCATGTACATTTTATTACTTATGATGAACCATTAATTCATGATTCTTTACTAAATTTAAATCAAAATGAACATTTTTTTGAAAGTGGTGCTTTTGCTGATGTTGGTTTTATATTGGATTGTGGAAGATTTATTAAAGCTCATAGGGTTGTATTAGCAAGCGGTAGTGTTTATTTTGATAAAATGTTAAGAGGTGGTTGGATAGAAGGTACAAATAAGATTATTAAATTAAGTAATTGGAATTATGAAACTTTTAGATCTATACTTTATTATATTTATACTAATAAATTAGTTAATAGTGATGATATTGATTTATTAAAAGAAATTTATATCAATAGTGAAATGATTGGTTTAATTAAATTACAAAAATTAGTTAAGTTAAGATTAGTTAATTTAATTAATCTTGATAATTGGGAACAAATTTTATTATTTGGTTGGGAACATGATGATTTAATGTTAAAAACTTGTGGTTTGGATTTTGTTTCCTCTAATTATTTTAAGATTAGACATACTGATGCTATGAAAAAGATTATAGACACAAGAAATATTGAATGGATTGAAGAAATTATGGCTGTTGCTATTAAAAGATATTAATTATCAAAATTTGATATGTTTTTTTAAAAAAAAAAAGTATTAATTAATTTAATCATTTTACATGTATTTTTATTAGATTTTATAGAAAAAAAAAAAAAAGGTTTATATAGTTTAAAATAGTTTAAATTAAGTTTATTTCTAAATAAATTTATGTTTACATAATTGTATTCTACGTAATTGTACGTCATTGATTGAATTGTAAAAGTATAAAACTCTGAAGAATTTCAGATCTCATTTCGAAAAATCATATAAAAATATTGAAAATCACATGTTTTGTGGAACTGGATATTTTTTTGATTATCATATCAACAAATTTTTTGATGGATTCACCTCTTTTTTTAACACAAACATGTCTGAATTCGAACAACCTTTTGTCAAATTTCCTTCTCGTAGATCAGTAATTTTTGGTACTAATGCTATGGTAGCTTGTACGTAAGTTGATAACCTGGTCTTTTTTTTTTTTTTTTTTTTTTAAAAAAAAAAAAAAGTGAAAGAAAAATATATATATATATTTTTTTTTTCAAGTCAACCCTTGGCATGCCAGGCGGGTTTAGAAATTTTAAAAAAAGGCGGTAATGCTGCGGTAAACTAATTGTATTTTATTTGAATCCTTTTTTAAAAATATCTACACCTCGTTTCTTTAACTTGTTCATTTCTTTAGGATGCTGCTGTCGCAACTGGTACACTTTGATATTTGTTATATTATAAATTTTTAAAAAGTGATTATTTAGTTTCTTTTATTTTTATTTTACACAGCTGCTGCTTTGAATGTGACAGGTAATATCTTTTCTTTCTTTTTTTTTTATTAATTCAATTTATAATTAATTTTTATTTATAACTGACCTTTTTTTTTTTGAAATAAAGAACCTGCATCGACTGGAATTGGTGGAGATTGTTTTTGTTTATTTTATGACGCAAAAACAAAGAAGGTACATGGAATGAATGGATCAGGAAGGTAGGTTTAAATTGTTTAAATTGTTGGATTTTTTCGATATCATAAATAATCTAACGTTAATAAATTGAAAAAATCGTTTTTTTTAAGATCACCATCAAAATTAACACTTGAATATGTTCGAGATAAATTAGGAAACAATGTAAATTTTATTCCATATACAGATATAAATGCTTGTACAGTACCTGGTGCAGCAGCTGGATGGGTTGATTGTATTGAATGGTTTGGGAGTGGTAAATTATCTCTTGGAGAAATTTTAAAACCAGCTATTGAATTAGCAGAAAATGGATATCCTGTGTCCGAAGTCAGTGCTTGGATGGTAGGGAATATAATACTTAAATTTTCAAAGTTATTTCGATAAAAATTTCTGAAAAGGCTCTTCTTCTTTGATAAAAAGTGGAAAAGTAATGAAAAAACTCTTCAAACCGCGTCTCCTAAAGGATGCGATATGTTAATTGATGGTCGAGCTCCAAATGTTGGCGAAATTATGCACATGCCGAATTTAGCCAGGTTAAGTTTATGTTTGAAAAAATAAGTTTACAAACCAGTTATTTTATACTGCAAAAAAAAAAAACAAAAAATAATTATTTAAATGTACATTATAGAACCTTTCGTGAATTAGCTGAAAAAGGAAAAGATGGGTTTTATAAAGGTAAGTTTAAAAAATATATATATATTTATTTATTCTTAAATAAATTTTAATAAAGAAATATTTCTTTAAAAGGTCGAATCGCTGAGGCCATTGTGGAATTAATTCAATCAAAAGGAGGTGTAATGACTTTGGAAGATTTAACATCTCATAAGACAGCGCGTGTTGAACCTATAAGTATAGAGTATAAAGGTTTAAGGGTTTGGGAATGTCCTCCAAATGGTCAAGGTATGTACAATTTATATCATCTAAATCGGTATTAAGAAAATACGTTTAGAATTCCTAGAGGAATTTACTACTTTTGAATTAATAGACTAGAGATTTACTATATCTAATAGTCGCCATTTTTAGGTATCACGGCACTTATAGCACTAGGAATTCTCGAAGCCTTACAAGAACAAGGAAAAATTCCGAGCTTAGATTCTCTTGAACATAATTCTACACAATATTTACATATATTAATCGAGAGTTTGAGGTTAGCATTTGCTGATTCTCGGTATTACGTTACTGATCCTGATGTTCATCATATTCCCATAAAAGAATTATTGTCAAAGGTAAATTACTATCATTTATTTTTTATTTTTTTCCTCCTTATTTTGTAAATAAAGTGATTTTAATTTAAAATATTTGTGAAAATAGGAATATTTAAGTAAACGAGCACAATTGATTAATACATCCAAAGCTTCAACTGATGTTGAAAGAGGGTCTCCCGTTAATTCAAGTGATACAGTATATTTCTCCGTTACTGATCAAGAAGGAAATGCTTGTAGCTTTATTATTTCCAATTATTATGGATTCGGTTCGGTAATTAAATATTTTTATTTATATACCGTGAAATAATATTTATCTTCTAACTTATATAAAAACAATAATTAAATATAACAAAGGGATCTATACCAAAAGATTGTGGATTTACGTTACAATGTCGCGGTTCAGGCTTTGTATTAGAGAAAGGACATCCCAATTGCCTTGAACCTAATAAAAGACCTTACCATACAATTATTCCATGTATGGTAACTAAAGAGGATGAATTATGGTTATCTTATGGAGGTATATAACAATGTTATATTTCTTTTAGGCATTAAATATCTTATTAATATTAAATTTATTTAATTGTAAATATTCACTTGTTAAAACAGTTATGGGAGGATTCATGCAGGTAAATTTATTATTCTTAATAAGCGTTTAATCAACTGAAATTTAACTCCTTTTTTTAATACATATATGTGTTAGCCGCAAGGTCATATTCAAGTTCTATTAAATCTACTTCATAATAATCTAAATCTACAAACAAGTCTTGATGCGCCAAGAATATGTATTGGTCCAGGCATTCCAGTTGATTCATCACATACCACTTCCGTGGTATTTGCAGAAGAAGGTATTGATAAAGAAGTAATTAATGAATTAAATAAGATGGGACATGATGTTAAATTAATCGAAGGATGGAATAGAGAGATGTTTGGTAGAGGTCAAATCATTGAAAAAAGAATAGATAAGAGGAGTGGAAAACTTATTTGGGCCGGAGGAAGTGATCTTAGAGGTGATGGTATGGTGGTTGGATGGTAATCTTAATCAACCTAAGTTCGATTCTTCGCAGTATAATTTATCGAATTGTTCAGTTTAGTTAAAATTAGTATATACCCAATGGTAAATCAACTGTATCAAATCAAATTTGGAAAGTACCTCGACTTCTCTTTTGGATCAATGATAATTAAGTTTTTAAAACTTTATGATATGGTCTTGTAAGAACCACGTGACTATGACGCGTGAAGCATTTTTCTTGTAAACTATCGGATTGAAAGTTTTACAAATATTATAATAATTAATATTTAATAAAGAGAATTAATAATAAATTTAAAATTATTTTAATTATGTATTAACATTACAATTTAAAGTAATATATTATATTTTATCACGATTTTAAAACTTTTAAAGCTTTAAATTCAATCTTATTATATAATATTTAAAAGTAAAAATCTTTTTAAGTATTTAAAAATATATATTTCTAATTAAAAATCATTTATTTAAAAACATAATTTACAATAAGTAAAAAATTTTATTTGATTTAAATATTTAGAAAAAATATATTTATTTTATACAATATAAAATTATATTTTGTAGTATTCAATATGGAGGTCAATATTGGCTGTCATCATGCTACACAGTAATATATGATAACAATCATGAAATATTGACCATATGTATTTAATAATAGTTATATTTCTGGTAACCTTAATAATCATGATAAATTGGATATCATATCAATTTTAAAGCAAAATTTGAAAATTATTTAATTCTGATAATTGTTCTATTAATATAATTTTTTAATATAAATATAAGTAAAATCTGTAATCTCTATAATACATAATGCATATTATTAGCAATAAATAATATCTGGTAATAAATAATATTATATATCAAATATGAGCAAAATAATTTGCATTATAATTCTATAGAATATCAGATATTATAACAGTATTAAATAATATAATTATATATATAATTATATATTATTTAACACTATATATAGTATTCCTTTAATCTAACTAAATATTAAATAAAATTAAATCTAATTTTATTTAATTATTAATAATATTTATATATTTATTAGTATATTTTTAATTTTATAATAATGATTTATAATTATATTTTATATTTTATTTTATTAAAATTTATATATTTAATATTTAATTTATAGTATCTATCTATTTATACTTATAATTTACCATTTATTATTTACTATTATTTATCATCAACTATTTATTATTAACTATCATTTACTATTTATTATCTTATTTATTTATCAAAATGATTAGTTAAAATTTCTTCAATAAAAAGGTTTTAATATAAATTTAAAATTAAAATTTAATTTAAATAAAAATACTATAAAAAAAATAATAAAATTAATTAATTAATTAAGAAATAAATTACAACTTAATCAGAGAATTTTAATGATATTAATTTATGCAAATTATTATAAGAAATAATTAACATTTCTTTTTTGTTAAATTATTATTCTATCATATGGGATCTTTACAATAGAAAGGTATGAAATTCAAAAAAATTTTTAAATTTACTTTATATGCTAATTATATTTTTTATACTAAAATAAGTGTAAATTTAATATTAATTAAATTTTTTATTTTTTTTTTGAGTTTTATACCTTTATATTGCAAAGATCCTATATAATATAATATACTAATTTTAAAAATAATAATTAATAATATTAATTCTAATTAAACTATTTGCAAAGTTTAAACTTTTTAAAATTTTATACTTTTGACTTTTTTTATATAAGAATATAAGATTTTATTAATAGTAAATTTCCTCAATATTAATTTAAATATTAAATGAAATATCTTTAAACAATTTTTATTATAACTAAATTATATTTGAATCTTATTAAGTAGTTTTTTAAACCTTTATTTAGTTTTATTTGAGTAATTTTAATATATATATTCTTTATTAAATTTGTATAATTTCTATTAATATTATATATATATACTTAGAAATCTTACACATATTATATAATTATTAAAGGAAGCAAGCTGGAAAGAAGAATAGTTAAAATCTTACATTACACTTATATTAATTATATAATTTATAAACTACTATAATCTGATTAGTTATTAAATCTAATAGGTAAGAGTTTATAATAAAATGGATATTATATAATATGTGTAACTCTCCTTATAATACAAGTTTTATAAACATTTTATTCAATCAAAATATTATTATATACTGTTTTTTTTTCATTTATTAAAAAAAAGAATATAAAAAATTTTTTTTTATTAATTATAAGTCTATTAAATTAATTAATCATCTTCTTTAGTTGAATAATAATCTGTCTCTTTACTCTCTTAATAGTTTTTTAATAAAAAAATAAAAGTTTTATATAATTTAAATTTTACTTATTTATTCATATAATAAAAATCTGAAAAAAAATCTATAAAATAAAAAAATAATTAATTAATGTTAATTTTTTAATAAAAAAAAAAAATATCAAAATTTTAATATGTTAAAATTTATTTAATACTTCTAATAAAAATCAAAAAAAAAAACTTACAAAAAAGTAAAGAAATAAATTACTGTAGTAAACTAATTTTTAATAAAATAAATTAACTGTTAAGTTTTAAATTTAATAAAAAACTTTAAAATTTATTTATCTATCTAGTAAAATCCAAAAGAAATAAAAAAAAAAATCTATAAAAAATAAAAAATAATTAATAAATTGATTTTTTTTAATAAAAAAGAAAAGTTTTGATATTTTAAAATTTACTATTCATTCAATAAAAATTCAAAGAAAACTTTATAAAAAAAAAAACAATCAGTTTAATATTTCTTTAATATAAAAAAGTTAGTTTTGATATTTCAAAACTTATTTATTTAATAAAATTGAAAGAAAATTTTAAAGATGTGATATGTAATTATTAAAAGGTAGTAAAGTTGCAATCATTACAGCATACAAATTACAACATAGTATTATAATATTGTTATAATAAAACTTCAAACAATACTAAAATAAGTTAATATTGCATTTATTAGAAAGATGAACCATATATCAAAATATTTATCTTATTGAAACAAATTAAAAATCATCAAAATCTAATTAATGGTTGCGTTTTTGTTATGCATAAACCGTTTTTTTGATAAGAATTGCACTAAATAATTTACATGCAGAAGTAATTTAAAGTAAACATAGTATAATGTTATTAAAAAAAAAACGATAAAATGGCGTTCTGCACGGAAATTCCGAATTCATGGAGTTTACTAAAATTAGTTTTTTGCCATCTAATCTAACTTTTATTATATAATTGAAAAGAAAGAATTGATTATTTTGTTTATTAAATAAAAGAATCTCATTGTGTTTCAATTCGAAATTAATTGTTTCATCATAAGAAAGGATGATGCTGTTATTGCTGCATGTTTGTTTATCACGAAAAATTATCTTTCATGCATCAGTTAAGCTGCGCTCTTACTGCGTCTTAATTTCAATTTGTGAAAATCAATAAACGCGATAAGATTGCTCTTTGTAATCAATTTATAAAAAAAAAAACTTTTTTAAAAAATTGTAAGGTTATTTGTTTTCAAATTACGAAATAATAAACTCTATAAATACAAAATTTATTTATTAGTTCAAAGTGTGACGAATTTCTAATTTTCCATGCAAAGGTTACACCACAAGTTGGCAAAGTGAAATCAGTAAATTATATATCGGTGAAATAAGTGTCGGTAAAAAGGGTAACAAGTAATGAATTAATTTCCCACTCACTAAACGTTATACATAGATAAAAAAGTAATATAACAGATGTTACACTAAGTTATTTATTTACATATACAATACACCTAAATAAATCTAAATAACAACGCTTCGCTCCAGACAATAATATGTTACTTTTAAATACTCTGAAGTTTAGATTTATCATAATGCAAGATATGATCATCGCCAGGAGTCGGAATGACTAGTTTTGCGTTTTTACGTCTTCTCATATACAAGAAAACTCCTATCAATATAATAATAAGGATAAGAATTATTAAACCAACGGCAAAACCAATTTTAGTAACTAAATCGTTTTTTGATTTTGATTTTGAAGGTAAGGTAACTGATGATATAGAGTTGGTGGTTGTTAATGAAGTAGGGTCATAAGAAGTCGTCCAAGTATATCCTGAATCATCACTAATGTCAAGCAAAAGTACATCACTTTCACCAGCCGATCTATATTTAGCTTGAAGAACTCCATTAGAACCTAAAAGAATCATTATAAATGTTAAAATAAGAAGATTTTAAAACAATTTTACTATATAATAAAAAAATTACTTACCAAATGTTACAACCATATATTTTCCAATTACATTAGCACAATGTTCACCACGTCTAAATGCAGGACCTTTTCCTCTAATTTCTGGTATATACCATTCATAATTTGTAATATCCAATACATGTAAATTAGTATCATCACCATTATTACCACCAAAAAGAATTATTTTATCCCCTTTTAATCCAAGTACCGTTGTTATACCAACATCGCCAGGTGGAATGTCTCCTGTTGTAATTTTCGGATCCCATTTATCATTAATCGGATCATATAAATATATAATTTTAAACCCATCTGGAAAAGGAGCATAATTTCTATCACCTCCGCCCATATAAACTAAATTTCCATTTGGTAATAAAGTAACACTATAACCAAGTCTAGATAAAGGAGCATCTTTTATCACACAATTTAAACCTATTGTATCGCAAATAAATAATCCATTATTACGATTTATGCCTTGAGCAGTAAAATCAAACCCAGTAAGTAAATATATTTTTCCGCTATTGTCAGTAATAACTCTCATTTGATTTCTACCAATAGGTTTAATTCCAGATAAATTTTGTGTATTCCATACATTATTTAATGAATTATAAGAGTGAACCGGCGAGGCTGTATTTGTTTTATTATCAGCTTCATTATTAAAAAAGAATATCATATCATTATTTACACCTCCAACACTTGCTGCCAAACCTCCAGTAGCTTGTGATGATAATGATCCTAAAGGTAAATTTTTTGCATTATCTGGTATCATTTTCCATGGTAAGTTTGAAGTATCGAATGGGATTGACACATCAAGATAAAAAAATCTATCATCTGGTGTACTTTGAGCTTTTGGATCTTCATTATCCATAAATCCGCCATAAATGTAAAGTTTTTTTTCAATGAAAACTGCACTAAATAATTTACGTAAGTTAGGGGTTAACTGAGCATTTACAATTTGAAGTAAATACGACAATGTCAAAATTAGTATGAACAACTTCATTTTTTCTTTTCCTTTTCTTTTTTTTTTTTTTTAAAAAAAAAAAAATAAAATAAAAATCTAAACATACAATATATAAATAAAGTGGAGAGAATGTAAAAATCCCAACTGTTTCATGGAAAATGTGGAAAGTTTACTAAAATTAGAGGTTTTTTTTGATTAAAAGACATTTCATTAACTTTTAATGTATAATAAAAAAGAAAAATCATATCGGAATTAGTTAGTTTGCATAAAAATAGAAAAACACTATTTGTGAAACAAACAAATGCTTTATAAGCGTTTCAAATTGAAATTGAATTGTTTCATTATATAAAGAAGGGGTGCAATTGTCCAATTATAACTGGTTCATAAAAACCAATTTCAGAAAATACAGTTTTCCACAGAAATAGCCGCCTGATCGGATGCGATTGTGGTTGTATATTCTAATTTTGAGAATGAATTTCACTTTTCCAGAGCAGACCATTTTTGTCCTCTCCTAACCCTTGAATATTTGTTTACTCCCATTTTACCATTATTTAAACTTTAGATTAAAAAAGAAAAAGAGAACCGTTATGAAAACGTTTTAAATTTAAAAAATTTGTAAATAACGAAACATACCGTATCAAGATAAGTGATCAAATATCTAGGATACACATTTGAGCATTAACGAAATGTAAGTAAATATGAATACAATTGGTTAGTAAAAAGATAGAACATGTGAGCTCCAAAGCGGACCTACAGATATAATTGAAGTCCTGAAATGTATTTTTGCTGTTTAATTTAATTAAATTATTAATTGTATTACCTAATTGCTTAAGTTTTGAAGTTAGTCTATATTTCACATGGAATGCATATTTGTATTATCAGTCCCATTTCCATGCAAGATTACAGTATTCATATTTTGTTGGTCTTCAATAATAAGTTTATCTTGTGATCTTGTGAGTCTCTGAAATTATCAGACCGAAACTTTAAATGCTTAAGATACAGTACATAAATGATGTTGCTTAAAAATATTTTCAGTTTGGTTAATTTGATTAATTTTTTCGATGCAAAGGAGTCCCGTCTTAGCTTTTTTATTGGTAGATTTGTCCATAGAGACCATCAACTTTTTACCATTGTAGGAATGAAAAAATCTTATAATTTTTTATTTCTTTAATGTACAGATACAGTATATAAGAAAAGAAAATACTATTTTTTTTTTAAAAAAAAAAAAAAACAAAAATAAAATTTAAAGATCTATTTAATCATTCATTTTTTTCATAGAATCTACAAATATTGAACTTTAAAAAAAGTTAAATTAAGTTATAATCAATCTTTATAATAAGCATTTAAGTTATATACTTATACCAATAATATATTTAAGAATATAATGAAACTACTTTTCTTAAGTATAAATAACTTTTATCCAACGGCACCTAAATATTTGGGTTTATTCAGAATGCATAACGGCGATGATTGTTCAAAAAATCGGCTAAACTCGTCATGATGCAATTTATTAACATTATGTAAGACATTGTAAGACATTCGATATCGTAAAGTGGACCTTCTTCCAGTGTATAATTTTGGGTAAACTTCGTGTCAATTTGTTGTCGTACCTTTTACAGTAGATAAATGATGTACTAATTTGGAGAAGGGTGAAATGATTGTTTATCTGGAATAAATTTGGTAGAATTCCTTTAAATAGCAAGAACAAAATATAAAGTTTCAATCGTGAGTTGTTTTCGGTTGTTTAATGGTGGAATTGTACCAATGAAGAAAAGACTCTTTACCTTGTGTCCGTTCTGTCAAGAAGAACCTGTTGCGTGAGAAAAAGTAACGCTATATTATAATAGTGGCGAGCGGTTGTATGATGATTTGGATGTTCTTGGAAGATGTCCAAAATCCTTATGTGGATACAACAGCTTTCTCCAAATTCTTGTATAGTGCAGGGGGAACTGTCTTTATGTATTTCCAGTCTTTTCATTTAGTCCCTCTATTCCATGGAGTATTAACATCCTATAAATTCAGACTAACCTTATTTTTATAAGTATTTCTTTCTCTTTTAAAGCTTTTTTCCTGAGAATCGAAATGGTGGTAGTTTTGTTGCCTCGAAATAGTTGTACTTACAACATAACAAAAAATTATGCGTGTCTACGGATGCAAAAATAGGTAAAAAAAAAAAAAAAAAGGCAATAGAATTTTAATTTGAAATTTGTTATAATTAAATTATTATTGAATTAAACAATTTTAATTGTTATTGATATAAATTTTATTTTATTTTTTATTTTTTTTTTTTTTTTGTTAAGAAAATAAAATAATAAATAAATAAATATAAATAGAAGCTCGTAACCCGAATTATATGATGTTCTATATACAATATTTTTTAGAACTATCATATTAACCCTCTTATTTGTCGATGTTTCATCCACATATGCTCTACCCTTTAACGTGCCCCTGGTGGTTCCTGTCGTCAAGAAACACGCTCTCCACCAACAAAATCAAATAGGAACAGCGAACCGTGCCAGAAGCCCAGAACTGAACATCTGACACCACAGGAACAGACCCGTAGCTCTATTACTAACTCCTCTACTCCCATCACTACCCCTCACAACGATGATAATAACCACAATTACGCCTAAACTCGTATCACGTCTTTATATAACTTTGATATTCTTCGGAATCCTTATCCGTCAAATCTTGTTAATTTAATGGAAGAAAAAGCTTCTTTAACTTGAGAAATCACGCCTGGAGTATATAGCGAGAAAATGTCAGTCCCAGGTACGAAATCATCACTATTTTGTTTATTTATTTTGGTTGATGATATTCAGAACAAAGACATCAAACAATTTACATTAATAACACAGTTAAGGTTTTCAGCTTGATGAAATGAAAGATATAGTATTTTGAATTTCAAGGGTTTGTGGAATAAATAACCCTCCCCTTCACCAAGATCTCTTTCAAACTGAGGTATGCAAGAATGAGCGTTTACGTTTTTTTTAGGGGACCTTGGCCTCTTTCCCGATCGAATGTATAGCAAATACTACGATATTTTTTTTCGGTTGATCGGTATTTTTTCATTTTGAGGTGTTGAAAAATTATCCTAAATTTGAGGTATTGTTCTTTTTTTTAAAAAAGAAGATGATAAGAACGTCCGTGTCCCATTTCTCGACCAGGTAAGAATAAACAGGCAATATCTATAAGCGTTTTGTTTTATTTCGGAGAATAAAAAATATAGATTTTTTTTTGAAATGAGAAAAATCGTTACCCTTAGGTATGTATGACACATTTGTAACACAAATCGAAGTTGATCTCTGCTCTCCGACGTAAATTGAATTTATTTGTTTGACTCTGACCAAACAGAGTAATAACGTTTATTAGAAATCAAAATGAAATAAATGTACTTTATAATATTATCTGTCTGATTTTACTAATAATAAAATTCAAGTGTAAGATGAAAATCAAGTTTTAATGTCTTAACAGAGTGTATGTGTTCTTTTGTTAATGTAAGAAAAATCTCATCGTACTTTAACGTAAAACCCTCACTTGCTTATTTCGGTGATTTTAATTGTTTGAAGAACGTTGTTTCGCAATATTTGTTCTGTTATCATTTTGTCAAATTCCTCTGATGTATGTTGATTGAGCATGGAAGTGACATGTTTATTATCATTATCAATTTCAGGAAAAGGTACTATTTTGCGTATGCATGTTCCTCTGTTTGTCTTTTCAACGTCTCCAATTGCTGTGAAATTGACAAAAGAGAGTTAATGATAACTCTTAATGATGAACTACTCATATGAAAACTTACTTCAATAAAATGATATTGCTGATTAAATCCTGAATGCTATTCCATTACTTAATACATCATATTTTATTCCGGACTATTCTAAATCAGAAGTGTCAGACATGCATATACCTTTCAATATTTACTATCTCGTCTAAAGGACTATTAACTAATTTCACATAAAGTGATATTTAATTAATTACACACTCATCATATCGCCGTATCCATATTCTATTGCATTTTTTCTTTTTTCGTAATATTCCCTCATTATTGGCAATTTGGAATATTGTTTTTTCCGTTTCTTCTGGCTGACAAATTTCATACATTTCATCATCTGAACCTATTACAACTCAAAGAGATGCTTTCAGATATTGATATTTTTCGTACGAATTAGAGTTTGCGTAACCTATTATGTGTTCTAGGTTTTCGGAATAATTTAGATTAAAAATATCCCTTATAATGATCGACAGGTTTAAAATAACTTCCCATCTAACCCAATTGAGGTATAATGAAGATGATAGTTCGCAGAATTTTATGCATAAATTTGGTCCTTTTCCATTTCCTTGTCCATTGAGGAATTAGGTTCTGATATTTATCAACTTTACGTCCATATGTGTTAGTAATATATTATCTAAAATTAAGCCACCATTAGGATAAATAAACTCATCTTGAAAAATTATTGTATGCTTTCGTTTGACTAATAATTCTCAAATACAGTAAATGAGAATTTTGGTTAACGGTGGCTAGAATTGCGGATATTATCATTTTTTGAAAATCAGACTTCATTCATTACCCGTTAAATATTTTGATTTGCCGGGACTTTCAATAAGCGATTTTATTGGTACATCAACACACTTGGACTAAAAAATATTGGTTTAAAAAGTCCGGTCGCGCAAAAGAATTTCGTCTGTCGGTCAAACACCAACCGCCTTAAGCCGTTAAGCGTGATTTATTTCTCGTGTTACAAATAAACACATCCTATTGGATCCCATATGGCTATTGTTCTATTCAAAACAGGTTAATTATCAGGAATATATATAATAAAAAGGAGTTTGAAAAAAAAGAATTTTTTTTAGAAGATAATTTTTTACTTCTAATAAAAACGAAAACAAAGAATTACCTCTTTTCTTCTCTAACAAAATATTTGTATAAAATAAAATACTTGTATCTTTCGCATTTTGCTCTTGTGTTAATAAACGGAATAATATTTTCTTGTAAGTATAATATATATTAATTCATTTTGTGGTTTTTTTATACCATGAATTAGTTTGGTTGTTAAATTAATATATTCTTTTTGATTTTAGTATAAGATTAAAAGATGTTTGCACCACTAATATCTCTCATATATAGTATTGCTATACAACAAATTAGTACTTATTTTATATGTACTATTTGTATGATTTTTATAATTTATTATAGTTATTATTATTTAATTGAATGAAAATTTTTCCTGTCAGGAAAAAAAAAAAAGATATTCTTTCTTTCTTTTTTCATTCCATCTTATTATGTTTATGTAGCACGACACATGATATTTTAAAAGTATTGTTTCTTTTAATTATTTATAATTGTCGTTGTTACCTTATCAGTAAACATAACATTAAAGTTATCAAATCACCACCCCTTAATGATTGTTGAATGACATTTTTTTCATTGGATATACGTGCAATATTGTTTGATAAATTTGTTAATTTTGTCCATATTTGGTTAAATTACTCGTATACAAAGGCTTAGCCGTGTTTTTCATCACTACATCATCTCGTTACCTTATGTAATGATTGTGTTGTGACTAAAAGTATATTCGCGATGATTCTAACTTATAGATGCCGTATATTTAATAGTGATATATTTACCAGCCAATTTTGTTTAGATAAATTTTAACAAATTTGCCGGGATGTTCAAATTTGTCCAATTATAAACATTAATTGAGTATGATTTGCTATATTCGATCGGGTTTTAATCCAATAGTCCAATTACTCCCATCATAAATATATCTCAAAAACTTCAGAATGTTTTTTTTTTTCGATTTCATATTATTCTATATATTCATATCAAATAATATTTCTTTTACTAAAATTTTTATTTACAATAAACTTTTTTCTAATTGGAAATTTTAAATATTCAATTTAAATCGAAAAATTACCTTCTTAAATTTATTATATAAAAATCAAAAAATTCTGAAATAAATATTTCATTTAAAAGGATTATCTTATTTTATATTATTATTTTTTTTAATATACCTTTTAAATAAATAATTGCTGTATATTATGTATTTTTATATGCAACTTTGACTTAATAATTATAAATTTAAGAATTTTAAATTTATAAGCAAATAAAGTAATATTTTATTTTTAGTATTTTTTTTTTTTTTTTAATTTAAAAATATTATTAATATTGCTTTTTTTTAACAAATAGTTTTAAATTGTATATTGCAAAGAATTTTAAAATTTTTTTATTAAATAAACTTTATTTTTAAAAAATTTACTAGTTAGATTTTAATAAAATTTATATCATTAAATTCATTTAAAAAAAAAAATCCAATAGTAGCAAATCATATTTTTAGCATTAATATTAATTGAATTACTGCAAAAATTATATTTTATTGTATGTTATTATTTAGCCAAATAAGATTATGCAGATTTTCATAGACTAATAATTTTGTTAAGTATAATAACTAATAATATTAGTTGTGTAATTTATATAATTGGTATGATAAAATAAAGTGAAAAAAATATAACAATGAAAATTTTATAGGAAAGTATGTATAAAACTTATAAAGTGAATTAAAAATAATATTAATTAATGTATAATTAAAAGTATTAAATAATAATACTTTTATTGAATATAAAGCTATATTAGTCACAAGATTCTAATTAATGAAAATAACCATTATATAATCTATTTTTATCCAATCATTCAGTTTTGTACTTGATATAGCTACTCCTCCATTAATAATATGTATTTATTATTATAAATCAAATAAAAGATATTTAAAATTTTAAATAAATATTTTTTAGTTTTTATTTTATTACAGTACAGTTTTCAGAATTCTATTTATCTTATATAAAGTATTTAATAAAAAATTATTATGGTGTATATCTCACAAAGTTTAAAATTTTAAATATGAATTTTTATATAAGTTAATATTTGTGTTACATGATTTTGAAGCTTTACTGTTTTAGTATGATAAAAAATCACATTTTTTAAATTTTATTCAAATTTATTTAACTCAGCTAATATATATTAAAAATATAATAATGAAATTTATATCTTATAATATCTTTTTTTTTGGTGTTAAATATTCTATAATATTATTTTTATATAAATCTATATAACGCTATACTTTACTTGCAAATTTTCTTATCATTATTATATTAACAGATTTTAAAGTTGCAAGAATAATTGCTATAGACTTAATTATAAATAATTACTGTTTTTATAAATATATTTTTTTGTTACTTTCTAATATTTCATCTATTATTATTTTTATCATCCTATTTATCATATTCATCAAGTAATTTTAGTTGTTTTAGTACTTTCTATTATTATTTCATATTTACTCTTTAGCTTTGATTTTTCTTTTAATGGACAAGTTATTGTTAATATGTAAGGAAATTTATTATAAAAATATGAAAATTTATAATATTTATTTTAATTATCAGTCCAAAATTTTTTCTTTTTTCATATAAATTATGGGATTTATTAAACTTTTAAATTTAATAAAATTAAATTTTTATATTAAATCTTAAAAAGTAAACCAATAAAAATATTAAATATATACTATTCTATTATTTTATTAGTTAAATTTGTATTTTATTGCTTAATTTTTAACTTATAAAATTTTAAAGTCATATAACATTTTAAATGATGTATACTATAGATTACTGGATAATTACTGAACAAGTTATTTAGGTTTTATCCAGTAATCATCTGATAATCTAATAATTTTTTTTGTTAAGTACTTTGTATAGGATAACAGAATTTGATAAATTTCTTCCTTTTTTTTTATAATTTTTTATTCTTAATTTTTTATAGTTTTATTAATTGTTATTTTATAATGATAGTTTGTAAAAACAATTGTAAATTTAAATTTATTTTATTATAATATTTATTATACCAATTATTTTAATTAATATTATAATTTATAAAAAACAAAAAAAAAAATCAAATAATATGACTGGTGATTTTCTTCACTTATATAATTTTTTTAACTGGGTTTCTGCAAAAAAATCAAAAGTATTTTTATTAAGATGAACTTTACGTTTTATTATTATTTATTTAACTAATATTGTTATACAAATTTCTTTAAAAATATTATACTAAAAATTAAAATTATTAGGGTAATTTTAACGCTCGTCACACAAAATAAATTGTAAATTGTTTAAAATAGAACAATATACAGATCAACAGGATATTTTATTTAGATTCAGATCTTTTTTAAACAAATAAACAAACAATTGAGTTGAAATAATCTAATTATTGATAATAATAGTTTTAATTGTTTATACAAACATTGATTATATAACAAGTTAGAGAAAGAGAAGTAATGTAATGGGGTGATTTACCCAGTGAAATTTATAATCGTAAAAAAACCTTTATAATTTATTTAACGAGACATTAAATATATTATTATGAGTAAAACAGTCTTTTTAACCATGATTCCATGAGCGAGGTTATGTATGTTATATCATACGATGCTGAGATGACCCGACAAAAACTGCCAATTGTTTTATTGGAAACCAGCATGCATTATTCATTACCGTTAAAGCCATGATTAAAACTCCAGCTACGTCTGTTACGAAGGAAATCAATAATATTAATAAAGGGCAATATTGTGCATGTTTCCCGATCCGTAGAGACTAGAGAACAAAAGTGACCGCAGTATTATTATGGATCTTTGAATTTATATCCAATAAAAAGCCACGCAGAAAATAAGGTGTATTATTGAAAGTCCAGGTCATTCCGTTTATGTGAGAGAAATTCTTCGGGGAAGGAAATAATATTTATTGTTCAACCAAAACGTTTGTGATTTAGATGCAACTATTATTTGACCATTCAAAGGCAACAGGGTATCAAGTTTTCATTTTGCGGCAAATGTGACACAAAGTGGTTTCTATTGTTATAAGAGGTTATAAGGGAAACGGTGAAATTATGATAAGCGGGTGCACACGTGACTTGCCAAATTTTGATTAGAATAATACATTTGCCTTATATTTATTTGGTTAAAATTACGGCTGATATACATTATGTTATGATACGTAGTCTCAAAGTCCAGATTTTGTTGATCTTTTCCTGGCAAAGCCTTCTCGAGATTCTTTGAATATTGATTGATCGATTTATAATTTTTTTTTCTTTAAATGAACAATGGAGTTTATTCAATATGCCATACTGTAATAATATACACATAGTATTGAGCCAATTAATTTACTTTGGTTTTTCCCGTATAATTTTACATATAAAAGCACGTAAAATTCAGGTGTGTTCTTGTTACCTTTATCACTTACTACTTTCAAGTTACAATAATTCTTTAAAAAAAAAATGGATAATTCGATACATATAAACTTAAAAAACAATCAATCTGATACAACGATAGCATCACAAAATGATACAAGGCAAAATCAATTGCAAAAAAGAAAAGAGATCGAAGACGTATTAAATCTTGACAACACACAAGAAAAATCAATTCGTATAGAAAATGAAGATAAACCTTCGATTTCAATTCATATTAGTACAGATGATTTTGATAAAAGATCTGCAACAACGACGATAGTTGATAATAAAAATTTTAACTACTGTTCGAAGTATTTTATCCTTACTTTAATCTCTATCGGTTCTATGTTTATGCCTATATCATGCACGATTACTTATCCAGCGGCTGAAGAAATTCGAGCAGAATTTAAAGTTAATGATATGGTCAATGGATTGCCTATCTCTTGCTTTCTTATTTCCTTTGGCATCTTTGTAAGTATTTTTGATTCATTAAGGTTTCTATTCGAAAATAAAATTAACCGGTAACTTTTTAATAATATAGCCATTAATTTGGGCTTCGTATTCTGATAAGCACCAAACGAGAAAACAAGTATACGTTGCTGGCTTAATTTTATTAATAATAGCGAGTATTATATGTGCTATTTCAAAGAATATTTGGGTTTACATATTAATGCGTGCGCTTCAAGCTTGTGGTGTAGCGGTAGTGGTATGTATTGGTGGTGGTATTATATGCGATATTTTCCCTGATCATGGTAAGTTGTATTTTAACGTATATTCTTTCACGTTTTGTTGATTAATTCTTATTCTTTTTTTTTTTTTATTATTATTCTTAGAACGAGGCCAAGCATATGGTATCTTTTCCTTTGGAAGAGAAACAGGAGGACTTATTGGACCGGTTATTGGTGGTTTAATTACGAGCTCATTAGGATGGAGATTTAATTTTTGGTTATTAACAATCTTGAGTGGAGTTTTTGTGCCCCTAATAATCTTTTTTCTTCCTGAAACATTTCCTCAACCTCTATCCAAATTTCTTCCAAATATTACTTTCTCTTCAACTGGTAATCATTCTTTAACATCGATTAATTGTTCAGATTCAATTCATCGAGCAAATTCAACACCATCAATAAAAGCCATATCCATAAAAGCAGCATCTATCGTATCTACAATTAAAACAAAACAATTTAATCCAATGGCACCTTTAACTCTTTTAATTTATCCTAATGTTGCATTATTATCTTTCAGCAAAATTATAATGACAATAACAATTTATATACAAAATTTATTAATCGGTGATTTAATATCAACAACTTATGGATTGAGTTCATCATCTGTTGGATTAATTTATATAGTACCAGGTTTAGGATGCATGATTGGTAGTATAATAGGTGGTAAATATCAAGATTGGGTTATAGAAAGATATAGAAAAAAAAATAATTTAACATCTGAATTACCTGAATTACCTGAATTAAAGTTTCCTGAAATTAGAATTAAAAGTTGTTGGATAGGTATAATATTAATACCATTATCTTATTTTCTTATCGGGGTAACTTTAGAAAAAAATATTCCTATTTATTGGATTTTAATTTCTTTATTTGTTGGATCTTTTGCTAGCGAAATGATTTTCAACTTGATTTCAACTTATTTGGTTGATGCTTACCCGGAAAGGAGTGCCTCAGCTATTGCTGTTTCCGATTGTTTATCTTATATTTTTACTGGTATAATACTTGTTTTCGTTTCTTCTGTAAAAGATATTCTTAATCCTTTAACATTATTTTCATCTATGGGTGGTGTAAGTATCTTGTCTGGTTTATTCTTAATTATTGTAGAAATTAAAGGAAAATCTTGGAGGAATAGATTTAATTAATAGAAAGGAGAAATATATAAATTATATATAATAAAATTAATTTTATAATAAAAAATAATTTCCCACTCCTATTCCCAAAAATAATTTCGAGATATTTGAAATTCTAAAACCTGATCATATTCCAAACTTAACCTAGTTTGTTACCACTTTCATAGATAAATTAAGAACGACAAATTATTTATATTTCGATTAATATTAATAATATTCTTTATTACTCTCTTTAAAAGTCATTCAAAAAAGATAATCAATGTAAAGTATATAATGTTTGATCATCCAATAATAATTAACGTGTACAAAATGATTATCGTGATATCTTTTTTCAAGAATTTTTTTCGTTCAACTTGTTCAACTTGCTGATACACATAATTTAAAATTGGAATGTTAGACTTTTCATACACCAATGCATCAAATAAAGGATCCGATCTCGTGGAAAAGCTTGTTTGAATCCCCTGGGAAAAGTTGATTAAACCAAATAAGGATTAAATTTCTTATGATTCCCCATACTGTTTCCACTCAAAAAATTCGACCGCTGCATATTTTTAAATTGAAATTATGAACTTTTTTTAATCCATAAACATGATAATTATTCAAAACCAGATGTTCCTTTGTCAAATATACACATGTTAAAATATCTGACTTGGTAAGCTGACAACAATGTTTGTTCCGTTAATGTTTTAACATAAAAAAAATTATTCCCGGATTTTTTAATTCTTTCCCCACTTTTTATTCTTGAAACGCGAGAAATAAAGAAAAAAACAAAAAAAATAAAAAATAAAACAAAGGAAAACTTAAATAAATAAACATACAAATATATTCAAAAAATCATATTCAAAGGTAAACTATAATTTTCTTTCTATTCACGCGATAATCACACGGTAAAAAGAAAGTCGTTTCAACATAAAACCAAAAGGACAACTAACATTTAAATGATTTTTTTTTTTTTTTTTAACGCGTATAATATAGACTATAGATATGGATAGCGCGATTAACCCTATTTTCTTTATCCAACATTCTGTTCAACAAGAAGCACAAAGTACTTCAAACAACGATTTTCAAACGCCACCTTTAACTCTCTCAAGAAGTTCTTCCCCGTTTTCATTTGACTCAACTAGAGCAAGATATAATAATGATGATTATGTTCAAGTTCTTCAATTTAAAATTCAATTAGAAGATATAAAGAAACCACCTGTTTGGCGTCGTATTCAAGTCCCATATGAATATACATTTTTTCAATTTCACTTAGCAATACAATGTTGCATGGGATGGCGTGTAAGTATTTTTAAGTATAATAATTATGCAGTCAATTTTATAATTTTTTATATGTAATCACGTGAAAATTAACAAGATTTAATTAATATACCTTTAATAACAATAGAATAGTCATATGCATGTATTTCGAGCCCAAGAAGGTTTTGAAATTGGCAATCCTCATATGATCGAAGACTTTTCCTATTTATCACAAACACTCGTACAAGAAGAAAAGACAACATTACTTAAAGATTATTTTCATATAAAAGAACAGAAAATGTTATATGAGTACGACTTTGGAGATTCTTGGGGACATCTTATTACATATGAAGGAACATTCGATCGTAAAGCAAGAACTCAATATCCAAAGTGTTTAAAAGGTAGAGGTAAGTGTCCACCTGAAGATGTCGGCGGTTTTGAAGGTTTTAAAAATTTTAAAGAAATTATGAGCGATAAAAATCATCCTGAACATGAAAATTTTTATGATTGGTACGGTGGTAAAGATTTTAATCCTGATGAATTTGATAGAAGTTCTGCCTTTGATAGATTAGAAAATATAAATGATTTTAGAGATTATGGTGATTATCAAATTTAATTTTCGTTAATTTTCGTAATGTTTTGTAATTTCCTTTTTTTTTTTTTTTTTTTTTGTAACTCATAATGGTCAATATAAAATCATAAATAGTATATATGTCGTGATTTCTAAAAATTTTATTTGTAATTTGAAATGATCATCACAAGAACTAGTATATATTAATAAATAATATTATCCTAAAATGACTATTAAAAGAATTTTCTAATTGATGATAATTGATGATATTTACATAAAATATATAAAATATAAATATGAAAATGAAAATGTCCTATAATATAAATAATATAACTACATATGATTATTAATGTTAAAAAATTTATTTAAAAAAAAAAAAAAAATGCTTCAATTGTTTCGTGTTATGTAATCTCAACTTTCAAAAAGTTTTTACTTTTGAAATTAGAAATATTGTTAAATATGATAAATATGACTAGTTCTATAAGTAAATATTCATTCTCGTTGTTTACAAGTATACGGTAACAGCTTTACTTCCAATATTTCTTATAATATGTTCTTGATGTTCAGTATAAATCAAGATCTCACTTATTGTAGAATTTGTTAAATATTCACATACTGATGACCAATTTATGTAAATCAGGTATGTTAAATAACCAAAAATTAGTGGGAGAGTAAATAAGAGAATTAACATTACGATTAAAATGTAAGCAACTAATTTTGGTGGTGAACAAGGTTGAAACATTGTTATATGTATTTTTTTTTTGTTTAAAAAAAAAAATAATAAGTAACGAACAAAAAATAATAAAATATATTGAACAAAATTGAATGAAATCCGTTTTTTTTTTTTTTTTTTAAGGGAGATATTATATTTATAATTGTCTGGTTAAATTTATTATTATTATTTTTTTTTTTTTTTTTTAGAGGTTCGAGGAAAAAAAAATTTCATTCCCTTTTATATATATAATCATAATTCATTGTATGTTACTCTATTTATATTACTTATATTAGATTATATTTTTAAAAACAAAAACTTCTGCAGAATTTGATTCTGATTGGTTTTCATAAAGCTTTTAGATTTTCCTAAAATGTGTTTGAAGACGTAACTGCAGTTGAAAAAGCTAAAAAGTTTCACATTATATTGTATGAATCAAATCATTTTTTAGGAAGGATTTCACTAAAATAAGGATCAACATCAAACAAACATCAACCCATTGAACATAAAATTTTAAGTCGGCGTAATTCGGCATGACTTGAACCCATGGATACGTCATGATCGACATTACCTTACAAGAATTATGATACTTTATATTCATAACTCCAGCCGATAACGCTAGTATTTGACACAATGCTTTTACCACAAATTGATGGCTTGACGTTCATCATCTGATTCTCCACTTTTTTTTTTTTTTTTTATTTATAAATAGTAACCTTAAATATGTCCTAAATAAGCAGGATACAATAAAATCTATTATCTACGCCACTAGTTTTCCAACGACAATTCGATTCTGAAAAGCCTTAGGTAACATAATTACGTTCATGTGTAACGTTATTTTACGTCTTTTACGTCTCGTGATCAGGACAAGGTGATAGGGTGGTATATTTTCTTATTATAGTATAGTTTATTATACCCACTAATTTAGTGGCGTGATCTTTTAAATTTTTCTGATTTTTTTTGGTCGATCAAAGATCTATAAATATCAGGATAATTTGTTGTGGAGAAAGAAAAAACGACAAACTTTCCCGATTTCTTTTTTTTATTTAAAAAAAAAACAATGGCAACTAAATTATCAAACTTAACGCCTTCGAAAATTAGAGGTTCTTTGGATAAACCGGCATTAATCGCGGCAAAACCAAATATTACAGTTCGTGAAGCATTGAAAACTATGGAACAATATAATATTACTTCTTTACCAATTTATTCTCATGATTCCGATAATATAGTTACCATAGTAAATTTAGTTGATGTATTAAATTATATTATTAAAGAAGCTGTCGCTGATGAAAAATTACCAAGCAAATTGGATAGTGAAAAAAGTCTTAGTTTAAATAATCCAATTGAAGTTGTTATGACCTTGGATGCTGATAGAGAAAGTTATAGAATGTTAAAAGCTGATGCTAATGAACCTATTCACCAGGTAAGGAAATAAAATCCTTAAATTTTTTTTTTTTTAAAAAAAAAATTATATATATATATATATATATTTCTTTAATCCTAACGTTTTTTTTTTTTTTTTTTTTCTAATTTTATTATTTGCAGCTCATTGAAGCATTTTCTAGTGGAATTCATCGTTGTTTGGTTATTGACTATACTGAAAAAGTCCATCCATATGTTCTAACGCAAACTGATATTATAAGATATGTCCAAACCAATCCTGAATGTTTATCAGGGATTGATTTGAATAATTCCTTAGAAAGTTTTGGTCTTGCTGGACCTCGTAATGTTGTTATTGGGAGGGATAATGAAACCGCTTTAAACGTTTATCGTAGAATGGCTGAAAAAAGTCTTACTGGAATACCAATTATAAAACAGTAAGCTATATTTTGATATTAATTGATGAAATGGATTTATAATATTTATTAAAATATTAATTTATTTTTCATTCTTTTAAAGTGATGGTGAACATTTAATTGGTAATCTCTCTGTATCTGACTTACGCGGTCTTAATTATGCATCCATCAATAATCTCGTCTTACCAGTTCTTGACTTCTTGGGTGTATGTACCAAAAATATTTCAAAAAAAAAACTTTTTATTTTCATTTTTTTTTATATTTACTAAAAATCTTCATTTCTTTACCCTTATAGACCCTTCCTAAAGCGGAAGCAACTTTGAATCCAATTACAGTCTCAAAGGATATTTCACTTAAAGAAGCACTAAAAATAATTGTTGATAACCATATTCATCGTTTATGGGTTGTTAATAAGGAAAGAAAAGTTGATAATGTTATTTCTCTAACGGATTTGATAAAATTATTTTCACAAATCTGATGAGGGCGAGATAAATTATATCTCACTTATTATTTACCTTATTTTTTTATGTCTTTAAATATGATATAATTTAGCCAATAAAATATCTAATCTATATGTATATACACATACGCTGTAAAATATTATGTGCGAACTAACAACGAATCATTTTATATCGCTAAACGATCATTTCAAAACTTTTTTCAAATAATTAAATTGATTATCCTGCCTTTATTTGTTAAGAATTATTATAAATTAATCAAAATTTTTTTCTATCATGTTGTGCTAACTTATGAAAGAATAGAATTGTCAGTTACTTCTTTATTTATCTCTAAATATATATCTATGTATTTGCCATTTCCTGTTTCTAGATGACGTTCATTTTTAAATTTATTCCCCGCGATTTGTATTTATTACCTTTAATTCATCATACGCTATGATGTATTTATCCTAAAATATTATATCCGTATTGTTCACAGTTTCCTCTTCTTCAGTAATAGCATCTAATCCTTTTTGAAATCCACTCAACAATGTTTCTTTATCTTCCAAGCCAACACTAACTCTGATTAAATCGGCTTCAACACCAAATTTAGCAGCCCAATCTAACTCCAAATAATGAGCTAGTATAGTATAAGGACAAGCTAAAGTAAAATTTGTGCCCAATGAAGGTCCTTTTGCTATAGGTAAAGAATCAAAAAATTGTTGTGAAGCTTTTGATGAATAAAAAGTTAAGGAAAATAATCCTCCATAACCTCCATCTACTTTCTTATATTGTGAATATATTTCTGGCGTAATATATTTTGGATAATATACTTTTTTAACTAAAAATTATTAAAAAGTTAAATTTTTTATATCGAGAAAAAAAAAAAAAAAAAAAAAAAAAATATTCTTTTTTATTATATGAGAGGAATTTGAATTTATGCTTTGCTTACCTTTCGGGCTTTTCGAAAGAAAATCACATAATTCTTCAGTGCTTTTATTGATTTTTAGAATACGATCACGAAAAGTTCTCGAATTCCTTTCTAAGAATATGGCATCTTCACTCCAAACTAAATCTTCAAAATCCTGTTTGATTACCTGTTTCAATTTTTCATAATGTTTTTTTTGAGGATTCAACACCAATCTAAATATTTAATATGATAAATAAAGTTATACTCCAATCGATTTTTTTCCTTTAAAAATTATACAAATATTTATTTACTCACCCACCACCCATAACATTACTAGCACCACTAAAAATTTTAGTTAAACTAGAAACTAAAATATCGGCCCATTCTAACACGCTAACATTAATAAAATTACCAATAGTTTCATCAACTACAATTAAAAAGTCGTATTTATCAGCTAATGACCTTAATCTTTTTAAATCAGCCGATCTACACAGTGGATTTGATGGAAATTCACAAAATAATGCTGAAATTTTTTCTCCCGATTCTAACAATTTCTCTATTTGATCAATGTCTTCTGGTGTTCCATTTCCATAAAAATGGCATCCTGGTCCAAATTTTTCCAAAATTTTCAACGTATCGACATACGGAAATCTGATAAAACAATTTTTTTTTTTTTTATTTTTTTTTTTTAAAAAAATAAACAGGAATAACACTTTTTTTTTTTTTAATAAAATACAATGCTTACCCAAAACAGATGCTTTTATTTGGAGAAAAGGCGCTCAGAATATATCTATGAGCGTGAAAAATTGAACTCATCCCGGTAGGAAATAAAAATACGTCATCCTCGGTAACACCCTTAATGCCTCTTTCAGTAACATTCGTACTCTCGATTTTTTTATTTATAACACCATCTATATTATAATTATTGTTATCGATTTCACTAACATCACTTTGCTCTTCAACGCCAAGAACACCAGCAATTCTTCTTCTAAGTGCGATTTTAGCTTTATCTGCGAATGTGATGGGAAGATTACGACCATATCTTTCTTCTACATAAAAATTTTCTTCCACAGTAGCTGATTTTTCAGCAAAAGTTGAATCTGTTGGTGACGTTTGCGATTTGGGTTCACTAAAAGTAGAATCTTCATCAAATTTATTTTTATTATTTGATGTTCGTGTATTTGAAGAATAACGTTTGTGAAAGATTGGCCTTCTTAAAGAAATTGATGACTTTTCGTTACAATTTTCAATAATAGAACTTTTTTCATCATGCTTAGCTTGCATAATATTTAAGGAATATTCGGCACACCTTGAACTTATTCCTTCCCCTGTATGTTGCCAATATGATTTTGCTATAGGAAATGCATCTTTAGGAAATAAAATTACATGAAGAGTTACACTCCCTTGAAATGATGATTTAGTTTGATCAGGTGGAACAACTGTAATTTCAGCTAAACGAACACATGGGGTTGATGAAGTTGATGGTGAAGCTGGTGTCGTTTGTTTATAATATTGAAGAATAAAATCTCGACATCTTTGCGCTGATTTACGACTTGGAAACAATAAACATGTTTCTGTTATTTTTGCAAATTTCTGATCACATATTGTAATCAACTTTGGTAGAATGTGAAAAAGAGAGTAACGTAAGTTCTTATTCGCTAAATATAAAAGAAATTATTATTTCTTATAAAATACCTGTTTTATTTGAGGATGAATGAAGAATCTTGGATAACCACACCTCATTCGACTAACTACCCTCTCCGCTGCTTCTTCATAATCAACATTATCTCGCCATGTTGGTAATGAAACTGATATTGCATGGGATGTATTCGCTGGTATTGGACTTCCGATTTCTGTTGATGGTGAATAAGATGTTGAAGTCATTGCTATTTTTCTATATTGAATTTTTCAAAATTAAATGAGAAAATGTGAAGTAACAGTTATTGAATAAATATAAATATAACTTACTTAACAATTTAGAACTCGTGGAAGAAAAGAATGAAGAAAAAAAAATTTATATTAAAGCCTCAGATAACAGATAAGCCAAGTTTGATAATCTTTATTTCCAAAAATAGCAATTTTTAAACACGGTGATCACAGACTATATGAGGAATTTATAAAAAGAGTCACATGGGCCAAAAAACGGAATTTTTTGTCTCGAGTGTAACTCTTAGCAATACTTGGAACTCCATCCATAACTTAATCGCATCACAACTTTATAGCTGAGACTTCTATAATTTGACATTATTCTCGTGGCCGGACAAATTCGAAACGAAAACTTAAAGTATCGAGCTTGAATAAAATGTATGATCAAAAAAGCGGTTTAGAGGCGAGAAAATAGACTAGTACTAGTATTTCATCTGATAAAAAATTATAAGTATTACTTATATCCTGGCTAATTGGATTAAGTAAAATTCTACTATTCCAATTAGCCAGGATATAATTGATTTATCCTCTGCCATTTACACAATAGTAAGAGTTTGTTTTGTAGTGTCTCACAACTATCACAATCTCATCAGTGAGTATAAATATAGTTTATTGTTTCGTCCATTTTTTTTTTTATTTTCCGTTTTAAAAAATAAATAAAAATTTTATAAAAATTTAAAAAAAAGCTTATATAATCAATAGTATAATCAATAGTAGTATAATCAATAGTTTATCAATAGTGTAATCAATAGTTAATCAATAATATAATCGATAGTATAATCCAGTAAGTAGTGTCGATCAGGGAATAACAATTAAAATCTTGGATAATCTATTTACGAAAGCGTAAGCGTTATAGTTATGGTGAAATAAATATATTATGACAGATTCCGTAACGTAATAAAAATAAAAACTTGTACGTCAGTCTTTAACCTCACTATAGCCTTACTGAATTGGTTTTTAATGAAATTATACCGTTTGGTTGGTAAACTTTAATAAGTTTTAATCTGGAGGACTTGAAATTTCTAATGTTATAAATAAAAAGGAGAAATTCCCCTTATTAAATTACATACAGTAAATATGCATACGTTATAAATTCGTTTTAAATAAATATCATCTATTTACAATCTCTCCCACTCTTTTCTTTTAGATGATAAATCACGTTCGCTAGGAATTCCTTCAGTGTCATCAGTGTCTCCAGGAGTTGGAATGGCCTTATTCACAATTTTACGTCTTTTTATAAACAAGAAAACGGCTAATGATATAATACTAATAAATAGTATTATTCCAATTGTTATACCAATAATAATACCTATATTATTGTTTGTTTTTGATTTTGATAGTAAGGGATTAGACGGATTTGATGATGGAGAGTTAATTGCTAATGGAGTAGGGTCAAAAGAAGTTGTCCAAACATATTCTGAATCATCGCTAATATCAAGCAAAAGTACATCGCTTTCGCCGCTTTGTCTATAATTAGCAAAAACACCATTGAAACCTAAAATAATCACATTAAATAAATAAATAAGAAGAATAAGAATCAATAATTCTACTGATAAAAATACACTTACCAAATGTTACAACCATATATTTTCCAATCACGTTCGCACAATGTTCACTACGCCTAGATACAGGACCTGTTCCTTTAACTTGTGGTACATACCAATCATAACTTGTAAGATTTAATACATATAAATTATTATCACCAACATTAGTAACTCCACCAAAGAGAATTATCTTATCCCCTTTCAATCCAAGTACTGTCGTTATACCGAAATCCGGAGGTGGAAAGATTCCAGTAGTAATTTTAGAATCCCATTTATCATTAATTGTATCATATAAAAATATCATTTTGAAACCATCTGGAACAGCAGAATAACTTGCATCCCTTCCGCCCATATAAACTATAATTCCATTTGGCAATAAAGTGGCACCATAACTAAGTCTAGAAAAAAAAGAAGCATCTCTGATCTCACAATTTAAATTTATTGTATCACATACAAATAATCCATTAGGATGGGTTATATCTTGGAAGGTAAAGCCAAGCAAATATATTTTCCCGGTATAATCAGTAACAACTTTCATTTGATTTCTACCTATAGGTCTAACTCCAGATAAATTTTGTGTGTTCCATACATTATTTGGTGAATTGTAAGAGTGCACTGGCGAAATTGATTTTGTCGAATTATCAATTTCATTATTAAAAAAGAATATTTTATCATTATTTACACCTCCAATACTCACTGCCACACCTCCGGTAGTTATTGATGACAATGATCCTAAGGGAAGGTTTCTTGCATTATCTGGTATTTGTCTCCATGGTAAATTTGAAGTATTAAATGGAATTGATACATCAAGATAAAAAAATCTGTCATCTGGATTTTTATTATAATTAGCC
The DNA here is from genome assembly GCA_015698045.1 of Rhizophagus clarus. Lineage (NCBI taxonomy): Eukaryota > Fungi > Glomeromycota > Glomeromycetes > Glomerales > Glomeraceae > Rhizophagus > Rhizophagus clarus. The sequence goes on along the minus strand of BLAL01000182.1, from coordinate 434,141 downwards.
TCAATTTCGGGAGTTAAATTAATTTCATTGAATCCACCAAAAATATAGAGTTTTTTTTCAATGAGAACCGCGGCATGTAATTTACGAAGAGAAGGGCTTAACTGAGCGTTCACCTTTATTATAATGTGAGATAAACATAATATGAAAAAAAATATAAAATTTTTCATTTTTATAAAAGATTTTTAAGAAAATTTTTATAATAAGCTAATTAAATAAGACTTATAAATGGCGATCTTTGCGGGGTAAAACGTTTCAGGAATTGGTTTCAACTAAGACTTGGTTGGTCAAAATAATAGAAATTATGCTAAACATCTGGAGTTTAAACACCGGAACATACACCTATAAATAATAAGCTGCTGATAAGGAATTTATTGATTTCATACATGTATCATATTTATGGTGCATTTAAGATAGAGAGTTTAGGTAAAGATAGAAATTGTAACAATTAGTTTAAATACATACTAAATTTTAAAATATATGCACAGTCGCGTCAGAAAATACATGTTGCTGATTCAGCATTATGAAATTTAATATAGCATAAGAAGCAAATTACAGTGAAAAAATATGAATATTTTTGTTTTTACCTTCATTTTCAAATCGGGCGTTACTTTTCAATGTGACTGGCTGTACGTTTATACGTTATTTGTATAACATGTGAAATATTCGCTAGTTGCCGAGAAAATTATGTTATATTGGTCGTATTTTTAAATATATTACAAAAAAATATACAAGCTAACAATACCTTTTTTTATAAATATGTAATATAAATATATTTTCTATGTTTCATATTGTAGGCAAATGATCGGTGCTGTCATCTATAAACGATAATAATATTATATGATAAAGATAATTTTGATAAGCAGCAATAATAATTTCAGACTAGTTTCATGGAATTTACAAAATTCCATGGAAATCCACAAAAATTCAAAAAAATTTTGCCGCTTATTACGCGGCAATTTATCATTTTACTAACTATTGTTGATGAAACTTACATGAAACACGATGATCACTAGTCGCTAGATTATATGAGGAATTCACAAAAACTTGATTCATTCAGGACGGGACATAGAAGAATTTTGTTGAAATAAGGCGATACCGATTAGAAAGTATATTTAACATAACATTTGGAGTTAAAATATAAACAATATGACGATTTTTGAACGGTCACATGATTTTTTCAATTTCATCCAATCAAATTTGCCAAATGGGTTTACAATTAAATCGGTCTGGCCTAAATAATAAATGTTATATGGCTTTTTTGTCGATTAATAACAATCCTTGAACTCCATAACTTTATCGCATCACAACTTAGCCGAAACTTGTCTTTTATTCTATAATTTGACATTCAGACCTATTCATTCTCATGGCTGGACAAATTCAAAACAAAAATTTCGAGTGTCGATAAAAAATTGTATATGTAATAGTTAATTCACCGTAGGACAAAATATAATATAGTTACAACGAATGCGATAAACCATAAAATAATGTATATTGAAAACCGTGCGGTATAACATTAGACAATCTATTCACGAAAGTGCTAATATGTTGAAATGAGTATATTATGACTGATTCCGTAATGAAATGGAAATAAATAACTCGTACGCCAGTCTTTAGTCTCAATATAGTGAAATTATACCATTTGGTTAGTAAAGTCAGTGATTATTTAATAAGTTTTAAATTCTCTTAGAAGTAATCTGGGGGTTCTAATGCCATAAGCAAAAGGTGAAATTCTCCAAGAATACTCATTATTAAATATATATTAAATTACAATAAATATACAGATGTTTTGAATTCAATTTAAATAAAATAAATACTGTCTATTTACAATCTCTTCTACTCTATATTCTTCTAGATAATAAATCACGTTCGCTAGGAATTCCTTCAGTGGCATCAGTGTCACCAGGTGTTGGAATTACTTCAGTAGTCTCAGTATCGCCAGGAGTTGGAATGGCCTTATTTGCAATTTTACGTCTTTTTATAAGCAAGAAAATGGCTATTGATATAATACTAATAAGTAGTATTACCCCAACTGTTACACCAATTATAATACCTGTATTGTTTGTTTTTTGTTTGAGATTTGACGGTGGTGATGTTGATGATGGGGAGTCAATTGCTAATGGAGTAGGATCAAAAGAAGTTGTCCAAATATATTCTGAATCATCACTAATATCAAGCAAAAGCACATCGCTTTCGCCGTTATCTTTATATTTAGCACCATTAACACCATTAGAACCTAAAAATAATCATTCTAAATAAAATAAATGTGAATAAGAATCATTGATTTTACTAATAAAAATATGCTTACCAAAAGTTATAACCATATATTTTCCAATTACATTAGCACAATGTTCACCACGCCTATAAATAGGACCTTTTCCTCTAACTTTTGGCATATACCATTCATAGTTTGTAATATTCAAAACATATAAATCTTTACTATCACCATTATCACCTCCAAAAAGAATTATTTTATCACCACTTAATCCAAGTACTGTCGTTATACCAACGTCCGGAGGTGGAAAGCTACCAGTAGTGATTTTTGAATCCCATCTATCATTAGATGGATCATATATGAATATCATTTGAAAACCGGTTGGATTAGCAACATAATTTCTATCCCCTCCGCCCATGTAAACTATCATTCCATTTGGCAATAAAGTAACACCATAACCAAGTCTAGAAAAAACAGAAGCATCTTTAATTTCACAATTTAAATTTATTGTATCGCAAACAAATAATCCATCAGAACGAGTTACTCCTTGAAAGGTAAAGTCAAACCCGGTAAGCAAATATATTTTTCCGGTATAATCAGTAACAACTCTCATTTGATTTCTACCTATAGGCCTAACTCCAGTTAAATTTTCTGTATTCCATACATTATCTGGTGAATTGTAAGTGTGAACTGGAGAGAATGATTTTGTTGCATTATCAGATTCATTATTAATAAAGAATATCGTATCATTATTTACACCTCCAATGCTTGCTGCCACACCTCCGGTAGCTATTGATGACAATGATCCTAAGGGAAGGTTTCTTGCATTATCTGGTATTGGTCTCCATGGTAAATATGAAGTATCAAATGGAATTGATACATCAAGATAAAAAAATCTATCATCAGGATTATTATTATAATTAGCCTCAATTTCGGGAGTCAAAATAATTCCATTAAATCCACCAAAAATATAGAGTTTTTTTTCAACGAGAACCGCACTATGTAATTTACGATAAGAGGGACTTAACTGAGCGTTCACCTTTATTATATGAAGTAAGCATAATATAAAAAATAATATAAATATCATTTTTTAAAAAAATTTTAGGAAGAAATTTTAACTTAGCTGATTTAATAAATAATAAATGACGATCTTGTTTCAGGAATAGGTTTCACCAAGATCTGTTGACACCAAATACAGGAACGATCAATACCCGCTAAACTTGATAAGTACTAAATGGCTGAATCCGAAAAAAATAAACCTTATATTTGAAACATAATGATTTTTTTAATTAAATTTAGAACGATCTGGACATCAAAACATTATAATAATTACACGTTTATGACGATCGAAAGTATAAAAGTATAACAAATAATAATTGATAAAACATTCATGAGTTATGTGGCAAATCATAGTATTCTTCGCCCATTCATGTGAACTGCGAAGTAATCGGGACATTACTATAATAATATATATATTCACACAGTATATAATTGCCTCTTGAGTACCGGTGCTTGCGCCTCCTTTTTAACTAATTTCATGTGAAATAAGTTATATCAAATAATGGGAGCGAAATTATTTTATTTGTAATAATTCATATATACAGTGAATTAATATGGATAAAATTTAATTTTAAAGATCTCTAGCCGATAAGCCCGGGCGTTGTTATTTTAATATAGGATAAGTATGAAAATAGGTGGCAGTGTACGATTTTATTAAGAATTTACATGGATATATCTGATATATTGATAAATACGCATAATTTACATTTATGAACAAGAATAAATTAATATGCATGATTTGTTCATTATCTTTGGATTTTTGATGAAAGCATTTTCTAAATTTATAAAATCTATACGTAATTTTGCTAAAAATTACAAATTTTGCAGATCATTCTCATAATTAATCTTCGAGAAAAATATTGTTTGCTTTTTCTGTACTTGTACTAAAAAGGGCAAGAATTCTTATTAAAATTATATTCGTTAATTTGGATTTGATTAGTGTAATATTAACCATTAAAGGAGTATAAACCGATCATTAATATAAATAAATTTCTAATAATTATATTTTTTTTTATAACTAATCATAATAATTAAAATATACTATTTTTAATGCAATCATTAATTATATATAAAGTTAAAATTATTTAACAATTTTAAATAAATTTTTATATATATTTATAAAATTTATTTGATTTTTTTTTTTTTCCTGTTAATTAAAAAATTACCTTAATTATATACTGTACATATTTTATCTAGTTAATACAATAAAAAATACATAAAAAAATATATATAATGTTAACTTTTAAAATGATGATAAGTTTATATAACAATTTTTTATAATAATCCTTATTTTTTATCTTATTATTCTTTGTGATAATTCTTGACCACTAGGTATCATTATTACACCCTCATTATTAATATTTCCAGGAGTTGGAATAGGTTTTGTATTTTTATGATTTTTACGTCTTTTTATATAAAATAAAGCACCTAATAATAAAATACCAACAAATATTATTATTCCAACTGTTACACCAATTATAATACCTGTTTTTGTTTTTGGATTGGAATTTGATGGTGGTGATGATGGTGAAGATGATGATGGAAAGTCAATTGATAATGGAGTAGGATCAAAAGAAGTTGTCCAAATATATTCTGAATCATTACTAATATCAAGTAAAAGTACATCACTTTCACCATTTGCTCTATACTTAACTTGAGTAACACCATTAGAACCTAAAATAATTATAAATTTATAAATAGAAGAAAAAATAAAAAAAATTTTATTAATAAAATATATATATATATATATATATACTTACCAAATGTTATAACCATATATTTTCCAATTACATTAGCACAATGTTCACCGCGTTTAAACACAGGACCTTTGCCTCTAACTTCAGGTACATACCATTCATAGTTTGTAATATTCAATACATATATATTATTATTATCACCATTATTACCTCCAAAAAGAATTATTTTATCTCCTCTTAATCCAAGTACTGTCGTTATACCAACATCCGGAGGTGGGATGTTTCCAGTTGTAATTTGTGGATTCCAGCTATTATTAACTGTATCATATATAAATATTATTTGAAAACCATTTGGATCAGGAATATTATTTCTCGCTCCGCCCATGTAAACTAAATTTCCATTCGGTAATAAAGTAACACCATAGCCAAGTCTAGAGAAAACAGAAGCATCTCTGAGTTCACAATTTAATTTTATTGTATCACATACAAATAATCCATTAGTACGAGTCGCTCCTTGAAAGGTAAAGTCAAATCCGGTAAGCAAATATATTTTTCCAGTATAATCAGTAACAACTTTCATTTGATTTCTACCGAAAGGTCTATCTCCAGATAAATTTTGTGTATTCCATACATTATTTGGTGAATTGTAAGAGTGAACTGGAGATATTAATTTTGTTGCATTATCAACTTCATTATTAATAAAGAATATCGTATCATTATTTACACCTCCAATACTTGCTGCCAAACCTCCAGAAGCTTGTGATGAAAATGATCCTAATGGTAATTCTTCTGCATTATTTGGTGTCACCTTCCACGGTAAGTTTGAAGTATCGAATGAACTTGACACATCAAGATAAAAAAATCTATCATTTGGATTACTTTGAACTTTTGGATCTTCGTTATCCATAAATCCGCCATAAATGTAAAGTTTTTTTTCGATGGGAACCGCACTAAATAGTTTACGTACAGAAGGGCTTAATTGAGCATTTACAATTTGAAGTAAATATAACGATATTATTAAAAAAAATATGAACTTCATTTTTTTTTTTTATTAGCAAGGAAGTTGATAGACAATCAAATTTATGATTTCGTTTCTTGGATATTTTATGCGATCTACAAAATTTGCGGCTTTTGCTCAAACATGGATTACTAAGATTAGATGGCAATTCATTAAACTTATATGGCTAACACATCTGATATTCGGAGTAATTTTTCATTACTAAAAATAATGAACAAGGAGGTTTGAAGTTTCAAGACGAAACTAAATAAACTAAATACTAGATGAACATTAAACTTCGAATCGTAATTAATACAGTTTATATATAATGGACGAAACATGTTTTTAAAAGAAAACCGATGTAATGTGTATATACTCTATATCTTGCAATTCTTTTTTTTTTTTTATTTTATTTTATTTTTTTGAAACAAAGGTTGTACAATAGGAATTGGATTAGACACGCGGGTATCATCCGTTGTTACACGGATAAATAGATTTTAATAATAAGTTCTAAACTAACCGTAACTGGATTAGAAAATATAATTATTAACCTTAAACTGTTGTTAATAATAATTAATTATTTTGTATTCCTTATATTTTCTTATAAAGAATGTAATTTCATATAAAATACAAACAAATAACATTAATCCAATTGACAAACCAATTATTATAATACCTGTATTATTGTTGTTTAATTGATTTGATTTTTAATTGTTAATGAAGAAGTCGTCCAAACATATTCTCATAACTAATATCAAGCAGAAGCACATCACTTTCATCTTAGCATCAATTATACCGTTGAACCCTAAAATAATAATTATGTTTAAACACATTACCGAATGTTCTAACTTTTGGCACAAACCATTCATAATTTGTTAAGATTTAATACATATAAATTATTACATCATCAGGAAGTTTTTTCCTGTAGTGAACCCATCTCATTCCATTTGGTAATAAAGTAATTCCATAACCAAGCCTGGGAAAATGTATCACAAATGAATAATTCATCAGAACGAGTTACTTAAACAGTAAAATTAATTTTCCGTTGTGTTGTTATCAGAATTATTTTCTGAAAAATTGTGCATACATTATTTGGTGAATTATAAGAGTGAATTGGCGAGATTGATTTTGTTGCATTATCAATTTCGTTATTAAAAAGATTATCGTATCATTATTCACACCTGCTGGCTATACCTCCGGTAGCCCATTCCTAAAGATAAATTTATTGCATTATCTGGTATTCATCTCTATGATAAGTTTGAAATATCAAATGGAATTGATACATCAAGATAAAAAAAATCTGCTATCCGGTTTTCATTAAATGTAGTTCAGTTTCATGTAATAAAAAATGACACCAAAAGTAAAGAGTTTTAAATTATCAGGTTGATTCATTCTTTTTTTACATTAATTTTTTTAAATGTCACATAAGTAGCGTCACATTTTTGTAATGACATCATAAATGACTTTTGCCATTTGAAATTATAGACTTAGAATAAACTTTTGACATGAAATATCTAAACTTTTTTTAAACTTTTGAACTTAACATAAACTTTTGACATAAATACTTAATCTTTCTTTTATCATGTCATATGTCAAAACTTTAATGAATTTAATTTAAAGCGTGAATTGAATAATCGCTTTCCGATTATTTATGCACTTGAAAATCTGATCTTAATTTTATTTGGATTTTTGCTCTTTTTACACGTACTTAAAGTCATAATCAGTCTGAAATTTATAACTACTGTAATTTTAAATTAAATAATAATATTTTATTAGTTTAAATAAATAAATGAATATATTATATAATACAATTATAGTATTCTTTTATATGTTGTGCCTCAAATTGATTCGCACCTCAGATTGAAATTGTCATTTTTTTATGTATTTTTATTAATATGTTTTATAAATATTTTTATTAAAAATTTATATATTTAAATATAATATTAAATAATTTATAGAATACTATTAAATATAGATATTATTGTATATATATTATATTATGCAATTTATACATTTACTAAATTTGTAAAGTTTTGCAAATTTTAAAATTAAATCATATTCAAAAAATAGTATTTCAGTATTCTATAATTGATTTTTACAATTTTAAATTTATCAGATTTGTTTTAATACTAAGAGAATTCAAATGACAATAATTTTAATTTTCTAGAATTAATATTTATCATATGATTATTAAAACTCTAAATTTTCAATTTGATTCTATTTTCAGTTCTGATTTGGTTCTCTAATATAAAGTTTTATCAAAAGTATTTTTTTGGCCTAAAATTTTTATTGAAAAATATTTTTAGTTTATACTTTTAACTAAAAATATTTTCAGTTAAAAAATCCTACTAAAAAAATATTTTCAGTTTAAAAAATTAATATTGATTCCATTTTCAGATTAAAAAATAGAACTGAAATATTTTTTTAGAAAATATTTCAAACTGAAAACAGTTTCAGATAAAGTTTTTTAATTAAAAAAAATATTTTTCAGTTAAAAGATGGTTCTGAAAATATTTTTCAATAAAAATTGTAGTCTAAAAAGTATTCAGTAAAGAATTAAGTTTAGAATCAAAAATGAAACTGAAAACAGAACTAAATTAAAAATTCAAAGTTCTATAATGACTATTATTTACCGTCTAGCACTGCATATAGTATCCCCCTTTTTCCATACCCCCACTTCATAAGACCCGGGTATTTTATTAGAGGTAAAAAAATTTACTTGTCTTAAGACCCGGGTATAATTCAATTTTTATCAAGAGAGTTTTGTATAAGACCCGGGTATTTTATAAAACTTTGATGAAATACAGTGTCTCATTAATGATAATAAAATAGAAAAATGAAGCTTAAAAAGGGACTCCGTCCCTTCAGAAAAAATTTTTTATTTATTTGCTAATACAAAATTATTGAATATATCACGTTTTTGGAAATACCAATCCACTTTTACCACGTTTTCCAAACATGATCGTCATTTTAATTCCAGTTTTGAATCACATTTTGATCTTCATTTTCTTTATAATAATTGTCTTCGCCTTCACTGTCTTCGCCTTCACTATCTTCACTTTCATTACTTTCATCTTCCGATTCACTTTCATTATCACTTGATTCACTTTCACTATCGATTTCATTTTCTTCTTCAATACCTTTTCTTCTATTATTTATTTCTTTTACTTTATCGAAATCAAAAATTAGGTTATCTTCCGATCCATCCAAAGAATTTGAAACACCACAACACTTGAATGAACGCTTGATCATATTAGTATCCATAGAGTCCCAGCTTTCCTTTATCCAATTTGCTACAAGTGAATAAGTTGGCCTTTTAATCTTTCCAGACGGTGTGTAATCTTTAATAGCATCATTCATCCAATTATTATAAAGACGTCGCACCTATTATTTAAAAATTAATATAATTTATTAAAATAATAAACAAAAAAAAATAATTACCTTAGATTTAAAAGATTTATTCAATGAAACATCAAGTGGTTGTAAACGAGATGTTAAACCGCCTGGAATGACGGCTATATCAGTATGTTTTTCACGAAATCGATTTTTTACAGTAGTTGTTTTATGAGCAGTGAAAGAATCCAGTACTAAAAGAGATCTTGGATTTACTCCGCGTCTTGCACGTCGTGTCCAAACATTTTCTATCCACCAAATCATCTCACTTTCATTCATCCATCCATCTCTATTAGCCCGAATAATTACTCCATCAGGAAACTCCTCACGCGGAATATTTACAAGTTTGAAAATAATTACAGGTGGTAATTTTGTTCCATCTGCTGTGCAGGCCAAAACAACTGTAAAATTAGACCGCTCGTGTCCAGTTGATAAAATTGAAATAGTTCTAGTACCACGTTGTTCAACTGTTGTATTATTTGGTAAGTTAAAAGACATTGGGGTTTCGTCCATATTTGCAATTAAAGATAATGGATATTGGTGTTCTCTTCGACGAAACAGAACATAGGATAAAAATTCACTTTGCAAACTGACATAATTCTCAGGAAGTTTCTGGGATATAGTTGTTTTTCTCCTATTAACTAAATTATGTCGACTCATAAAACCATCAACCCATTTCTGTGAGAGTTTCGCGTTCTTTATATCTGGATATATTTCTTGATACACTTGTTTTTTAGACAAAGAACGCGCCTTCGCCTGAATCATATATCGTGTAACAACTTTTAATTGACGCCGAGACTCTCTAAACCATTCCATAAGTTCAACTTCCAGTTGGGGATATTTTGGTCGTGCACCTGTGGTGAGTTTTTGAATATAAGGAGCTGCTTTTAAAAGTTGATCTTTATTACTAATCCATTCCCTAAGCTGTTTAGGTTCAATACTAAATTTATCCGCGGTTGATCGTTTGCTGTGACCTTGTTCACAATATGTAATTACCATCAGTTTCTCCCGTGCTGACCACTGACGTCTTTTTTTGGTTGTAATATTAGCACGACGTTTGTGAAAATTTCCACGAACCATATTTCTGAAAACTGAAAAATATAAATTTTATAAAAAATATTTTAATGTCTTTGTTTTAAAAATGATAAAACGCGAAATTTGTAGAAAGAAAATTGGTTTTCTAATTTACCTAAAACGCGATTAAACAGCTATCATGATTCATGCATCTGAATAAATAAATCCTTCCGGTTATAACAATTTCTATAATGGTATTTAATATGTATGGTTATTTTCCTTGAACATCGAAAATGTAAAAATTGTAAGTGGTATTACCTCATAATCAGATGTTTAGCATACTTATTTCCCCTTTAATGATTATTGAATACAGAATACCAAGTTATTCTGAATTTTTCCAAAATAAAAATTTCTCCCAGCTATATTAAAAATAAAATCCATTTGTTTGACGTGTTACAGTACGTTATATTTTCAGGATCAGCCGTATTGTACGCTTATCTAATGCTTGTTTATATAATAAAAACTTCCTTTTTTACAATTATCAAGTACAAATACCCTAGTTATTCTGCATCTCTTTAACATGAAGAATTCCTTTAAGTATGAAAAATCTGTAAAAATTATAAACGAACAACATTCGTTTGTTTTTATATATATTTTAAGATCGGCTGTGTAGCATAATAAGTGTTACAAAATACCCCCCGTAGTATAATACCCCCCCACTTATAGTATCCTACCATCCATAGTACTTGGTATCTAATGAAGTACCCCCGGGTCTTATTCAATTTTTAAAACAGGTTTTTTGTATAAGACCCCGGGTATTATATGCAGTGCTAGACGGTATAAATGATAATAATATTATATGGTTTTTAAACTTTATAAATTATAAATTAAATAGTAAAAAGAAGAAATTAAACTACACTGGCCCACAATAAATGTTCAGATTTTTATTATGTGAATTTGTATTCTTGTGTTATGATCAGTGATTTCTCCCTATTATACATATAAATAAAGGAGATAACAAAAATATTATTCTTCACTCCTCTTCTAGTTCCCAATGCCTGGAAAACAAGTTTCAAAAGCTAACTGGGAATGAATTATCAGCATATATCTTACTGGTACTAAGCAAAGAGTCATTTCCATTTAACTTAATATACCAGAGAGTACCGTAAGTGATATTGTAAAAAAGTATAAAGAAACAGGTTCTACAGAACTTAAGTAACATCCTGAAAGACCAAAAACACTCAAAGAATGTGATATCTGAGCTTTAAAATATATTATACAAACTGACTGGTTTTCTCTTTTAGGTGATGTAACAGACAAGTTTAATACCAATCTTGACATAACTTTTCACTATAATACAGTCAGAAAATACCTTCATGATGAAGGTCTCAGAAGTTACACTGCAAAAAAAAGTCTCATTTAACTGAAAAACATTGAACTGACCACTTGAAATAGTGTAAAGATAAAAAAATTGGGCAGAAGAGTGGAAACAAATGGTATGATTAGACAAATTAAGGTTTGTTCTTTTTCAATTAGATGGTCAAGCAAGAGTATGGAGAAGTTCTAGAGAAATGTACAATAAAGATTGTATTCAATCTACAATTAAATTTAGAGGGAGATCGGTAATGTTTTGGGGATGTTTCAGTTAGCATGGGGTTGGACTTTTGATCGTGGTAGAAAGAATATAGATTCTGACAAACACATTAATATTCTGGCTAACTATTTCATTCCATAGGTTGACAATTATCTCAACTCTATTTTTCAGCAAGACAGAACATCATGTCATACTTCAACTTACATTATTTGGTAGATGAGAACACATAACATTTCAATTTTAGATTGGGTGGCGCAAAGCCCTGATCTTAATCTGATTGAAAATCTGTAGAACCATTTGGACAGTCAGGTTCGAAAAAGAAAGCCTGTGCCCAGGTCTAAACAGGAGTTAATTGAGGTAATACAAGATGAGTGGCAAAAAATCACTATTGAAACATGTCAGCTCCTAATTTTGAATATGCCTAATCAGGTTAAAGCAGTAATTAAGGCCAAAGGTGGCCATACCAAATATTAATTTTTTAGTGATAATATTTTTCATATAATTACTTTATATTTTATATTTTAATATAATAAAATTTATTTGTTAATTAATAAGTACAAAAAAAATTTTTATATGTATACAAAATTATAAATTTTACATGTAAATTTTATAAATAAAAAAAAAATCCAAACATTTATTGTAGGCCAGTGTAATAAAATGATAGAGCAATATATACTGATCATTTTTATCAGTTTATTTTAAAGAATTTAATAAAAATTTTAATTAATATTACAGGTCAAAGTTTGATAATTTTAATAAGTAGCAATAATAAAAATATAAAATTTTGGATTAGTTTTTATAGAATTTTATGACTTTTACAAAAATTCATGGAAATCTATAAAAATTTCATGTAATATGACAAAAAAAATTTTGCTACTTATGTAACAATTATTATACTTTAGCAAAATACTTTAAAAATTACTTTAAAAATTAAATTATACAATATAAATAAATAAGATTTCAAATTTCAGACTATTGTCAATTGTTTATAGATGATAGCCATCATAGTAATTATACTTTAAAAGATTTAGGTATTTCCTAAAATATTTTTTATTTTAATAATTATATTTTTATAATATTTATTATTCATTTAATTTGTTTTATTAAAATAATTTAAATAATAGTAAAATTATATTAATTTGATCAGTATTGATCAAATTATAATATTTTTTAATATTTTAATTTTAATTATATAACTTTTAATATTTATATAATATTGTTTTTAAAAAATTTCTGAAAATATGAACCATATGAATTTGTTTATTATGATTGTGAATACAAAATTATAAGTTTTTTATATTATCTTAATATATAATGATTTATATAATTTTAGTAAAACAAACTGATCAAATAATTTTGATTCTAGAATTAATTAAGAATAATTTAAAGAAAATATATTTAGAAAAAGTTAGCTATAATATTTCTTTTTTTAAAAAAAAATATATATATTTTTTTAATTATATTATACCAAAATTCTATACTTAACCATAATATTTCAAATTTATTTTATTTTGTTTTTTATCTTCTTTATTTTTCGTCTTCACACTCTATCCTGTCTTTTCTTTTTTATTTCCTTATTATTTTTTCTTTTCCTTTTTGTCTCTCTATTATTATCCTCTTTTTTTCATCTTCTTACTCTATCCCGTCTCTTCTTTTTCGTTTCCCTATTATTTTTTTTCTTCCTTTTCATCTCCTTATCATTATCCTTTTTCTTTTTTATCTTTCCACTTCTATATCCCTCTTCTTTTTCATCTCCCTATTGTTATCTTCCTTCTTTTTGCATCCCCATTGTTATCTCCTTCCTTTTCATCTCCTTATTATTATTCTTTTTTTTTTCATTTTTCTATCTTCCTTTTTGCTTTTTTATCAGTTTTCACTTTTTGTGCCCTTCTTTTTTTTTGTTTCTCTTTTACCTTCCAATTGTTTTTTTTCCCTTTTCTTTTTTGTTCCTCCTTTCTCTTTTTCCTTTTTTTCGTCCTTCTTCATTTTACTCCTTTTTTTTTATCTCTTCATTGTTATTTTCCTTTCTTTTTGCCTCCTATCATTATTCTCTTAACTTTTCATCTTTTTATCATTTTTCCCTTTCTTTTTGTTTCTCCTTCATTCTTTTTATTCCTTTTTGTTCCTTTCTTACCCTTTTTATTCTATCTTTACACTTTTCGTTTTCTCTTCACCCTTTCATTCTTTTCAATCATTCCTTTATTTTTTCTGTTATCTCATTATATTTTCATTCCTTGTTCTTCTTTTTATTATAACTCTTCTTTTTTTATTCATCTTATTATTAAGAAATAAACATTTTTAATCAATAAAACATGTGAACTCTTAAATTAATAAATTGTTTTGACATTATATTATAAATTTTAACAGTTTATAAATAAAATTTTATTATATAAAATTATTTCAAATAAAAAATTTTAAGTTAAAAATATTTTTTTTTCTTAGCGCCAAGTTTCTAAAAAAAAATAATAATGTGGCACATAAATCACGTGATATGGGGGGAGGAAATTTCCCTCCAGTTAAGATTAGCAATACTTAATAAAAAATATACATATATATAATACTTTTAAATAGGAATAAAGTACTATTATATAACCTTGTATTATATAATATTAATTTGTAAAATTTAACAATTACTATGAATAGACCACTTAAATTTCAGTTATTCTAAAAAAGGAAATTTATATACCGATCATTTAATTCTGGCCAGAATTAAAGTTATTACGTGATTTAAAGAGAGAAATATTCAAAACCACCTTTTAATGCTTTAAGTAAAATTTGCAGAGCAAGCAAAAATGCACATATTGTATATCTTATAAAAAGCAAAAATTTCTTTTTTAAAGATTTTGTTGCAGGATACGAGATTTAAGCATTACACAAAGGGGGGGATATACATTTTATTCTTATTAATAAATAAAAAATAAAAATAAATATTATTACATTAATAACTTAAATTTATTAATAGATACGTTTAAAACTTTGATAATGCAAATAAAGTAATACTTTGCATACTATTTTTCAAAGAATTCATAGTTTTATTGGTATCCATTCAGATCTACCAAACGCGCATATATACAAATTACAAATATTTTTGTTTATACCTTTTAAAAACAATTATCCAATAAAATTATATATATAAAATCAATAATTTTTTTTAAAATACGTAATTTTATAACAAACAATTTGTAAATCATCAAAGATAGCTTTTGAATGTTGACCGGCTTATTTAACAAATCTTTTTTTAAATGATCGGCATAGAAATTTGAAACTTTGTCACATTTTACTGTAAGTGATTAACAAAATAAAGTTTGTATAATTTGTACCTTATTAATTTAATTGCAATCAATAAAAATATTGTGAAATGATCTTGATGTTTAATTGAAATCACGACATTACGAAATACCATCTAAATATTTAACAAAACATTAAGATTAGCATTGTAATTTTTGTATTTTTAGCATTAAACAATTACGACATTACGACGATTTATTGTATTACAGTATAAGTTTCATATGCCGTAATTAATTGTAACAACAAGTATTTTATATTTATATGTGCTTATAAGAATATAAGAATTCCAAAGAATCATAGAAGTGCAAATAAATTAGAAACGTTTTCCAGTACAAGTTAATTTCACATTTTCACAATAATCAATCACATGACTTAATAAGATTTCGACAAAGAATTCAAATTTTACTTAATATTTTGGAAGTTTCTCTATAAACCGAATCCAAACACATACAGTCAAACTCCGATATAATAAATATAAAAATTATATATATATTAAGATCTGACGGTTTAGTAAAGCCAGATTTACATTGACCTGCTAATCTCGAAAGTTTATTATTCTCAAATATTACATCCAATATATGGGGGACATCCCTAGCAAAAGGGGAGATGGGCCAAAAAATCAAATTTGAGATTTTTATAATAATTATATACTTATTGGCCTAATTTTCAATTTTTTATTAGTAATATATATTAATAAAAAAAATTTGTAATTTAATATTTTTGATATTAACGATTTATATAAGTTTATTGGAAAAAAAACCATTAATTTTTCCTTGCCATAATTAAGTAATGATCTGCAAAATCGATCATATTCAAAACCCTCGCAATCGGTCCCTCCCTCTTTTGCTAAGGAGGTCCTCATATGTAGAAAATCAATTTCTTATTTTGTATAAAACCTATTTATTAAATCATGTTTGAGAACGACAAAGGGTGTAATTGTAATATTGACCAAGGGTGTCATTATCCTAATAAATAACGTTTGATCGACTTCATTGTATAATTGTAATATTGACCAATCAAAATATGGACGAATAAAATTTATTGGCGAGAAAAAAAGATTCATGAACTCAAGGATAACAGTACGTAAGTGATATAAAATCGGATTATTTTACGTCGATCATCGCATTATTATGACAACCTTTCGAAATTATTATAGTGTTCTTCGTAATCATTAGATTTTTAAAAAAGATTATGTATTGCAAATAGACACAAATTTGGAAATGATGAACAAGAACCTTGCACAAGAAATTCTAAAAATAATCCTGAGAATTCATGATTCATTATTTATAGTAAAAAAATATATACGTTATGTGTAAAATTATAAAGTATTCATATAATAAAATCACAGTACTTTTATTTTGGTTACCAACAATTGAAGTAATGGGAAATGAAATTCCTATCTAAAAACTGCATATGCATATTATTGTATAATTGACAAAATTGACGCGCCATATTTCTCTTTATAATTTTAATATGCATAAATATATTAAATTAATTTCCATATTTGGAAAATTGTATTTCATGACACAGTGCTGCTACGCGTAAATCGTATGGAATCGTATGAATTTTTTTTGACTTGAGCAATTTTAGTTATCTATAATACCGTATATACCGTTATATACCTAAATACTTATTTTCGGTATTTTGTTATGAAAGAGGTTTGACTTCGTTATAGTACATGAAAGATATATGATTACTTTCTTATTGTTCGTCGGACTAATTGATTTTGCCCATATTTAGAATAAAACACCATCACCAACGGGTAATCATTTTTTGGGATGAACTTTGAGATAATACCGAATAATCCGAACCCAATCATTTTTTTTTTTTTTTTTTTTTGTTTGTTTTAGTATATCTTCCGTACATGTTATTGTGCATGAGCTCTTTCATACCGTTTATGCCGTTTCAAAAATTTATATAAATTCTTATTTTCTTTTTTTCTTTTTTTTTTTTTTTTTTTTCAAAAACGGGTTACTTGTTTTTCTTTTAATGATAAATATTATAAAAAAAAAAAAATTTATTTTCTTCACTTCTCTTTTTAACGAAAAAAATATTAAAAACAATATTTTTTTTTTTTAAGCAATATATCAAATAAATAATAAACAAAAAAAAAAAAAAATCAAAATTATGACAAAAATAATAAAAATTCTTTTATTGCTTGCAACACTTTTATGGACAATTTCTTCGGCGCCAGTACAACAGTTTGAATTTCATATATTCAATCGAAATCCAACATGCGTTCATGCAAAACTTTCACCAAATATTATAAACTCTCATCAATATAACGAAACGAAAGGAATCGACGGATATATATCATCATGTTATTTTAATACGAAACAACATCAAACAGTTATAAGAGGAAGTTTCTCTAATTTACCCGGTGATTCGAATAAAAGAAATTATCATTTTTATTTATTGAATCCTGATAATAGTTTACGAAGGGATTTATCTTCACTTTTTCAAAGTGGATTGATGATTAGTAATGATGGGAAATCTGCTGAATTATCATTAAATTTAAGGAAATCTAGTTCCTTTCCTTTGGAGGGGGTCAATAGTTATGTTGATGGTTGGGTGAAATTATATCATTTACATGATGGAATTATATCTTCTGCTGGTCCTGCTCAATTTCATCAAATGGAAAAATTATTGTTAGAAAAAGAACTTTGAAGAATTATGGTTTATTTTTATTTTATTCCGTATATTATTATTAATTAATTATATGTAAATAAATTTTTCATCTTATCTATTAAGTGAACACATGATTTCGAGAACTTTGTATTCTTGCATGAACCTTAAAAACTGTCGAGCCGGTAAAGATTTCGGTCCGGGAAATATTATATTTGTTACAGATATATATATATATTTCTCTTTTGATTGAAACAATGAAATACGCCATGCATAAATGAACTATCCTAACAACATGTCACAAAGTTTTGTGAACCCCTTTTTTTTTTTTTTGATAGAAAGAAATCTTGCATATACTTGTTTTTTTCCGGAATCTAATACTTTTGCTTTTTGTTAAATAATTACTTTTTTAAGTAAACTGATGAATGAATCGTAAAATCGAAAATTTGGCGTATCTCTTTATTAAATTGCTCCGTAAAAGTTGTAATAATGACAGGAGCAGTTACACAAAAAAAAATCTTAAAAATATATTTACTCCTTGTAACAAAGTTTTGCACTTTACGCCAAACCTGCTGCGCCTATCAAACTTATATCTCTATAAATATTTTATTAGAAAATAATCACGCCTATAATAACGGATAACAAATTTTTTGCTAAAATTAGTATATATGAACTAAAAATATTTCACAAAAAAAAAAAAAAAAAAAAAAATCTCATTGAGATCTGCGATTATTTAATTTTTTTGTTGCATGCATAATATATATTAATATTATGCACATTACGTAGATAACGATATTGACCAATGATCTCAAATCTCTAACAAAGATATATCATATGGTTTTTTTGTGATAATAAATAATAATTACTTAAAATTTACTTGGTATTATTTGATTGGACATATTGAATACATAACACATTGAGTAACATGATCAAAGGTACCTGAACTCTCATTATTCAAGGTTTCCATATGACTGTTGTTCAAGATTACCGTCGATTAATTAATTAATTCAAAATCGTTAATTTTAAATTGGATTTGGGTAAAGGATGAACCATTAATCAGCGAAAGAAATTTCTATCAAATTATGAGAATTGAATCACTTTTTGCTATCAAAAATTCACCATTTTTCCAGTCTTTTTTCTGTTTTTGGTTATGGACAAGAATCACATGAAACTTACTTGCATATGACAACAAATGAGGTGTCTAAATTTAGATTAATATGGTTTTCTCAAAACAGAAAAAAAACAATGAGATAAGACATGCATAAAGATTATCTATTCGTGAAATTTGTGACCCATGTGCATTGAAAAATTATTTATTATATTAGGATTTCATAATAAATAAATAAACATTCTTTTTTTTTTTTTCATCTAATTTCAATTTAATTGCAGAAGAGAATTAATATACGTTAACTTTATTTTTCTTCTTTCCTTTCTTTTTTTTAATTTTTCAAATATAACACTTTTTTAGTGATGCATAATAACCGTGAAATTCTTCAACATCAACCAAGTGGTTCTCTTTCCGAAAATACTACTTTGAATGAATCCTCCCTGCCGAATGATAGATTATTTACTCCTACTACTCTTATACCGAGTTCATCTCTTAAAGTTCCCTTAGGGGATGATATTATAAATGAGCTTTTAAGTGGTGATATTATTAGTAACCCGAAAGCGTTATTAAAGTTAACCAAATTGGCATCAGAACAACCAAGCCAATGGTCTGCCAGAAGCTTGGTTAGAAGTCTAGAAAAACTCTGCGATACAAAATGTTATACTTACACCTCTGGTGAAACGGCTATAATACTGGAATTACATCTAAGGGCATTTGCTGCCGTATTAGAAGCTTTTATACAAAATCCCGCCGTGCTCGGTCGGGAATTACGTGAAAAACTTTATCGGTCTTTGACCGATTTTAATAACATACATCATAAGATATCTACTGTAATGGAACAAGGCTTAAAGACCTGGAGAGGGAAAGGGGGATTACAAAATTTTAATGTACCCGACGTTGAATTGCAAACTAGCGGCGTTAAAAGAAATTACAATATTGATTTCTTATTAATTCATTTAAGAGATACGATACACAGTCTGAGTGATGACGAATCCACATTTCGGGAAGGTACATATATATTTATAAACATTCTTTTATTTTTATTTATTCATTTATTTTTTCTTTAAAATTAATTATTTTTTTTTTTTTGTAATTTATTATTTAGGTTGGCGAAGGTTTAAAGAATTCTTTAAGGGAATTTTAGGTAAATATAAAATAATGATAAATTTTTTTTTTTTTTTTTTATGATAATATATGAGACTAAATTTAATGATTAAAAATTATATTAAATCATGTAGGTGTGGCACCTGGTGCGGCATCTAGTATGGGTCACTCCATCCCTGCTGATAGTGCAAGTATATTAACTACTTGGAATAAGATGAGAGATGCATTCGGGTTCAAAATCCCGGTTTCAAGTTGGTATAAGGATTGGCGTCTCTTGTTAATTTTTAGACAGACTCTCCATTCCTCATATCAAGAAGTTGGAAATCATAACCTTAAGAAATTCGGGGAACGTATGTTCCTCGAATTTTTATGGTTCCATATAAAAGGAATCATTAATGGTCTTGCATCTTCAAAAGATGCAAAAGATGATATTGAATTTTCAAAAATTTTAAATAATAAAAAAAGACTATTTGCGGAACTTTATGGGATGGAACCCATCTCATACCCTCATAGTTTTTGGTTTGGAATGCTTGATCTGGCTGAGAGTGTTTGTGCTACTTCCACAAGATCAATTACACTCTCTTTATGTTATTATTTGGCACTGGAAAGTTTAAATCATGCTCCAAATACATTTGTGAGATTCAAGGCCATCGAAATATTGTTGAGTTTACAACATCGCCGAAATGATTGGTTCGTTGTTGTTGATTCGGATTTGAAAGAATGTGGTAATAATTTTCAAGATCAAAAGAAATCAAAATTCTTTGGATTGGTGGACGGAGTTAAATATAAACTCGTGACAAAGGAAAAAATAATGAATTCTTGTGGGATTTTCAATAACCTTGATGATGATTTTCCAGCTTTTACGGCCGCAAATTCTAATTCTTCAATATTATCACTCTTGGCTCAAGAAATGCTTTGTCCGGTTACTCTCCAAATAACTGATCAATTTTATGGGTTGAGTTGTGGTCATTTTATTTCGAAAAATGCTTTCCACATCTATAAGTCTTACCGCTCACGAAAAGGGGAGAATTTGATCTGCTCTATTTGTAGATCTGTTATTAATGAAGAAGAATTAACCCTTCTACCCCAAACTTCAACATTAAACGCATTATCTAATAAATTCATCGCTGCCGGTTTATTAAATGCAGGAAACATTTCTGAATATGAAATATCAAATCCTGATACTATAATGTCTGAGTTAGATATTAAAAAGTCAAAATCTTCAATTGATAATAATCCTTCGGTGATGGCATTAGTCACGGATCAGCTTACAAATCCACCAGATCCGTTGATAATTGCGAGGGAATATTATCCACACAACCCGCAAAAGGCATTGTTAATCTTGGACAAAACACTGCAGAATCAGGCAAAGGCTCCCTTGGCTTATTTGGAACGTGCAAAAATTTATACCCATTTGCAGAGATATGGCGAAGCTTTAATCGACGTTAATAATTCCCTCCAAGGCCAAGGAGGGGGTCTTCAAGATGATAACATTGAAGCTTATAGACTTCGTGCTCAACTTTATTTTCAAACGAAAAAATATCAAGAATCTTTAAATGATATTACAATCATTATTAATAGGTAGGGTTCTTAATTGATTTTTAATTGACTCAAAAATTATTAATTAATAAATTGGTTGTTTGTTTAAATCTATAATAAATTCAATTAATTAACCTTCAATTTTTGGTTCCTTATTTATAGGATCGAAAGTTATAAGATTAACTCTATTAATACTGCAGATTACAAATATACTCCATCTGATCTTGAAGCATATGAACTCAGAGGAAACATTCACATGAAGCTTGGATCTTATAATGAAAGTATATCCGATTATACTATCGTGGTAGAAAACGATGAATTTAATATTTTATCATTAGCAAATAGAGGAACACTCTATAGAGAAATCCGTAAATACGAGGAATCTCTACGGGATTTGACGAAGGCGATCAGCATTAACCCAAGTTTCCATTTTGCGAAGGCCCAACGTGGCTCCGTATATTGTAAACTTAATAAGTTTTCCGAATCCCTAAAGGATTTAGAAGACGTGCTGAACAGTACAGCAGCAAGTGATGAAGATAAATTATTTGCAACAGCCGAGCGTGGAGATTTATACTGCAGACAAAAAATGTTTTATGAAGCATTATATGATTTAGATTACGTATTGGCGCAGGATCCTTACCATACTTTTGCCAGGTCTAGAAGAGGATATGTCTTTATGATGCTTAAGAAGTACGGGGCAGCTCTAGGGGAATTGAATGAGGTCATTTCCCTAGATAACCATAATTATTATAGTTTAACTTGTCGGGGGATGGTTTATTCGAAACTTGAAAACTACAATAATAGTTTGAGGGACTTTAACGCAGTGTTGGATCGTTATCCCAACAATTCCCTTGCAATCCGTCAAAGAGCAATCGTATACTTTGCCATGACAAAGTATGAGGAGGGGTTGATGGATTTTGATAGGTTGATAAATCTGGATGCGAAAGACATTAATGCTCTTTGTTACAGGGCAGAAATTCTTTATGAACTTGGAAGATATGATGACTGTATAGAAGATTGCAATACAATCCTGCGATATGATTCATCAAATTTGACTGCTCTAAGAATCAGAGGCATGGTGTTACGAAAGTTTGGACAAAATAACAATGCCCTCATTGATTTGGACAAAGTGCTTTTACAGCAACCTACGAATGCAATTGCTCTGTTAGAAAGAGCCGCCGTTTATGTAGCATTACAGCAGTTTCCTAGTTCTTTAATTGATTGTGAGAAGATACTGTATCTAACCCCCCAACAGAGTATACCGTATTTTCAGGAGATAACGAAAATTTATAGAGAACTGAGCGAAGCCATTGGCGTCGACGAAATTTTCATTCATTTGGAACGGGTTCTTCAGGATTCACCCAATAATGCATATGTATTAACAATCAGAGCCTATATATATTTGCTTCAATGGGATTGTGATAAAGCAATAAAAGATTTAAATCTCGCTCTTAGGGACCAACCAAATTTTATTCCCTTATTATGGCAACGTTCTGTGATCCGTCGCATTACACAGGATTATAGTTCAGCCTTATCTGATTTAGGAAGAATTCTAGAGCTGGACCCCGGTAATAGCTTTGCACAAACGGAAAGAAACGAAATACAAAGTATGAAAGATTTCGATAGAAATCAATCACATACGTCAAATTATCATAATCAATCTCCAACAAACCAAGTCTCACGTCGTTCATCGCAGACATCTGTTTCCTCAAGTAGTAGATCTAATAATAGTACAAGATTTCAACATAATTCTTAAAATGGATGTTAAATCTGGTTTTTTTTTTACTTTTATATACATATATACAATGAACTAGGAATAATTTATTTTTTTTTTTATGTAGTTTATAATATATTTTTCTTATAAATATTTTTTTTTGTTTTTTTTATTCGATTTATAAATTTTGTAACATATACCATTTTTTATGTACAGTATAATTAATTTTTTTTACGAATAAGTAATATATAATTTTTCTTGATGAAACCCATTTTTTTTCTGGTAAATAATTATTTAAAGAAATAAAGGAAATAAAAAAACTGGCTTTATTTTATTACATTTTTTTACCACAAAAATTTTTGGACTTAATATCAATTGCTTATTGTCACAATATTGAAAGCTCTTTGAGTCTTTGACGCTCTTGCATGAAAATGTTCTGTTCATACCTACAAAATACAGACGCGCGGGTTACATCCAATCACATGCCAAAGTTTTTCTTTGGAATAATAAAGAACATGTGATCATATTACTTTTTTTTAAAAAGATTACGTTAACACTTGGCAATTATTAGTCAATGAATGCAATTTTTTTTATAATTAGTATTAATAATGAAATAATACTATGCATCACCGTTTTTTTAATTACAAGTTTATTTATAAAATAAATACTATAATTAGTTGTTGCAATTTTGATTTGAGGTTGATTTTTAAACTTGATTTTTTTACTTTAAAATCAAATTTTTTACTATGTAAAGCTTTAAATTAATTAAATACAGAGATTTTTAATAATAATTTATTATAAGATAAAATCAAAATTCTAAAAAATTCTTTTAAATATTTTTAAAACTTTCTTGTAATCAGAAACTGATTAGCTTAAAATAATTATGTTAGTTATTTTATATAAATTTATTTAAAAGAAATATCTAAGGTGAAGAGAAATATTTATTTTCAAATCACTTATAGATTTATCATAAAAATTTAAGGGTAAAATTCATATTTTTATTATATAGTAGTAGAACATTTTTAAATGGATTAATTATAAAAAAAAAATTTCAATCATATAAAGTAAACCAAGTTTCTATAAATATATAATAATGAAAAGAAGATAATCTATAACAATAATAAATAGAAATTAAATAAATCATGGGAGGATAAATCTAATCCATATCATCTTTTCTTTATCTATACTATTAAAAAGTTTATACATCTTTTTAGATCTCTTTGTCCTTTTTTGATCAATCCTTTTAGAGAGTTGTAAAAAGTTATTTATGCTTTCACTTGTTTCGTTCAAGCTTCTACCACCACTGGAAATATCAGTTAATAATTTTTTGATAAATTCTTCCCACCAGCTTTTTTCACTTTCTTAGAAGAGGATTTTTGGTAGATGTGCCTGTTTTCCTACTAAAGCGTCACTCAGACCTGAAGTTTTTAAATCATCAATTTTCATATCAGTTGATGGACATATAGGACTCAACTTATGTGGATCATTAATGCAGCCATAATGCACAATATGTTTGCAGGCTAAGTATACGAAAGGCTTTGGAAGTTAAAGGGGAATTCGAAGACAACCTATAGGTGGAAGATACAAAGAAAGACCTTCAATATATTTGGCGCATCTCAAATTGTATTCTTGACCCCCTCCATCCTTAAGACTGGCAAAGATAGAATGAAGCTTTCATTCGTCCTGCTAGATAAGGTAAAACAGTGGTAAAACTCCATTTGGTTGAGATAATAACGAATCTTGCATATTGGAAGTGATACCAAAGGCATCAGCTTGTTCTAATATATTCATATTCTTTCCATAACCGGAAATAGAACAGTAAGAAAAAGCTTTTTTCGATACTAGTCTGTAAAAGAGGTGTCTGTAAGTGAGGTAGATGAACGTCTTAAGAGAAGGTGTTAGATATAATTGCTAAATTTGGAGCATAGACCTCTAGGAAATTAATATCTCTAACTATTTTATCTTCAAGACTTTTGAAGATATTATATCCAAGGTTCTAAGATTAACAGGAAGGGGTCTATCAGGTATCGAAGTACTGCTCTTTTCTCTTGGCCATTTGTGTACTGGAAAGATAATAATGGATTATTAACATCAGCCACACCATATGAGCAAAGTAATGTTCCATTTTTATACATTGATTTCGCACAAGTCTGATCTTGGATAACTTTGTTAAATTTTAATCGATGAAGAATCTGGCTCTACACAAAGAATATCCTCTGGGAGGTATTTCAATATATTTAATGCATTTTTAGGGCTTTGTTGCGTGTTGATTGCACATTATAACATTATAAATATCATGGCTTTAAGTGCTATCGATTAGGCCCTCCATATTGATATCCTCAGCAGTAATTGGGTTTTTGACTTCCATATTAGCTGAGCTCTCTTGGTTTTCCATGTTAACGTAATAACTATATAATTTCTTTCTTGTTTTACAGTGCAGGTAAATGTCCAGGAGAAACAATTCCCGGATCTTCATTACGCACTGCATTCCGTCATTACGTTAATCTTCATCCCCTTGCAAATCAATAAAGATGACTTCGGGATTAGCATAGACATATATGCTCAATATTGATTCCGGAAAAATATCCATATCCGAATATTGTTTTATAAATAAGATAGTAATGTGAACTGGAGACATGACACGCAAAAAATAAAAATTCACACGTCGCACAGCCCCTATTCCTTTGGCAAGAATTTTACTGGCGCATTTCAGGTGATGATCTCACATGACGAAATTTTTGTCCTCTTTACTAAACTTGTAATGACGATATTGTTACGATATGACTGAAATTATATCGTGACCAAATCTTGGTTATAGAGTGTATGATAAGTTTCAATTCAGACACGATATAGTTTCGATTTTAAAAATTCCTGCAAAGTAGTTAATTTGGCTGCCACGCAATTTCAAACCATTAGGATTTTGGTGGGAGAATTTTATTTATTTTTTTTTTTTTATGATTAGAGAATTCTCTTTGAGGCTTATAGCTTTGCCTAAGCCCTCTAAACCATTATTATAATGACGTGTCATGATTTAATTTCAACAAATTTATTTTATAATGAGAAAATTCTTTTTGAAACCTCTCTTGTGAGGATATCGGGTTCGACATATATTGAATGGTAATGGTTTTTGTCGATCCAAAGCAAGCCTGCTATGCCCAGGTTTGTGACGCAAAAAAAATAAAAAAAATGGTACGTGTATTTTTGTCTGCTCTGCAAGTTTACTTAAGATGCGCCACAAACCTGGCACAGATTTCTGACACGCAAACCATTATTGTAATGGCGTGTCATGACATCGAAACAGCCGTTTATTCGCTAAGCATTAGGGATTTTTATATGTATAAATACGACCGTGTTACTTCGGCTGCTGCGAAAGGGTTTTGTTATGTTGTTAAAAAGGGTGATACCCTTACCAGCATCGCGAAAACTTTTAAAGTAAAATTGCCTGATTTGATCGCGGCTAATAAGCAGTGTGTTCCAAATCCGGACGTAATCTTTCCCAAACAAGGTATCGCGATACCTCAGTACTGTCCCGTCTGTCCGTAGGAACTAATTACGGTAACAATAATTTTCGCAATACTTTATTTATCTTTACTGCTTTTAATTAAGGAAATATATCCATTTATTATTTTTTTTTGCTTTAATAACTTTTACTAGACAATACCGTTGGTTTAATTTGTAGATAGTGTGTTTTAGTACATTAAATAGTATTGTAATATATCTAGATATATTTAGTAAACTGATTTATTGTCTTTTAATAAACGTAACATGTTTTAAAAAAATTCGGAATAAAATCTTTATATTTTGTAAAGTAATACATTATGAGAAAGGGCCAGCCAGATAAGTAAAAATGAAAGTAAAAAATGATAGAGTAGCAGGATGTTTCAAGGGAAGAATAAAGCATAAATGCCGCTACTCAGCTCTGCTATCTAAGTTTTCGCTTTTTATACTTGTTTCGTGGTAAAAGCTTTGTAGTTTTTCTTCCTTATGTAAAGTAAAATTGTCGACAAAGATAAGCAAAATGATAAAAAAATCTATTTTATTAATATAACATCATGGAAAATGAAATATTTATTATACAAACGGTTCATAATGCCTTAGATAACGAAGATTTTTTTTTTGATTTCTAAGCTTATATCAACAGATTTTTGTATTTTTAAGTACTTGAAGGTTATCTTTAAAAGCTTGTGACATTGGGGGTGTGCGGCAGCGTGGAAAATCTATTCTAATTTTACGGCAAATTTCTAGTAAATCTGGAAAATTTTCATAATCCTGGAATTTTCCCGGTCACGACACAGCAAATTTCCGCATTGTAATATATTTCATTGGGTACTGGATATTCCTTTCATTAATTAATCCATTAATGGCGATCATACAAAGAACTGATTATCCACTTTACTCACTTTCCTTAACGGTCACCATTGCACAACATCCTACACTAAAAGAATTTTCATTTGAAACATGTTGCCAAGAATATATTTTATAATCAATTAAACGGTAGTACAAAAAAATTCCGGTTAAAAAAGCCAATTTCCGGAATTTTTATGCTTTACCGGAATTCTTCCGAAACTTTTTTAAGTTTTTTTTCCGCGCTGGTTGAATGATTTTTTGACAAAAATTTGATCGACATTATAATTTATTATACTACTGTACATATAAATTAACTGTAAAAAAAATAAGCTATTTTTTTTAGATACTCAGGTTAAATTTCTTTCTCTTTCCAAATTTTTTGAACACAAATCAGTTTTTCCATACCACAGCTACAAAGTTACAAAATTTTTTTTTACATCAACCAGTTAGTTCAGAAAATATTCCAATTTAAATCTTAAAAATTGGAAAAAATTCTAAACCACTATATCAATTGTAAGTTTTTTATCTTAATTCGTGATCCGCCTGATAAGCAGTGATCAACATATAATATATACGGGAACAATTTATATATGTTTTAAATGTTTTTCAGAATCCCTCTAATCTGACTTATTAAACTACTTCTAAAGTAATACCAAAGCAATGCCAAAGCAAAAAGAATACTCAGTTTCACTTATTTCTGCAGGAAAACTTATAGAAAGCTTGCATTATGGACCATATGCTAGAGAATGGTGGTTAGCTCGCCCAACTAACAACAATATGGTAAATATACCTTTTTATCCAATTTGTTTTGGTATGAAGACACTTACTACAATAAACAAACGTGATTTTATCATTACAGTAGTTCAAGGAAATACTGAAAATACGACAGACCCCAATTATAATGAGTTTCAACCTGGATATATATGTCAGTCTAAAGGTTTATGTAGTAACGTATGTAATAGTTCATCACTTGCGATTACTTCAATATATCAAAAAGCCTTTTCTAATAAAACAAAACACGCAGGGCCTTTGATTATGGGATTTGACATTCCACATATATCTGAAACATTACTTTCAGATGTACATTTTCATCCCTTTGCTTTTAAGATTGAGAATTTGAGTATAATGGTTTTTAGTATTGGTGTATCGAAAAATCCTGATTGAAATTATGCGAGTGAGGGGTATAAAAGTTTTTTTATACATGATTATAACCATTCTCGATCATTATTTTTTCAAGAATTTGACGATGAAGAAGCAATTGTTAGAGTTTATAAAGAATTTCAAGAAATATGCGTTTTTCGTGATGCTAATCTTAATTTAGTTTGGAAAAAAATTGGAATATAACAAAATTTAAAGGAAGCACCCTCTTTGGACTTGAACATAATAAAATAAAATTAGTAATTGATCAAGAAAAAATTCCTTATTGTATGATTGATGACTGGGAAAATGAAGAAATTATGAATAAAGTTTTCAATTACCATTTGAAAAAATGTGTTTTAATATTTATTAATTGGAAAAATCTTTTTATTGAATGGCAAAATCAAATAAGTAATATTATCGAATTAACACAAAAACTAAAAGAAATATATCCAGTTGGCTATATTATTAAAGATTGTAAATTTCATGCATGGAAAGCTTTATTACATTATGCGGGTTGTACTAAAATAATACCTTTCAAAAAAGAAGAATCTAAGGTAATTAATTAAAAATTTGATTTTTTTTTAAAAAAATTACATAATTTTAAATTGAAAAATTTTCTTTTTTAGCTTGAATTTTGGACGTGATCAAAAGATTCAGATAAAGATAAAGATACACTAATACAATTATATAATTGTGAATTTCTTTAAACAACTCCTGAAAACTAAATCTCCGTATAAGCCAGTTCAAGTCAAGCTACAGTCTGGCTTGGCTTAGCTTGAAAAAAAAAATTCTGGCTTGAGCCAAAATGAGTCAAGCCACAAAAAATTTTGGCTCAACTCATTCAAGCCAAGCTGAGTCATGAAAAATTCTGGTTTAAGCCAAGTTGAGTTTGAGCTGGCTCAAGCTTGGCTCAAGCTTTATTATCAAAAAAAAGCTAAAACTAAGCGTTTTTATATGTAAAGTTACAAAAAAAATGCTAGAACTAATAGTCCTGACAAGACCCTGAATAATACTAATATAACTCACATACAGGTTTACGTAGAGTTTATATGAAATTACTTTTTAAACCTACAAATTGAATTTGCGTAGATCAGTCAATTTGGGAGTAACTTACATATTATGTTTGCGTAGAGTTTATAATAGATATACGTGGATTTATTTTTAAAAAATACTAATTTTGGTAAATTAAATTACTCGGTATTTACCAAAATTTATTTTATTTTATTTATTTTTTCACTTTTTTTCAGTATTTTATATCAAATTTATTTATTTTTATTATTCTTTTTCAGTTTTTAATACCCTAATTCCAAAAGTCTGGTCATGTTTTTCACCTGGCAACACTACAAAAAATAAAAAAAATAATTAATTAGTTAAAAAAAATACCGAAAAACACTTCTCTTACCCCCCTTACCTTAATTCCAAAATTCCGGTTGTATTTTTCATCTAGTAACATTACAAAAAATAAAAAAAAAATTAATAACTTAATTAATTAAAAAAAAGAACAACGAAAGACGCCTCACCCACCCTTCCTTACCTTAATTCCAAAAGTCCGGTCATGCTTTTCATCTGGTAACGCTACAAAAAATAAAAAAAAACAATTAATTAGTTAAAAAAAATACTGAAAAACACTTTCTCCACCCTCCCTTACCTTAATTCCAAAAGTCTGGTCGTGCTTTTCATCCGGCAACACTACAAAAAGTAAAAAAAAAGTTGATACTTAATTAATTAAAAAAAATAACGAAACACCTCTCCCAACCCTCTCTTACCTTAATTCCAAAAGTCCGATCATACTTTTCGTCTGACAACACTACAAAAAGTAAAAAAAAGTTAATACTTAATTAATTAAAAAAAAAACAACGAAACACCTCTCCCAAATCCTCCCTTACCTTAATTTCAAAAGTCTTGTCATGCCTTTCGTCTGGTAATACTACAAAAAAATAAAAAAAAATAATTAATTAATTAGTTAAAAAAAATACCGAAAAACACTTTCTCACCCTCCCTTACCTTAATTCCAAAAGTCCGATCATGCTTTTCGTCTGGCAACACTACAAAAATAAACTGATAAATGATTAAAAAAAGATCAGATATTTGGATTATCTGATTAGATCGGCAAGTCAAATAATCCTGCCTTTATACCAAATAATTCATTATAGCGTTAACGGCATTTTGTATTATAAAATTACAAAAAAAATGCCAGAACTATTGGTACTGGTGTTTTGCCAAGTTTGGTCTGGCTCATGAGCCAGCTTGAGCTTTTCAAGCCAAGCCCACTGCCAGCTTGAGTTTATCAAGCCAAGCCTAATACCTGACTCAAGCTTTTTTAAACTGACTTGTGAGCCATTAAGCCAATTTAATCATAGCTTGGCTTGGCTCAGCTTGAAAAGCTTGAGCTAGCTTGCAAGCTGGCTCAGCTCATGCGGAGCTTTACTGAAAACCATACAAAGCAATTTTGGAACGCATTTCAAGATGCATTAGATAGTAATATCCGTGGAATTGATGGTAAAAGAAGAATATTATCTATTATTGCCGATACATTTTCATATGAAACAATAAAACAAAATTTATCAGTTAGTATCAAAATTTATAAAATTATAAAAAAAAAGAATCTAACAGAATTTATATAATACTTGTAATCATTAAGTTTCTAATTATTCAATTACTAAAGCAAGCTATTATGCACATATTAATGGTCCAGGAGGTGTTCAAATGGAAAAACCTAAGATTGTTCATCAACGGATACCACTTGAAAAAAAGGATCAAATTGAAAGCTTTTTTCAGAACAAATCAAATGTTATAATGAGCTCTTATAAAACTGACAGTGCCAGTGGATTACCTGTATATTATCTGAAGAATACCAAAAAAATTTTATGGGAACGGTTCCATAAAGAATATCCTGATGGACTTAAAAGAATTGCATTTTATGGATATTTACAAGGAAACCAATATATTTATAAAGAGGATTTGGGAGGTCTCTGTTCAATCTGTAATACATATAGATACGAATCATTTGATGAACTTCAAAAATTAATACAATGTCACATTCTAAACTTGAATTTACAAGTAAATATTAATTGATTGATCAATATTACTTTAATTAAAACTCATTAATTAACATTTTTTAAACCAATTAGGGTGAAATATTGAATAAATGTAATAATCTACAAAGATATTTAAAAAAAGATTATGAAAATGAACTAAAAATTGATTTATCTGATTATACACAACATGATGCATGCATAAATCATTGCATGCTATATGCTTTTGGAACTTGTTCTCAATTACATACCAAAATTTGTAATCATTGTGAAAGCTTTTTTCATCTATTTAAACAAGTTCAAGAACACATACCATCTGATTCTCATACTGAATTAGAAGAGTTGCAAGGGTATTTGTTGTATTATTTAGTACATCACGTGAAAGGTTTATTTAAATGTGCAGTTTAATGCACATTTAGGTGAAATTGATGAAAAAGGTGCTGTGATAATTGTTGATTATAAAATGAAAATCCTCTCCAAAAGTGCATGAGAAACAAAACAGGATTTTTTTAGAAAAAAAGGATGGATGCTACATTCGGCATTAATATATATTTGTTCACAAGATGATATAAACTTACAGATTCATGCTTTTAACCATTGGTCCAATGACACATGCTAAGACTCTTGATTCACTGCATCTTCATTACATGCAATAATAATGGAACTAAATCCTAAACCAGAGTGGATTACTTTTATATCAGATAATGGACCACATTATCACAATGCAGATTTAATGATGATAATGAGAAGATGAAAGGAATGGTATAATATTGATGTTAGAAAATGGACATTTCTTGAGGCTGGTGAAGCAAAGACATCAATTGATTCTCATCATGCTCAAGTTAAAATCATTTTTTAATTCATATTATATGATTGATTTTTACCTTTATTGTTATTGACATATTGAAATATTGCAGATATCACATGCAATCAAACATCATATTTGTCTAGGATTTGACATTTCATAAGGATTAGATATTGAATTAGCAATTGAAGGAATTCGTGAAATATCAGTGGCTTATTTGAAACCAAAACGCACTAAAGGTAAAAAGAGAAAGTAATTTAGTTAAAAAATTGAATTCATTGTATTAACATATTATTTTTTATATTAGCTTTAGGTAAAAAACGAATTAATACTTTACCAGGAAATTCAAATTGGTTTTCATGGGAATGGCCTAATGAAGGAGAATATGCTGGCTATATTTGTGCACGCTCTATGCCAAATATTGGCAAATGGAATTACTTTTCGCCAGAAAAATTGGAAAAATTACAAAAAAAAAAAATATAAAAACCCAACCCCAAGTTTCTCAGCACACAGTTCTCTAGGCTCTTTGGATTATCCCATTACCAAATAAATCAGGTATTGAACCGTTATCTTTAATATTATTATATGATGCCAATTTAAGCTAATCTATTATTTCTAGAAATTTTCTCTAATTGTCTAAATATAGATCAATCAAAAAATCAGTTGTCAAACATTGGGAAAAATTTTGGTCCGCAGATCTGTGCAATTCTGCGAAATCCATTTCTGCGCAGATCTGAGGACATGCCGATGCGCAGCACTGAAAAATTTTATGGATTTCTGCACAGTTCTGCAAACACAAAAAAATCTGCGAAAATTTTCAAAAACAAATCTGCGAAATTTTTCAAAATTTTTGACAATTTACAATTACTTTTATTGTTAATTAACATCAATTAATTTATTTAATTTATTTAATTAAAGCATTACAAATAAATCAATTTACTACACTATTAACTATACTATTTTGGGTATTAAATGCACTAAATTTCTCAGCCTTTCTTTCTTTACTTTCACTGTTTCGTTGAAAATGTAAAAAACGGGTTTTTTAAGGTTTTTTACCTTTCTTTTAGGATTGGAACCTTTCTTTCAGTTTTCTGCGCCTGCAAAAAAAAACTAACAAAACTGTCAGTAAACGTTTCGTTAAATAAAAAAAAACAAAAAAAAAAATTAAATTCCATTTACTTTGAAATTCTATCCAGAGACAGGTCAGAAAACCGCAGACCTAAACTAATATTTTTCGAAATTTTAATCTTCGAAATTCATCCAGTAAACGTCTGGAAAGCTGATGACATAAAATAAAAAACAAAATGGTTAGTTGACGTTTCGTCTAAAAAAAATAATAAATTTAAATTTTCGAAGGTAAATACCTTTGAATTCCTCTAGAAGCCTCTGGAAAGACGTAAATCTAAAAAAAGAATTTGAAACGTTAATTAATGTTTCGTTAATAAAAAATTTTTTTTATCTTCAGGATGATACCTGGTCTACCGCAAGATGGTGTCCATCTAAAAAAAATGAGGACGAACATTATTTAACGTTTGTTGAAATAAAAATAAGATAAAAAATAATTTTTTTTTTACCTTCGGTCCACTTTGAGTTCTGGACCTAAAAAAAAGAAAAATAAAATGAAACGTTAGTTTCATTTTATTTCGTAAAATAAAATATTATTTTGAGGTTTTTTTACCTTTGAAATACCGTGGTCCGCTTCTTCTAGACCTAAAAAAGAAAGAAAACTAACAATAGTTAACGTTCGTTGAAATAATAAAAAAAAGATATTTTGAAGTTTCTTTATCTTCGAAATACCACGGTCCGCTTCGAATTAGAGTTCTGGACCTAAAAAATGAAACAAAACATTAGTAACATTTCGTAAAATAAAAATATAAAAAAAAAATTTGTTTTAAAGTTTTTTTACCTTCGAAATAACTTGGTCCACTTCTTCAGACTAAAAAAGTAAGAAAACGAACGTTAGTTAACGTTTGTTGAAATAAGAGTAAAAAAAAAATTATTTTTTTTTTTACTTACAGTAGTCCGCCTCTAAAGAAGTTCCAGACTTAATAAATAAAAAAAAATGAACATTAGTAACATTTGTTTAAATAAAACATAAAAAAAATAATAATTTTCAAAGATATTATACCTTCGAAATATCATAGTCCGCCCCTAAAGGAGTTCTGGACCTAAAAAGAAAGAAAACGAATGTTAGTTAACATTTGTTGAAATTAAAGTAAAAAAAATTTTTTTTTTTTACTTAATGGTCCGCTCGAAATAGAGTTCTGGACCTAAAGAAAAGGAGAAAAGCGAAACGTTACTAACGTTTTGCTAAAATACAAAAAAAAATCATTTTTTTTTTCTTAATAGTCTGCCTTGAATGAAGTTCTGGACCTAAAGAAAGGGAGAAAAGTGAAACGTTGCTAACGTTTCGCTAAAATACAAAGAAAAAAAATCATTTTTTTTACTTACAGTGGTCTGTTTCGAAATAGAGTTCTGGACCTAAAAAAAAGGAGAAAAGCAAAATGTTACTAACGTTTCACTAAAATACAAAGAAAAAAAAATTATCTTTTTTTACTTACAGTCGTCCGCCTCGAAATGGAGTTCTGGACCTAAAAAAAGGAGAAAAGCAAAATATTTACTAACGTTTTGCTAAAATACAAAAAAAAATCATTTTTTTTTCTTTACTTAATAGTCCGTCTCGAAATGGAGTTTCAGACCTAAAAAAAAAGAAGAAAAGCAAAATGTTACTAACGTTTCGCTAAAATACAAAGAAAAAAAAATCATTTTTTTTTACTTACAGTGGTCTGTCTCAAAATGGAGTTTTAGACTTAAAAAAAGAAGAAAAGCGAAACGTTATTAATGTTTCGCTAAAATACAAAAAAAAGAGCTTTTTTTTTTACTTGAATTGGTTCATCTTGAAATGGAGTTTCAGACCTAAAAAAAAGAAGAAAAGCGAAACGTTACTAATGTTTCGCTAAAATACAAAAAAAAGAGCTTTTTTTTTACTTAGTGGTCTGCCTCAGAATGGAGTTTCAGACCTAAAAAAAAAGAAGAAAAGCGAAACGTTACTAACGTTTTGCTAAAATACAAAAAAAAAGAACTTTTTTTTTACTTACAGTGGTCCGCCTTGAAATGAAGTTCAAGACCTAAAAAAAAAGAAATACAAAATGAAACATTAACATTTCGTAAAATATATATAAAAAAAAATCATTTTCATCTTCGAATACTTCGGTCCGTTTTGAATTGGAGTTCCAGACCTAAGAAAAATGAAACAAACATTAGTTAACGTTTGTTGAAAATAAAAATAAAAAAAAGGTATTTTTTTTCGAAGTTACCTTTGAAATAGAGTCCGAACCCATATGTTCAGTGTTCTGGACCTAAAAAAAAGATAAATGAATGTTAATCAACGTTTGTTAAGTTAATTTAATAAAAAAAAAAAATTATTTCGAAGGCCATACCTTCGAAATGTGGAGTCCAGCTAAGATTTTCAGCAAAAGTTCAGCTTGAAATGCTGAAACAAATAAATTTTGTTCACTCATTCTTCGACAATTCCAAAGTCCAGAAGAGCCCTAGTAAAGAAAAAAGGGAATTTTTTTAGATTATCAACCGATCTCTAGATCATATGACACCGCAGAAGCTGATCGGCTACAAAGTAACCTTAGTTAGCGACGTTCGTCAAAATAAAAGTAAATTAACATTTCAAAGTTTACCTTCAAAATGGAGGCTGGAACTTGATTTTCAGTATTCTGGACCTACAAAAAAGCAAATTGAACGTTAATGGACGTTTGTTAAATAAAATTAATAAAAAAATTTTTTTTTGAAAATTACCTTCGAAAACTAGCATTAGCTAATGTTCGTTTATGATTCGTATGTCCAGAACACCGTCAAAAGTACATTTAGTCCTTATAGAGGGTCTATAAAATGATTCTTTTAGGGAGATAGAAAAGATAGCAAGTCTATTTAATAATTTTGAAGCTTAAAAAACTACAAAAAAAAATTTTTTCTTAGGGTATTTTTAGACTTTAAATTGAAAGACGTTGAAAAAAATTTATTTTTTTGAAAGGTGTTGAAAAAAAAATTATATTTATGAAAAATGTTGAAAAAAAATTGTTTCCTTAAAGTATTGCAAATAAAAAGTTTAAGTGTCTTAAAGGAAATTAAGTGTAGAAAATAAACTGAAAGCTTATCAAAGTTTATCATGCAAAGTTTATCAAATTAAAGAAGAAAATTGTGAAAATCTTTAAAGATTTTTGTACGAAGTGTTTTTAAAAATCTGCAATTTTGGAGATTATCACAAATTTTTCATAAAAAAATCTTTGAAAAAAATAAAAAAATAATTTCTGCAGTATTGTGCAGATTCTTAACAAAATTACATTAAAAAAATGCGGCAATCTGCTAAAATCACAGATCACCACAGATCTGAACTGATATAACTTTCCTGATAAATCTGAAAATAAGCTATAAAAATATAGACAATAAACATGAATTAATATCTTTGCTAGAAGATGCTTTATCACAGAAAACAGAAAATACAGGTACAGTTTGATTTTAAAGAGAATGACTACCTTAGATCCTATGCTAATTATAATATTATCATAGAAAATCAAACGTTATCTACCAATATGTTGGATTCAAATGAAGAAATAAGGTAAGATTAGTTATATCAGAGAATCATTTTTTATAAGAATTGTAATTAATATACCATAAAATTAAAGTGTACATCAGGAATTTCCGCTTAAGTTAGATTGGGCACTAAAGGAAAATCAAAAATTTGGAAAAAAAGGAGGTGGTAAAAGAATTAGTAAACACATTGTAGTCCTTTTGGAGGGGTATTTTTTAGCAGGGAATTTAAATAAAAGTGATAGATATAGCACGCAGAAAATGTGGAGTGAACTCACGCAATTGGTAGAGGAAGGTAGTTTAGAAGAAACTGATATTTAAAAAGTATCAACTATTCAAAATTGGATAGCCAGGTATGCCGCTCAACATAAACAAAATATGGCATAACAGGCTGAACAGTCTATGATTAGAATAATTTTAATAATTTTTTTTTTGTTTTTCTTTTGTTTATAACGTTTAAAATAAATATTTACTAGCATATTAATAATATTTAATAAAAAATATCAATTTTGTAGTTGTTACACTTCTTGTGACTGAATAATTATAGCGTTTTTTAAGGCCAGAATCCAGCGTCATTAAAGAAAAAATTTTTTAATTAATTATACAATGTAAAAATTATTGACAAACCTTAAATCCTCCAGTTTTTAGCAATTGATTACGTTATTTTCAGCCAGGGTTGTAATACAAATTTGGTTAGCCACTTTTTAGGCAATATCGCTAATTTGTATAATACCATAACCTTAAATAGTAAGTATGTGTTGATCAAACTTGTGAAATTGATAAATGATGATGCAAATTTATCGTTTCAAATACTCTGGAACATTATTCTGTATCACTTAAAAAAAAAAATTCTGGGCAAATTAACCCAAAAGCCATTTAAGGCATAATTAATTTGCAAAAATAATTCCCCAAAATTTATTAGTAGTTTTCATTGGTTCGTAAACAGATCATGAATTAAATGTAAAAAACAGTCTTTTAACTTTGTTTGTATGACTTTAATATTAATTTTTACAAAATTTTGCCTTAAATCATTGAATCATTAGAGCTGTGCATCTAAACAAAGTTTGGAAAATAGCAATGGATATATATAAATCATATAAACATCACTATCAGTTGAAGAATTGCAATAAAATTTAATTGGAAAAGCAAAAAAAGGATCAGAGAGATAAAATAATTAATGAAATAAACAAATGTATGGCTGAGATAGATCAGAATCAACTTGAAATTATTTTAAACATCATATAGAGCTAACTTTTTAATTTAACTATGAACAAAAATAATCAATAAGCTAATTTAATTTTAACTATACAGAAATTACTTAAAGAAGAGCTTTTATCTGTTTTTCATTTAATCTTGTTAATGAGATATCCAAAGAAACCCAATAAAGGTAAAATATATTCATTATATCTATAAAATAAAACTTATGAATCTATAATTCAAACTTTGTACAAACATCAGTCCATACTAAAATCATTATAAGAATCCAATTTACAATTACTAAAAACTAATTTCAAAAAGCTTAATATAAAATAAGCATCTTTATAATTAAAAATTAAAACATATATCCAAATTTCACTCTTTAATTTGATGCTTATATCAAATCACTGATATAGAATTTCAAAATCAAATTAAATTTATTTTTAAAAATAACAAATATAATTATACATCTAATATTATTTAACTTGCAATTAGTATATCACAAGTTAGACAAATGTTATTATATTCAACTGTAGAATGTATAAAACTAGTTTATAAATTTTTAACTGAAAAGTTATTACAAAATTAGCTATTAATCTTAACATTACATATTTGACATCAAAATATTTTAAAATTATATATTAATGCTTAAATTTATCAAGTTGCAAATGCTTCAGTATTCAGAATTATAGTTAATGAATTAATCTAAGGTGAAATAAAAAATTTTATTATATGTTATCAATTCTAAAATCAGAAAATTCAGATGCTAACTGTAATTATGATTTAATTCCAAAACATTAAAAAATGTAATATATAGACTGTATGTGATATTACCATTGAAAATATTAAACAAAACAACTTAAATTTAATAAAATATATATTATAGACAACTGACAATATAACTTATATATTAGAAAGTAAAGATAATGCAATTACTTTTTTTAATAAAAAAAACAGGATTAAATTCATTTTGGATTAGCTATGAACTTTATATAATTCAGATTATGTTTAATAGTTTTAAATAAGCAGTATTTAACTAACTTTCAAATGGTATTAGATTTTCAAAAAAATCATATTCATATAATTTACTTTATTTAACATGAAAACTACATAATGAATATAATTCAAGTGATAAAGATAATCCTTTTAATATAAATGTTTAAATTATTAAAAATCTTTATAATGAATTATTAGGATTTCATCACAACTAATATTAATTACTACTAAAGTTGCCTGCCAAAACTCAATTGGATAATGTTGAAATATCAAAATTTAAAATACATCAAAATGTTAAAATGCTGAAATAGTTTTGACACATTGAAATTATCGAAACTAGTTTTGACATATCAAAACTGCTGAAACTAAATATCACAATGTTTCGTAACAGATTTCATTCATTATAATAAAAATTAAAAAATAAGAAACATTTCGCAACATTTTTTATTAAATAATTGAAAAACTGTTGCAAAACAGTTTTTTTTCTTTAAGTTAAAAAATAAAAAACATTTCACAACGTCTTTTATTAAATACTTGAAAATCCGTTGCAAAACAGTTTTTTTTTCTAAGTTAAAAAAATAAAAAATGTTTCACAACATTTTTTATTAAATAATTGAAAAACCATTACAAAACAGTTTTTTTTTCTAAGTTAAAAAAAATAAAAAATATTTTGCAATGTTTTTTATTAAATAATTGAAAAACTGTTGCAAAATGGTTTTTTTTCTAAGTTAAAAAATAAAAAATATTTTGTAACATTTTTTATTAAATACTTAAAAACTGTTGTGAAATGGTTTTTTTTGCTTAAAAATTCAAAAATAAAAATATTTTGCAACATTTTTTATTAAATACTTGAAAAACTGTTGTGAAATGGTTTTTTTTTAAGTTAAAAAAATAAAAAATGTTTTGCAACATTTTTTATTAAATAATTAAAAAACTGTTACGAAATGTTTTTTTTGTTTAAAAATTCAAAAATAAAAAACAGTTTACAACGTTTTTTATTAAATGCTTGAAAAACTGTTGCAAAATAATTTTTTTTGCTTAAAAATTAAAAAATAAAAAACTTCTCACAACATTTTTTATTAAATATTTGAAAAACTGTTGCGAAACAGTTTTTTTTGTTAAATTGATATTGGGCATCTTCACAAAATGCATGATTAGGATAAGATTAGGATTGAGATTAAGATCAGCTTGAGATTAAGATTAACACTTAAATCTTGATTCACAAAATATACTACCATAATTATGATCAACTTATTATGCGTTTTCATTAAATTTTTTTAACTAACATTAACCGTTAAAAATTTTAATATAAATTTTATATCTTTCTCTATCATAATATTTTTTAGTAATGAACGATATTAATGAAATTCAAACTATAATTATTTTAATAATAATTATTATACTTATTAAACATATTGAACTTGAAGAACTTTTAATTACTTCTTATTCAATTGAGCAAGAAGAAGAAGATTTTAACCTTTTGCCTTTAATTTTATTATACTTACAACATAACAAAGAAATTAATGAACTAAGAAAATTAAATAGATTAATATCTAATTATTGGTTTAATGAAGTATGTTTAAATATGCAAGATTTTGAATTTAAAAGACATTTTAGATTAACTAGATCTACGTTTTAATAGTTGTGTTGTGAAATAATACCACTTTTAAAAAGAAACAGTAATGAACCTGGTATAATTGGGCTTGCATGGGAACAAAAAATCGCAGCTTCATTATAGTTTCTTGCTACTGGAGAGTGTTATAGATCTATAGGAGAAAAGTTTGGAATGGGAGAATCAACTATAAGTTACGCATTAAGACAATTTTTTGATGTAATAATTTCCAAATTTTTAAGTGAAAAAATTATTTTTCTAACTACAGAATTAGAGGTCAATAGAATTACAAATGGATTCAAAATAACCAGAAATTTTCCTAATGTAATTGGCGCTATTGATGATAGTCACATACCAATTAAAGCACCTCACTTGTTTCCTGTTGACTATTTTAATAGAAAGGGATTTTATTCTATTATTTTACAAGCAGTAGTTGATCATAAAAAAAAATTTTTAGATATATGTGTTGGCTGGCCAGGTTCTACGTATGATAGTAGGATTTTAATAAATTCAAATCTTTACAATAAATTTAATAATCAAGTTACAACGTATCTTAATAATAAATATATTTTAGGTGATGGGGGATATCTGAATCTTAGCTGGCTGATAGTATCATATAAAGATATTGGTAGAGGATTAACTCAAGAGCAAACATATTTTAATCGCAAACATTCACAAACAAGAATTAAAGTAGAACAGGCTTTCGGTTTATTGAAGGGTAGATGGTAATGCCTTTTTAACAAATTAGAAGTTTCATTTGAAATAGTATCACACATTATAACTACTTGTTGTATATTGCATAATATTTGTGAAGAAAGATGTGACTTTTTACCACCAGATGAGCGATACCATAAAGTAGAAACTGAAACTGATGTAAATAGGGAATTAAATACCACTGAAACACCCAAAGGAAATGTAATTAGAAATTCAATATGTAATTTTTTATGGAATCAAAGAAATACGAGAAGGCGTTAATAATAAATTTTGCTAAAGATTCCTAATTTCTTTATTATAATTACAAAAAAAAATTACAATACCAATTGTTTATTTGTATTCAAATTGAGGAAATTCTAAATTATCTGTAAATTAAAAATAAATTTAATGAGTTCGTTCATATTATATTATGCATTAGGGTTTAGATATATGATATATATGCATGCGTATGCGCATGTGCATGAATATATACTACATGCATGACAAATTAAATATCTTGACTTGCTTTATTCACCTGGTTTAGTTGATTTTGCTTCGTATGTAAAGAATTTAAACTGTTTGAAAGATTATTCAAAATATTAAACAGCATCATATCAGATTGCTGCTTCATATGAAGTAATTCTAATCTTTGTTCTTGTTCTTTTTTTTCCCTTTCTTCTCTTTTTTTATCAAGTTCTATTTGTCTAACTTCTTGCTGTTCAATCCAATTTTGAAGAATATCTCCTAAGTTATTTCCACACTTTTTGGATTTTTTTCTATTTTGATCTTCTAAATTAGCGTTAGCATCATTATTTTTACGCTTGTTTTTATGCTTTCTACCGATTTTAAGGATCACATATGGAGTTTCCACTTGCGGATTTTCTTAAATATTGAGATCATCATCTTTTCTTAACGAAAATTCACACGAGTCAATACAAGATTTTGGATTTAATATAGGTCTATTTTTATCCAAAATAGTTTCAATTTCTTCTTTATATTGAATGGTAATTGGAGGACCGCCACTCTTCTTTGATTTTGCAAGTTGTGTCTTTAAAAAAAAATCAAAAATCAATAATTAATAAAATTTTAAAATATTTTTTTATTTAATTTAAAAAAAAACCTTATACCGTATAGCGCTGCATATAGTACCCGGGGTACTATTCAAAAACGTCAGCCTAGATTAAATAGTACCCAGAGGGAGGGGGTATTATGTGAGGAGGAGGGTACTATAAAAAGAGAGTACATTGTAAAGGGGGTACTAATCATGTGATAATATTATTAACAGTTAAGTAATCAAAAGAACTCTAACAGTTTTTAACCGCAAAATTTAAAATAAAATAAAAACTTCAGATGCAAAATGTAAAAATTTTGTAAATTCAGAAATTATTGTAATGATGATCGTAATTCAGATCAGAATAAATCATGAAATTCAATCACGTTTTTCGCGTTTTTATTCTGCAACTTTTATTTCATATAAAATGGGTCCCCACGCAAACAAAAGAATTAACCGCTCAACAATGACAGAAAAAAAGCGAAGATAATGGAACGCGTGTGAAAAAATTGCAATTATTATGTATCATGAGAACAGCCATAGTAAAAGAAAGACAGCAGACAAGTTCAACATTTCAGCAAAGCAAACTTTGTAACTGGATATCTAAAAAACCACAGTTATTAAAGGTACAGCCAGGTATAAAACGTTTAAATATAAGAGTAAAACCAAAATATCCAGCTTTAGAAACTGCTCTAGTTACCTGGGTTAAAGAAAAAAGAAAAAATCAAAATGCTGTCACACGAAGTATAATTCAAATAAAAGCCCAGACCCTTGCACAACAATGTCAATGGCAAGTTATGTGTTCTGGTATCAGGTCTTTTAGGTTTAGTAATAAGTGGTTAGATGGTTTTATGAGCCAAAATAAATTGAGTAATCGTCATCGCACTACAATTGCACAACATTTACCTGAAAATTTAATCAAAAAATAGCAATCATTTTTGGCATTCATCATGTACCGCCGCATACAACATGATTATCCCTTAGCATATATAGGAAACATGGATGAAACGCCAGTATCATTTGATCTGCCCACCAATACAACTGTTGATGAACTGGGTGCATGATCAGTTAGCATCCGCACTACAGGTCATGAAAGAACAAATTTTACAGTTGTATTAACCTATATGGCAGATGGAACAAAACTTCCCCTACTTATAATTTTCAAACTCAAAAATATTCCACGAGGAAATTTTCCCCCAGGAGTTATTATTCGAACAAACCAAAAAGGATGGATGAATGAGAATGAGATGCTCTTTTGGATTGAAAATGTATGGGTTAAACGTGAAAGG
The DNA here is from genome assembly GCA_015698045.1 of Rhizophagus clarus. Taxonomy (NCBI): domain Eukaryota; kingdom Fungi; phylum Glomeromycota; class Glomeromycetes; order Glomerales; family Glomeraceae; genus Rhizophagus; species Rhizophagus clarus. The sequence goes on along the minus strand of BLAL01000182.1, from coordinate 390,030 downwards.
CTTTTCAATCCACAATCATTATTAGTTTTAGATTCATTTTCTGCTCACATTGTGGATTCTGTTAAAAGGCGTTTCAGCGAAAAAAAAAACTGATATTGCAGTTATTTCTGGAGGGTTGATATCTCGCCTACAACCTTTGGATATCTCAGTGAATAAATCATTTAAATCAAAGGTAATAATTATTAATTTTCTCTCCATTTTCTAGGGTGACTCTATTTTTTTAAAAAAATATTTTATTTTTATTTTCATCTTATAGATGCGAAGAAGATACAATGAGTGGATAGCGGAAACTATAAAAGATTTAACACCAACTGGCATCATTAAAAGACCCACTTATGAAACTGTAGCACATTGGGTCAAAGATTCGTGGGAAGCTGTTGATGTTAATTTGATTTAACGATCCTTTAAATGCTGTGACATTTCTAACAATCGTAATGGAACTGAAGATGGCTGGATTTTTAATTATGATCGTCTTGAACAACAAGCAAGCAGATGAAAGTGTTTTTTCATAATTTTCTAGTATTATTGCTATTTATGAATGAAAATTAATAAAAATTAAATTTAATCAAAAAATTATAAAATTTAAAAAAATTTACATGTTGCACTATTATAAATATGTTTAGTATCCTTTTATTAATAATTAAAATATTTATAATACTTATAAGAATATTAAAGTATTGTATTATAATAGACAGAATGTGTTCATACCAGTAATAATCCTAATTAAAGGGTTTGCTAGCAAAATTAGTATCATAAATAAATAAATTAATTAATTAAAATTAAATACACACCGTCTAAATCGAAAATGCAATGTGTTATATTCATCATTTGAATTCAGAGTGATTAGAAAGAAAAATAGGGATATATTTCTATTTATATAGTGAATTTAATAATTGTATTGTAAAATTGTATTATTACTTTTTGTATTACCGTTATTATCTTATGTGATATTATAAAACAACTTTATTACTGTATTATCAAAAAAGTAACACATATCGGCGGATTTGTTTCATCGTCTAAATATGTTAAATTTTGTTATACAATGTATTATAAAAGTTAAAGATATGCAATATAGTGATCTAAAAAAAATGCGTACAATTTTTAAAAGTGCAATTCAGCATGATTTTAATTTTGGCCAGAATTAACATAATTTCGGCTAGATTTAATATACCGTAACTGGTAATATGATAGTAATGATAATTAGTTAAACAAAAAAAGAAAAAAAACTTTAACACCACAATAATTAAATCTATAATTACAAAACAATTTCACACTTAATAATTTGTTGAATAATAATTAATATCACTATAAATTAATAAAAAGGAAATTGTATGAAAAAAACTATATTTTAATTCAAAGAAAAAAAATTACACCACACTGTATACATGATTTTATAAAAAAATTAAGCCGCAATTGCATAATTTTAACTGTAATATTAATGTTATAATGCTGTATTAATTGCACATGCACTGCAATATATAAGAAAAAATGGAAAATACAGTAAGAAAGGACAAAGGAAGAATAAAGGAAAGAAGAGATAAATGAAAAGGGATAAAGGGAAGTAAAGATGATCAAAAAGAAATGAGGAAGGAACAAAAAAAGGTAAAGGATAGTGAAAAAGAATGAATGAAACAAAAAAAGAATGAAAGAGAATGAAAGGAAGCAAAGGAGGAATGAAAATCAATAAAGGGAACAAAAAAAAGCAACAAAAGAAGTCAAAGATCAATGAAAGAAACCAAAGATCATTGAAAAGAGACCAAAGATCGATGAAAGAAACGAAAAAAATAATGAAAGAAACCAAGGATCAATGAAAAAAACAAAAAAAAAGCAACGAAAGAAATCAAAGATCAATGAAATAAACCAAAAAAGCAATAAAAGAAACAATGATGAAAGGAATAAAAGATCAATGAAAGGAATAACAAAAGAACCACAAAAGATCAATGAAAGAACCATAGAAGAAACGAAAGGAATAATGAAAAAAAAAAATGAAAAAACCACGAAAAGAAGAGAAATAAAGGGGAAAAAAATGAAAGAAAAGCCAGAACACCCACCCATAGAAAAAAAAAGAAAGAAAACGGTTAATATCATCTTAAAAGAAAAATAAAACAACAGGAGAAGAGACGTAAGAGACTTACTTGAATTTTCACTCATATAGTACACATCTAAAAAGACAAAAAGTTTAGTAAAAGAATAAGGGAAAGAATGAAAAGAAAACAAAAAAAAGGAGAAGAAATTAAAACTCACCTTGAATTTCCGAAATGGATAAAAACAGCCACGCCTAAAAAAAAGAACAAGTTAATAAGAGACAAAAGAAAGGAGAATAAAAGCAAAAAAAACTTACCTGTTACAGTATTTAATCCCGAAGCTAAAGGTAAAGCCATTAACTAAAAAATTTAAATTGTGGTTTATAATTTTTGAAAAAAAAAATTATTTTTTTATTTTTTAAAAAAAAAATTCCCTTATCATAAAACAAATGATTTTTTATTTTTTTAAAAAAAATTTCCCTTAAAAAAAAATGATTTTTTATTTTTTAAAAAAAATTTCCCTTAAAAAAACGACATTTTTTTTAAAAAAAAAATTTCACTTAAAAAAAACGATATATTTTTTTAAAAAAAATTTCCCTTCCGCCAAAATATAAAAATCTGAAGTCTGAACAAAACTACTAGCATTGATTATCTATTTATAACATAAAAGGCAATATCGCTTGCCATTTACGATAAGCTTATCTCATGAGTTGATATAAAAAAGGAATATGTTATATATCACATGCACTTTATCTAGTTTTGAACTGGTATAACCGGTATTATGATCCGATTATTTGGGTAAACAGGTTTTTTTTTTTGAATTTATTACATTTAGATAAAAAACAATTTAAAAAAATAATTATTTTTTTTTTTTCTTTTTTGTAGTATTGCCGGACGAAAAGCATGACCGGACTATTGGAATTAAGGTAAGGGAGGGTTGGGGTGGTGTTTTTCGTTGTTATTTTTTTTAATTAATTAATTAATTATTTTTTTTTTTTCTTTTTTTGTAGTGTTGCCGGACGAAAAACGTGACTGGACTTTTGGAATTAAGGTAAGGAAGGGTTGGGGAGGTGTTTTTCGTTGGTTTTTTTATTTAATTAATTAATTATTTTTTTTTTTCTTTTTTGTAGTGTTGCCGGACGAAAAACATGACCGGACTTTTGGAATTAAGGTAAGGAGGTGTTTTTCGTTGGTTTTTTTTTATTTAATTAATTAATTATTATTTTTTTTTCTTTTCTGTAGTGTTGCCGGACGAAAAGCACGACCGGACTATTGGAATTAAGGTAAGGGAGGGTTGGGGTGGTGTTTTTCGTTGTTGTTTTTTTTAATTAATTAATTATTTATTTTTTTGTTTGTTTTTTCTTTTTTGTAGTGTTGTCGGACGAAAAGCACGACCGGACTATTGGAATTAAAGTAAGGGGGTTGGGGGAGGTGTTTTTTGTTGTTTTTTTTTTTAATTAATTAATTATTTATTTGTTTTTTTTTTCTTTTTTGTAGTGTTGCCAGACGAAAAGCACGACCGGACTATTGGAATTAAGGTAAGGGAGGGTTGGGGTGGTGTTTTTTGTTTAATTAATTAATTATTTATTTGTTTTTTTTTTCTTTTTTGTAGTGTTGTCAGACGAAAAGCACGACCGGACTATTGGAATTAAGGTAAGGGAGGGTTGGGTGGTGTTTTTTGTTTAATTAATTAATTATTTTTTTGTTTGTTTTTTCTTTTTTGTAGTGTTGTCAGACGAAAAGCACGACCAGACTATTGGAATTAAAGTAAGGGAGGGTTGGGGGAGGTGTTTTTTGTTGTTTTTTTTTTAATTAATTAATTAATTATTTGTTTTTTTTTTCTTTTTTGTAGTGTTGCCAGACGAAAAGCACGACCGGACTATTGGAATTAAGGTAAGGGAGGGTTGGATGGTGTTTTTTGTTTAATTAATTAATTATTTGTTTGTTTGTTTTTTCTTTTTTGTAGTGTTGCCGGATGAAAAACATGACCAGACTATTGGAATTAAGGTAAGGGAGGGTTGGGGTGGTGTTTTTTGTTTAATTAATTATTTATTTATTTGCTTTTTTTTTCTTTTTTGTAGTGTTGCCGGACGAAAAGCACAACCGGACTATTGGAATTAAGGTAAGGGAGGGTTGGGGTGGTGTTTTTTGTTTAATTAATTAATTATTTTTTTGTTTGTTTTTTCTTTTTTGTAGTGTTGTCGGACGAAAAGCACGACCAGACTATTGGAATTAAAGTAAAGGAGGGTTGGGGGAGGTGTTTTTTGTTGTTTTTTTTTAATTAATTAATTAATTATTTGTTTTTTTTTTCTTTTTTGTAGTGTTGCCAGACGAAAAGCACGACCGGACTATTGGAATTAAGGTAAGGGAGGGTTGGGTGGTGTTTTTCGTTGTTGTTTTTTTTAATTAATTAATTAATTATTTTTTTTTTTTCTTTTTTTGTAGTGTTGCCGGACGAAAAACGTGACCGGACTATTGGAATTAAGGTAAGGGAGGGTTGGGGTGGTGTTTTTTGTTTAATTAATTAATTATTTATTTGTTTATTTTTTCTTTTTTGTAGTGTTGCCGGACGAAAAGCATGACCGGACTATTGGAATTAAGGTAAGGGGGGTTGGGTGGTGTTTTTTGTTTAATTAATTAATTATTTATTTGCTTTTTTTTTCTTTTTTGTAGTGTTGCCGGATGAAAAGCACGACTGGACTTTTGGAATTAAGGACAATTAAGGTAAGGGAGGGTTGGGGTGGTGTTTTCGTTGTTTTTTTTAATTAATTAATTATTTATTTGTTTTTTTTCTTTTTGTAGTGTTGCTGGACGAAAAGCACGACCGGACTTTTGGAATTAAGGACAATTAAGGTAAGGGAGGGTTGGGGAGGTGTTTTTCGTTGTTTTTTTAATTAATTATTAATTTTTTTTTTTTTTGTAGTGTTGCCGGACGAAAAGCATGACCGGACTTTTGGAATTAAGGACAATTAAAGTAAGGGAGGGTTGGGGTGGTGTTTTTCGTTGGTTTTTTTTTTAATTAATTAATTATTTATTTTTTTTCTTTCTTTTTTGTAGTGTTGCCAGACGAAAAGCACGACCAGACTTCACAATTTAATATTTTGACATTATTAAAACGATTTGTTAAATAACTTTTATAAAAGCATTCTGTGCCTTTCATATATTGTGTATTTAAAAAAAATTATCCTTTTATTTAATGATCATAGGGCCATTGGTGTTCTGAATCTAATGATATAACTTTTACTATTCTGTTTTACCGAATTTTACCGAATGTAAAATAAAATAAAAGTATATCGATCATAATATGACTTATCTGCAGCAAATGGAATTCCTTGAGACGCGGGTATGTTGTTTCTTTGGAAAGAATATCGGAATTGACTTTAAGAAATGTTCTAACGTTTCTTCTTTTTTAATTTTTGTAGGTGATGAGTTCTCTGGGCTTATTGGGATACAGGTATATTGTTTTTGTAGAAAGGCGGCGTTCGCAAGGCTCTGTAACAACGATCATCTATTTAAAAGTCAAAGCTTTCGTACTGGTGGATTTAAATATCATGAGATTTCAATGTCGGTTAAATGAATTTTAAAATCATCGTCAGTAAATGATATAAAGAAAGATTCTTTGTCTCCATATTTTAAAAACAATTTTTAAAATTAAAAATTATTAAAAGATAATGAAAATTTTGGTTATTTCTTTATTTTCAAAATTCTTTAAATATGATGGCAAATTTATACGAAACCCAGTTATTTTTGCTGCCTTATTTAATTATTTTACATCAATAAAAAGCTTTTGGAGAATAAATAATACCATTAACAACTGCAAATAACTACAATTGTATTCATAAAACTTTTATTTGCAACTGGTGTAAAAAGTGATGGGTTCTTAAAATAGTTGATGGGTTATAAAAAGTTATTATTATTTTAATTTTTAAGTATGAGTTGTAAAAAATTTTTTTATTTTCCGATTATTCTACATAAGATTGATAAGATGAATGTGTAACACAATCGTATTTTGCACTGTTTACTAATTTTTTATTAAAAATTCTTAATTTAAGCTAATTCCAAGGATCGGCGCATATGATTATCATGCATGATACAATTATTGTTTTTCTTTAATAGATATTCTAGTATTTATTTGAGACAGAACAACATTTCATCATTTACATTTATGTATTGTTGTATTTTCGCGGTATTATGGTCGGTTATTTTGTTTATCTAAATTTTTTTAACTTAAATATTTTAAATTTTATTTTTCTTTGATTTCATTGAAATTTCAATATGCATTGTATCATTTATAAATCATAAAATTATTTTTCTTTGATTTCATTGAAATTTTAATATGCATTGTAGCATTTATAAATCATAAAATTATTTTTCTTTGATTTCATTGAAATTTTAATATGCATTATTACATTGTATTATCTAATTATTATAATATCTAATAATTATTGTAAAAAATATTTTTTCTTTGATTTCATTGAAATTTTAATATGCATTGTATCATCTAATAATTATTGTAAAAATTAATTTTTCTTTGATTTCATTGAAATTTTAATATGCATTGTATCATCTAATAATTATTGTAAAAAATATTTTTTCTTTGATTTCATTGAAATTTTAATATGCATTGTATCATCTAATAATTATTGTAAAAATTAATTTTTCTTTGATTTCATTGAAATTTTAATATGCATTATATCATCTAATAATTATTGTAAAAAATATTTTTTCTTTGATTTCATTGAAATTTTAATATGCATTGTATCATCTAATAATTTTTGTAAAAATTAATTTTTCTTTGATTTCATTGAAATTTTAATATGCATTGTATCATCTAATTATTATTATACATTTTAATAATACATTATTATTGAGTTTAAATTTTTTTACATTTTAAATCATATCTAAAATGAAATTTCAAGTCGCTAATAAAGGAGATATTTCATTTATGTTTTTTTTATAATAGACTTCTTTTTCATGAGAATACTCAACCCACTACAGTAATACCAGAGACTAAATTACTAAGCTTTCTATTTAAATCCTTTCATTTAACCCAAATATATATTAGATCAACAGATCAGGTCGGGTACCAACTAGGGCTCTGATCGGTTCAGTTCAGTACGGTTTTTGCAAAAACTGATACTGAACCGAATTGATCAGTATTGGTATTAGTGATTATTGAAACTGATCGGTTTCAATAATCATTAATACCGATACTGGTTGGTAATTATCAAAAACTGAACCAAATTACCAATAAGTTATGTATTAAAAAAAAGATGCGAAGCCGTTTAATTGACAAAAAAATGACATTTCGCAATATATTTTTTTATTAGAATGATAAAAACAGTGCGAAATGTTGTAAAAAAATGTTTCGCAATTTTTTTTATTAATTTCGCAAAAAGATGTTGCGAAATGCTGTAAAAAAACATTATCATTAATTACGCAAAAAAAAGTTGCGAAATGTAAAATTATTTCGCAATGTTGTAAAAAAAATGTTTCGCAACATTTTTTATCAATATAGTTAAAAACGTTGAGTGCAATATTTTTTTATGTATAAAAAACGTTTCGCAACATTTTTAATTAATGGAGTTAAAAAACATTGCAAACAACGTTTTTTCTTATTGATTCATAAGTAAAAACGTTTTGCAACGTTTTTAAAAAAAATATTGCGAAAATGTTTTTTTTTCGTTAATCTATAAATAAAAAATGTTTCGTAACATTTTTTATTAATATAATTAAAAATGTTGAATACAACGTTTTCACAACGTCTTTAATTAATGAGTTAAAAAAAACATTGTGAACTACATTTTTTTTATTAATTTATATGTAAAAAACGGTTTGCAACGTTTTTAAAAAAACATTGCAAAACCGTTTTTTTTGTTAATTTCTTAAATAAAAAATGTTTTGCAACATTTTTAATTAATGGAGTTAAAAAACGTTGCGAACACATTTTTTTTATTGATTCATAAGTAAAAAACGTTTTGCAATATTTTTAAAAAAACATTGCGAAGTTGTTTTTTTTTGTTAAATCTATAAATAAAAAATGTTTTGCAACATTTTTTATCAATATGGTTAAAAACATTGAGCGCAACATTTTTTTATGTGTAAAAAATATTTTCGCAACGTTTTTAATTAATGGAGTTAAAAAACATTGCAAAACATTTTTTATTTATAGATTTAACAAAAAAAAACATCTTCGCAATGTTTTTTTAAAAATATTGCAAAACGTTTTTTACTTATGAATCAATAAAAAAAATGTGTTCGCAACGTTTTTTAACTCCATTAATTAAAAATGTTGCAAAACATTTTTTATTTAAGAAATTAACAAAAAAAACGGTTTTGCAATGTTTTTTTAAAAACGTTGCAAACCGTTTTTTACATATAAATTAATAAAAAAAATGTAGTTCACAATGTTTTTTTTAACTCATTAATTAAAGACGTTGTGAAAATGTTGTATTCAACATTTTTAATTATATTGATAAAAAATGTTACGAAACATTTTTTATTTATAGATTAACGAAAAAAAAACATTTTCGCAATATTTTTTTTAAAAACGTTGCAAAACGTTTTTACTTATGAATCAATAAGAAAAAACGTTGTTTGCAATGTTTTTTAACTCCATTAATTAAAAATGTTGCGAAACGTTTTTTATACATAAAAAAACATTGCACTCAACGTTTTTAACTATATTGATAAAAAATGTTGCGAAACATTTTTTTTTACAACATTGCGAAATAATTTTACATTTCACAACTTTTTTTTGCGTAATTAATGATAATGTTTTTTTACAGCATTTCGCAACATCTTTTTGCGAAATTAATAAAAAAAATTGCGAAACATTTTTTTACAACATTTCGCACTGTTTTTATCATTCTAATAAAAAAATATATTGCGAAATGTCATTTTTTTGTCAATTAAACGGCTTCGCATCTTTTTTTTAATACATAACTTATTGGTAATTTGGTTCAGTTTTTGATAATTAGCAACCAGTATCGGTATTAATGATTATTGAAACCGATCAGTTTCAATAATCACTAATACTGATACTGATCAATTCGGTTCAGTATCAGTTTTTGCAAAAACCGTACTGAACTGAACCGATCAGAGCCCTAGTTGGTACCCGACCTGATCTGTTGATCTAATATATATTTGGGTTAAATGAATTAAAAAACGCTGAAGCTAATAGTTCTAGTGTTTTTGTATATAAAATCAAATTGGCGTTTTTACATATAAAATCAAAAAAAAATGCCAAAATTAATAATTTTGGCGTTTTTACATGTAAAATCAGAAAAAAATGCCAGAACTAATGATTCTAGTATTTTTACATGTAAAATTGAAAAAAAATGCTGAAACAAATAGTTTTAGCATTTTTACATGTAAAATTAAAATAAAAAATGCTGGAATTAATAATTCTGGCATTTTTACATGTAAAATTGAAAAAAAATACCGAAACTATCAGTTTCAGCATTTTTACATGTAAAATAAAAATAAAAAATGCCAGAACTAATGATTCTGGCATTTTTATATGTAAAATTGAAAAAAAATGCTAAACATGTAAAATCAAAAGGAAAATCACTGAAACTAATGATTTCAGCGTTTTTACATATAAAATCAAAAAAAATGCTAAAACTATTAGTTTTGAAATTTTTACATATAAAACTAAAAGAAAAATACCAGAACTAATAATTTCAGCATTTTTATATATAAAATCAAAAAAAATAGTTTCAGCATTTTTACATGTAAAATCGAAAAAAAATGCCGAAACAAATATTTTTAGCATTTTTATATATAAAAATAAAAGTAAAACACCAGATCATTCACTTGGACCTGACGTTTTTTGTATAATTATTAAAAAAAAATGTTACAAAATATTTTTTTACTTAAAATATTTAATAATAAAACTTTGGGTAATCCAAATTACCCAAAGTAATCTGAATACCTTTGGGTCAAATGGATCAGGTCAGATCAGAACGGTTTATTTGACCTGACCTGACCTGAAAAAAAAATTTTGGTTTGGGTTAACCAGGTAACCTGACCCGACTTGACCCATGCAGAGCTTAATTAATACTATATTTGGTAATTCTAAAAATATAATAACTTACAGATTCAACATTTTATATATGAATAATACTCTAAAGAAATCTTCTTAAAATTCATTAAGCCAATCATTTTTTTACTTTATAAGCATGTTGTATATTATAATTATATCAAGAATTTTATAAGATATATTCTACCTATTTTTTATCTAAAACAATATCAAAGATATCAATTTTAGTAAATTTGAATAATGCACAAAAAAACATATTAGAAAATCATTCACATTTACTGAAAAATCATCTAGCAAAAAAATAAAAAAATTGGTAAAAAAAAAAGGTATTATTTATACTAAAAGAATTTATTGAATAATTATTAACTAATGTACTTATTTTTACTGCTGAAAAAAACTTAAAAAAGCAAATAAAAACTCAACCAGCATTTTTTACAATATTTTGAAAGAATTGATTATACTAAAACTAAAAATGAATAAGCATCATGAGGCCTTCTTATTTTCAATTATTTTGATTTTAGAAAGATTATATTTAAATAATATAAGAAATTAAAACCCAAGTATAGTAAGGATAAATCTGAAGTGTTAGTAAAAAAAAAGGTTAAAAAGGTAATTTATTTTTCCATCATACATTTTAAATTTAATTATAGATAAAACTAAATATAAAATGGCTGAAATCTTAATATATAAAATTTAACGAATTCAGATAAGCTTATTCAGATTTCTTTAGAATTCCATTATTTTTAGAAAAATAAGCTAAAATATTTTAATAAAATTTATTCACAATTTAGGCTTATATTTTTATTACTGAAATAATTAAATGCTATTTTATATATAATACATTAAAGATTATTTATATTATATCAAATAAAAATTATTTAATATTTCTATTATAAAAAAGAAATTATTTTCTTTTTTAAAAACTTTAAAATTAAGAATATAAATTCCATTATTTAAAAATTAAAATAAAATCATTTTAATTATTTAATTATAAATAATTTATATATTAAAAAAATTTTATTTTAATTGATTTTTTTTTTAAAAAGCTAGTATAAAAGTTTTATTAATTATAAAATCTATTTTTAAATCTAAAGAAAATATATTATTATAGATAGTAAAAATAAAATGCTTTATTATTAAAATAAAAGAAATATCTGATATTACTAATACTACTATTTTTAGTAGTTGCAAGAGGATCCCGTCTACTACTAAGATATATCACTGGTAGAAATTTTACTTTCATATGAAACCTTACCTTAGGATTTGCTTAAATTCTATTGGTTAATTAATTAAAAAGAAAAAAAATCATAACAATGTAACATAAAATTTCCTTTTATAGTAGGATCTTTAAAGAATTCTATATATAAACCTTACCTTAGGTTACAGGGTAACCTATCTTAATAGTAGATGGGGTCCTGTTGCAAAACTTAAGGTTCTTAAGAGTTAATATTCTTTTAAATATATTAAACTTAAAAAATAAATTAAAAAAATTTTAAAAAGATATATTTAATTAGGATCTTGTTTACTTATAAGATAGGTTATCTTTAGACTTAAAGTAAAAATTACATATAAAATTTTTTGCAAATCCTACTATAAAAGAAAATTTTATGTTATATTATTATGATTTTTTTCTTTTTAACTAATTAATCAATAAAATTTAAGAAAAAAGTAAGGTAAAAATTATTAGTAAAGGGCCAATTTTCTACAGTGATCTTTACTATAAATAATCAGGATCCTATTTAATTATTATAAAATTTTATACTAAAAATTTTATTGCAAAATATGATAATTATAAAATAATTTAAAATTTATAAATAATAAAAAAAGAAAATAAAATAAAATTTTCTTTTTGTTTAATTTTACAATATAATATTTTTATTTCTTTATTATTTAAATTATCAAATATTATTTTAAAATTATTTAATTTTTTTTAAAAAATTTTAATATTATATATTTATTTTACTGAATTAATAAAATAAATAATTTTTTTTTTGATAATGAAAATGCGTAATACTTTATTGATATAGATGCAGATTACATAATAATCACTAATTATAAATTAGTCTACACTTTTAGCCTGAAGGTACTGTTTATTAAATTACTTTTTTTTTTTTTTTTTAAGTTTAAAGGCGTTGATTGCGTATTAGCTTTATTAAAGTAACTGGATAATAAATTAATCCCGTATACTAAACTAAGCAACACTTCTAGACATACATAAAAGTATGGCACCGTCTGATCATAGTGTCTCATTTATCAAATTACCAATAAAATAAATATTTATATATTAAATAAAATTAAATAATTAAATAAATTAAAAATTTATTAACTAAATTAGTTAACTATTAATTTATAAACTAAAAATTAATAGTATAATTAAAAAAAAATTATTTATTTATTTATTACTATTATTAAATTATTTATATAAAAGTTTTTGCAAATCTTATTATAAAAAAAAATTATATTATTATGATTTTTTTTTAGTTAATTAACCAATAAAATTTAAGAAAAAAGTAAAGTAAAAATCATTAATAAAGAATTAATTTTTATAGTAAAATTTGTGAACTTATTAAAAAAAGTTTAAGAAAAAAACTGTAAAAAATTTTTATTATAATATAAAAAATTTAAATTTTAAAATAGTAATGTTAATTATAAAATAAATAACTAGTAAAAAATTTAATAGTAATTTAAATAATAATAAAGTAATAAAATAGAACTGAATTAAGGTTTAAGATATTTTTCTTTTAAAATTCATTATTCCAATTTTTTATTTTTTTTTTTAAAAATAATTAATTTTAGGATTTTATAATTTTTCGCACCTACGATGCATCGCACCCTTTTTTGTCACCTGTGTCACACCCCTCCCCTTTTCATTTTTTTATATGTATTCTGGGGACAGAATTTTTTCAGTTGTAAAAAATCTATTTTTCACACCCTAGTTAAATGTCACATGTTTAATTTTGCCTGGCATTACGTAATTTTGCCCAGGATTCTCAGGGTGCGATGTATCGCAGGTGCGATAAAAAACAAAACCCTTAATTTTATTTATTTAAGAATTTATTTATATCAATCTAAATTCTTTATAAATTTTTTACTATAAAAATTATACTTATTTTATTATAAGAAATTAAAGTGATTATTATAAGTATTATTTTTCTAAAACTGGTTATCTTTATTCTTTTTATATTATAAATAATAAAAGCTGTTATAATGACTATAATTAAAGGTAATTCAATTAAAATTTCTAAACTAATTTGATTATTAATATTTATTGATATAACTTGAGTTAAAGTTTTAACAAAACAATTCCCTCAATAGGTGGCGAAATAGATGATTTGGAAGTTATTGGGAGATTTCGGTATGTATGTGTTAGCGATTTACTCCTGTTTGATTTCCTTGATAAATCTGGCTTCATGTTCTTCCAAAGCATGCTTTAACTTCACATTCTCAGCATCGGCATTCTCCTTTCTAAGTTCCGTAATCTCTTCGAATTTATTTCTCTTAACGAATCAATCTCAGATTGCATGTTTAATAATATTTTTTATACGAGATGGAATAATTCAAAAGTTCGAGTTAGTAATAGATAAAAAAAATCATGTGCGCGTGACAATTTGTCATGCTGATCATTTTTGCCAAGAAAAATTTTTATTAATACATGCAAAAATAAATACAAAGGTTCGGGACGTAGCCCAGAATACATGACGTTTCTATGCTAGTGTCTATATGATTATTATTCAAACAAGACTATCTTATTTATCTTCTGTTTTTACCCGCTTCAACGATTCCTGCGATTCTATCTGGCGATCAAATACTCACTTGATTTGCCCAAACAAATTCTTGAGTTTTTCAAGCATAAGACTTTGTCGAACACACTCTCGTTAATAGGAAAAGTAAATGGTGTTTGTGAACTCAATAATACCTCGACATTCCCATTATCATTGTCATTACATTCGCCAGTAGTGACTAACTTAATTATGACCCCTGTCAAACGATACTATACATTACATCTTCGCGTAGAGACTCATTGTATGTGCGTTTCTTTTTATTACGTTGAGACGAAGCTTGTAACTGAATTGCATTCTAGCCAACACCCTAGTTAATGTCCTCCTTTTTGGCCTCGGTAACAACAATAATCGTATTTCCGATCTTGATAACCTGGCTCTTTTCCATGGTTTCCAGATAGTTCGTATTCTGGACATACTTTCACTTATCATCATAACAAGAGGCAACGCCATGAAGAACGGAAGAAATAAATTCGCGTCTTGTTACTACGTTTGCACTAGTGACGTGAATGCAGGTCTTATGTTTCATAGCAAAACGTGCTTTAATATCTTTTCGTAACTGGTTGTATCAGCTAACTCTCTGGGGAGATCAATATAACTATCGGCTGTTAATCCAAATAACGTCTTGATTTGGGGGAATGCCCACGACGACGAAAATGGTTGTTGTGCTATAAACATCCAAATTAATTTTGTTAAAAATATGCCACACCTATGGAAATTTATTCTCAAAAAAAAAAATAACCAAAAGACGCTTCGCAAAATGATACCTATATGTGTCCACCGACGATTGGAAGATCTACCTTGAATCCTGGAGTCCAGATTGCACTCGCCAAATCCTCATCATCAACCAAACAAACATTTTCTTTTTCACTACCACATTCACGATTTATAACAATATGTTCATCCTCTGTTCCATCCGGAAATGAGAAATATGTGCGAAACCGAAAATTCAAAGCTGATAAAGTTACTTGTCCACAGTCCACTGAAACTTTTTTGTCTTACGCCCATACGTTACAGTACAGTGAACTTCTTTCGTTTCAATAGGATGCTGTACTATTATATGTATTTGTTCGTTGGCTGGCTGAGAAGGAAAGTGTTTGCTAATTTTTGAAAGTGAAAGCAATTCCATGCCGTCAAGCTCTTCCTTGATATTAACATTTATTTTGTGTTGACGAGCTCAAGTTTCTTGTCTTCTTCGAGGGAAATGTCGACCTTCCATAACTTAATGTCTTTGGCGTCAACGTTAGCAAAAGCTTCTCCTTGATAGCGTTCTTGAAAAAACTAACTAGCTTCGTTGTATCTATTTCAACTGCGAAAGCATTATCGTAAGGGTTTTTTCCTGCAACCAAACAACTAATACTTTTATAGTGATATTAGCTCGGGTAAAAAATGTGTTACGTCCAGATGTGAAATAAAAAATTTACTTCTAGCGTTAATATATGATTTTACATCGCACAGTCAGGTCGGTGATTTTCACCATTGCAACTACCACCAAAGATTACCAGACGTGAGAAATAAGAAATCACACATTATGTTTTAAGACAAAAATATTTTTCAATAAAGCTTATATATTTTTAATAAGTTATAAGTCAATTGTCGGCTAGATATTGACTGGAAAAATTATTCCGAAGACTTTTTTCATCCATTGTAAATATGTTTTAAAAAAAATATAAATCTTTATTGTAAAAATTCAGATAGAAAATGATAATAATAATAATAATAATAAAAAATAAGACAATATTTGAAATTACTTTTAATTGCATTCATGATATTAAACGCAATCTTCGGAATTAATATTGAGTTCGGTAAAATCCATACATAAAGTTTCTATATAAATATAAAAAGGAATAAATATTGTATCAAAAATACGATTTAAATATTTAAAAAACAAATTAAGTTTATATAATTACCTGAATATAACATTTTATTATTATAATCAATATTTTTGGGCTCTGGAAGATTTTTAAAATTTAAAAGTCGACTTGTGAAGACGGCTTGAGGATGTGTTGTATATGAGAGTGTATTGGTGGATGATAATGACGATTGAACTGTTATAGAAGATGACTTGTTAATTTTAATTGCTTCTCTAATTTGTTCATGGATAGCAGGATAATTACTACGACGTTTATAAACATCATTATTTAAGTCATAAAAAAACTTATTTATAACATCAGCTTTAGGTCGTTTTGAAGGGTCTGCATCCCAACATTGATTAATTATGTCAAAAATTAGTTGAGGAATTTTATAGTTGGATTTTGGCCTCAACCCCATGCAAATTTTTATTGCTAAGAAATTATCGTGAGCCATATCATGATAAGGAGGCAATCCTGTACAAACTTCATATGCAATAATTCCAAATGCATAAACATCACTTGCTTGAGTATATTTTTTTCCATTTAAAACTTCTGGAGCCACATAAGGTAATACTCCATGTATTTCGTTATTATCATCTTGAGAGGACTTAACATCTGCTGGTTGACATAATCCCAAATCAGTAATATGAACGCTATTAAAAGCTTTCTCATAATTACTTAATATATTTCCACAATGAAAATCATGGTGAATTAATCCACAATTATGAATATATTTAAGACCATCTGCAATACCTCCAAATAAAGTCACCTTATCATCCCAACATAATGAATTAAACCTATTATTTAAATGTTGTCTTAAGCTACAACTTTTTAAATCCATCACCATCATAAAATTATTTGTTTTTAGATCTTTGGTAATACCAAAACAATGAACTACCCGAAAAGCTTTATTCGTTAAAATATGTGATTCAACCTTAAAAAGAAATATTGTATATAGTTAGTTTAACATTTCAGTATAAAGTCAATTAATACTAAATATCTTACTTCTTTAAAAAATTCGGCTGTAATATCTTGTGAGTTATGTAAACTTTTTAAAGCAACACTTGCTTCACCAGTTCTTTGCAATTGATCATTTTTAATATACCCATCTTTCCAAACTGCTTTATAAGTAGTTCCAAATCCCTCTTTTGCTAAATATTTAATTTATCATATTCAATCCACTCTATGATTTGACGATAATTTTTAGCATTTAATTGTGCTTTGTGAATAAATTCATCAATGACATGATTCCCACTTGTCCAATTTATGAAATTTTGTTGAAAACGTTTATAATAACATGGCTGACAACAATTGTAGTCAGTATTAGACTGTCTACAATTATTACATAAACCATGACTTTTATAACGTTCTTTTAATTCTTCATTTAATATTAGTTTATCAATTAACGATTTTTGTTCTTCAGTCAAACGACGACAGTTAAACTCCTTTATTTGCTCAAATACGTCATCACTCAGTTTAATTTTTTCCATATTAAATAATGAATGAGAATTGTTATCAAAACGTATGTAAAGGAATGAATAAAGAAAAAAGATAGTGACATCCATTTATTTAAATCGGAAAATTATAAATTTTACTCCGATTGTGCGATTAATAACAGGTAATGATTTGCATAGAGAAAATCAAATGGAGTCAAATAAGCCCATATGTTAGTAGAAATAGACAGAAATTTATCTATAAGAATAATTAAATATTAAAATAAAAAAAAAGGTTATAATTTAATTCAAATGATTTAATGTGAAAGAAAATTTAAATTTTTAATAAAATATTAAATTATAAAATTAATTTTATAAAGGAAGAGAATAATTTAACTCTATTATTAAAATCAGTTTGAAGCTGTTTATTTTAGTTTATATTAACTATTAATTTTAAAATCAAAAATTCAGAATTATTTTTTTTTTTTTTTTTTTAAAAAAAATTTTAAAATGCTTGATTACAGTAAAATTTTATTAGATATCATAAGCATAAATATTATATATTAATATTTACTTTATAGTTTACTTCTTAATTTTTAGGGCAATCTTAAATCATATAATTATGAAAATTGCTATAATTATATACTTTTAATATTGTTAAATAATTTTATTTATAACAGTTTTTATAATTCCATTATAATCATCAGATTTTTTGTAAGTTTTAAAATTATAATTTTAAATAATTTCAAAATTGTTAGTTTGATATTACCTAAAAAAAAGAATAAGTTTCGAAGTTAAAGGTTTCGAAATTCACCATCCGATCTGATGCATACCTAAGAACCCGAAAACCTAAAAAATAAAAGAAAAATTAAAAAAAAATATTTTTTTTAATAAAAAAAAGAATAAGTTTTGAAGTTAAAAGTTTTGAAACTCACCATCCGATCTGATGCGTACCTAAGAACCTGAAAACCTAAAAAATAAAAGAAAAATTAAAAAAAATTTTTTTTTTAATAAAAAAAAGAAAAAGTTTCGAAGTTAAAAGTTTTAAAACTCACCATCCGATCTGATGCATATCTAAGAACCCGAAAACCTAAAAAATAAAAGAAAAATTAAAAAATTATTTTTTTAATAAAAAAAGAAAAAGTTTTGAAGTTAAGTTTTGAAACTCACCTATTTGATGTCAATCTTTGAATGGTTATACTTCTGGTCTAATTTCTCTAGGCACTTCACTATCTAGAAATAATAAGGATAATTTCATAATAGAAAAACGATTATTGACAAATAATTGTTTAAAGAAAAATAAGAATTCATGTATCCACTATCCCAAGAACCTGACCTAAAAAATAGAAGAAAAAAAATATTATTTTTTTTAATGATGATAAAAAAAGTTTCGAAGTTAAAGTTTCAAAACTCATACCTAAATAAAAATATAATTAATAAATTTTTAAAAAAAATTTTTTTTTAAGAAAGTTTTGAAGTTTCACTTCGAAACTCACCTATTCAAAAGCCTAAAAACATGGAGCCATAATCTACAAAATATAAGAAAATATGCAAGCTTATCTGTAACAAAAGAAAAAAATTGAATAAAGTAAGGGGGAGAATGAGGAAAGGAAGTGGAATAGAATGGAGAGGAAAAGAGGAAAGAAAGAGAAAGAAAGAGGGGATTCGTTGAAAAAATAAAGCTTAACATTTTATCGATCTGGATTGCAGTTGCCAGAATTGATAATATAACACATGTTACATGTGTTTGAATATAGATTAGATTAAAAATCAGTACAATTGAAAATGTTCGAAACTTAAAAAAATAAGCTTAAATTTGAAACTAAAAGTCTAAATTAGCTAAATTTTTTGCAATTTGATTTAATTAGTATCCAATTATAGTAAATTACTTGGCATGAGATATATTTCATTGTGTTAATGTATATTATTATTTGCTTATAATTGTACTAATTTACAAGGCTTTTATAATAAATCTCAAAAAAAAGTTATATAATTATTATAAAATCGTAGTATTTTTAATATACAACACTTATATAATTCTTATTTTAAAAATATAATTTAAAGCTTATGAATATATACTATAAGGCTTATATAATGGGGTAAGCCTTATATAATCATTGCAACTTTTTGATGGATTTTTGCTAAGACCATCCTAGACAAAGTAATTGGTAGCAGAAAATGTCATAAAATATCCAGCCCTATTTCACAATATTTTTCTTCAGATTAAGCAAATATTACAAAAAAATTGCAAATATATTTAACAAGCAATAGATACATGGCCATTGAAAAAGATATTTACAATTAATACTACAGTAGGATCCTACCCATTTACTTCTAATAAATGTCACTCACAAGCCTAAGGTAAAAATTATATATAAAAGTCAAAAAACGTAGACCCTGGGTCTAGATTAATATCCTAGACCTCCATCATGATTGGTTCAAAAATAATTATCATCAGCCACACATTTCTGCGTAACATTTATCTTAGAAAATATTTTCGCGCGCATCAAAAAATCTTCGACTATTCTTCTTGTATTTATGTACTTTTAATATTAAAAAGAATAAAAATTTGATGTATTTTGCAAAATAAAGGTTTTAATAACAGATAATCATAATAAAGTTTATTTCAAATATTTCAAGATTTTTTAATTATCTAAAATTATTATTTATTAAGTGAGAGTTTATTTGAATTAATGTCAAAACTAATAGTAGGATTAATAATTATTTCTACTAAATGCTATTCTGAGAACACGTTTTAATGCTACCAGTTATTACAAAAAAATATAAATCTACACCTTGAAAGTAAAAAACAAAAACGTGACAAAACGCGTCTTAATACTATTCAAAACACCCATAATTTCAAGCTAGACTAACAAAAATTAATATGCGAATATTTCCATACCATATAAACAATTTTCCCTGGGTGTTTTTGCCTGTTAGTCTGACCAAAGTGTTGAAATTACATAGTAAAATCTTTACAGTACAAAAAAATTGCATTGCTATGAAATCTCTACAATTTTATAACAATATTACTATATACCTAAAGTTTTAAACTGCAGTTGAAAAATTCTTAGCCTTTATTACTTATAACAAACTTTTAATTAAAAAATATAAAAAGAGAGAAAATAAAAGGAAAGAGTGTTAATCATTGTAAACGATAAACAAATAATTAATTAATGTGGCTGAAATCATGATGAACCAATCAAATTTGGGGGTCTAGGTTAAGATTCCCATATCAAAACGGCTATATCACATGTTCACGTGATCTTGAGGTTTATATTTATCTGAGGGGACAGAGAATTTTTTATGTGCCTGATCTTTATTTGTCACATAAATATTTAAAGTACTATTTATATTGTGCGAGAGTAGTGTGGTAAGAGTCCTTGTAATCTGGTGTGACAGACATCTGTATTCGTAAATTACCGTAGAGCGCTGGTTAAACTACCCGGAGTCTAATACAAATCTACCCCTGAATTTGCAAAATACCCGGGTGGTTTGATCAGAGGGTATTTTGATAGGGGGGGTCTTTTGATCAGATGCGATAATTAGTAATACGTTTTAGCTATTTTATAATTTCAATTCTTCTTTCTTTTTAATTTTATTTCATTTTCATATAACATTTTATAGTATTTTTAAATGGTTGTCAAAGGAAACAAGAGATCTAAACGTTCTAGGATTACTCTAAAAAAAAATGACAATGGTGTGTACGTGAGAAACTAATGGTTTTACATTATTTAAGCCGTTCAAATAATGTTCGTGGTACTGCAAAACACTTTGATATATAACCAAATCAAGTCTGTGATTGGAGAAGTAAAAAAGACCAACTAAAAATGTCTGCGCCTTATTTATTAAAGCTACATAATGGCAGAAGTCCCTATTTTCCAGATTTGGAGCAAGAATTGGCAAAGTGGATTATAGATTGTTGAGCACAAGGTTTACCAATAACTAGAAATATGGCAGTAAAAAAAGCTAAAGATCTTGCACAAACTAATGATTTTCAGGAGAAGTATCCTTCTATTTCTTCTTTTAAATTTTCCAATAAATGGATAGATTGCTTCATGGTTCATCATGATCTTTCAAATCATCGGAGGACAATGGTATCTCAACATTTGCCTGAAGATTTACTCGAAAAGCAGCAAAGTTTTTTAAGTTTTGTCCTCTACAGGAGAATACAACATAATTATCCTATTCAATTCATCGGAAATATGGATGAAACTCCTGTAGCTTTTGATTTACCCAGCTCATATACTATGGAGAAACGTGGTTCTAAAACTATTAATATTAAAACTACAGGGCATGAAAGAAGCACTTTTACAGTTATTTTAAGTTGTATGGCTGATGGAATGAAACTTCCTCCTGTTTTTATTTTCAAATTAAAAAATATGCCTCGAGAAACTTTTCCTAATGGTGTATTTGTAAGAACAAATGAGAAAGGATGGGTTAACGAAAATGAAATGATCTGGTGGGTGGAAAATATCTGGTCTAAGAGAATTATTGACTCATCATCGGACCCCAGATCACTTCTTGTTTTAGATTTTTTTCGTGGACATTTGGTTGATTCTGTTAAACAAAAGTTTATTGAAAAGGCAACTAACATAGCAGTAATTCCTGGTGGCTTAACATCTAGGCTACAACCTCTTGATGTGGCAGTCAATAAGAGTTTCAAGTCTAATGCAAGTAATATTTTTTACTTTACTATTTTTATTGAAATGTCATTATTTAATATACAATTAATCTTAAAATTTTTTAATAGATCCGTGAACTTTACAATGATTGGATGACAAATAAAGTTCATGAACTAACTCCAGCTGGGCGCATTAAGAAACCTTCATATTCTTTAGTATGTTCATGGGTAAAGATTGCATGGGAAAAAGTTAATTCAAGCTTAATTCGTAAGTCATTTAAGTGTTGTGGAATTTCAGTTAAAACTGATGGCACAGAAGACGATGAAATCTTTGATTATGATAGTCTTATGATAGACGAAGATAAAGAGAATGATATAAATAGTAGAGATGATGAATTATTTGAAGAGTATGAAGCAGAAGAAGAGGAGAATCATAATAATTGGGATGAAGTTTAATTATAATTGGAATTAAAAGAAATAATTAATAAATATATTTACAAAATTGTAATATGTTTGTTTTATGAATAAATAAAGGCTTTGTGAACAATAAGAAAAATAAATAGATAAATAAAGGCTTATTTTACATATTAAACGAAATTTTATTGGTAAATATTAAACATAAGTAAAATTGGTTATTTTCAGCTTAAAAATAAAAAACTCCTATGTAAAATACCCGGGTCTCTTACAAAATTTTGGCCCAAAATCCTGGGGGGTATTTTGCACAGGGGGGGTGGTTTAGTCAGCGCTCTACGGTAATTAACTAATGAGTCAGATCAATCTGTGAGACAATAGATTTCTTAAAAATTTTTTACCAATTAATCAAACAATTATTCGAATCATTTAATAATATGATGTATTATTTTAATTGGTATTTTTTTCTCAACACATAATAATTAAGCAATTGTGTATTATTTCCCTTCATTACTTTTTTAATCGCTAAAGTTATGTCGTATATGTCGTTAGGTTCCTCCACATCTGATCTTAATTTATCTGATCTTTCTCTTCCGACTGTCGAGGAAGTAAAAGGATTTGATATCGAACAACTTAATGGATTCTTGAAAGAGAAGTTAAAAAACATTGATAGTCACATAGATACCTTAAAAGCGCAAGAGGTCGACGGTGAAGCATTTCTCGCTTTAACGCATGAAGGTCTTAAAGTTATTGAAATACCTCTTGGACCTTCAATAAAAATCATAAAGTTGCTTAATGACATTAAAGGAGGTAAGCGAACTTTATTCTTGCCCATATTCGCCAATAATACCGAATACTTACTTATTCTTGTGCTTTTCTTTCCTGCTTCTTATCGTCAAACCCGCCCAAAAAACACATTCGCGTTATCGTAGAGCAACCCGGTGCTAGTGGTAAGTGAGTCGTAATAAATTTGGTCAACGCGAATAACGCACGACCTAGCTTTATTTTTTCGAGTCTCATGTTCTGATATCGCACTTTCTGTTTATAACCTTTATAAATAGTTAAGCGGACTTATGACCAAGCAGATTTAGCTGATAATAGTGCCAAAATCTGCGGAGAGCTTATTCAAAGATTCGAAACAATCCCAACCAAGGCGGAAGAACTTCAATCTCTTATTAATCAACAGCTTCTACGAAAACTGCCCGTGACTTCTGATGAGGAGCAAATTTATCCTGAAATAAAAGATTATGTCTGTACGACAGAGAATGAACGTCGAAGTACGATAGCGAAAAACATCAGTAGTGCTTTTACAATTGATATGAAATTCTCTGGAAACAAATCTGAGAGCATGTTACATTATCCGATAGATGCTATGATTAGGGTTCCACTCGAAACTTTTAATAAATATATTGGTGGAGCTTTACCCATCGAAATTGATCGAGATAAAGCTGATTCGGGAACTACTACGATAGGTTCAAAACGGCCTGATTTTCTATGCTGGACAAAAAAACTACTTCTATTTAAGGGTGAGGAGAAGGCAAGCTCTGGTGAATTTAACACGGCCGTAGAAGAATTAGAAGAGAAATTTAACGTACTTGATCCTATATGCTTTGGTAAAATTCAGTTTATGATCGGCTATGCTATCGCGGGGTCGACTGTGCGATTCTATGCAATTGATGGTTCAATAGATGCTAAGAAAAAACCAAGTATACTATCCCCGCTTACCAGCGAACTTAATGCTAGCAACCTTGTGGATAGATTTACTATTCTCCGCACAGTTGTAAACATTGCTCGTATCATCTTAACTATAAGTGACAACATCCCTAATACTCTTATACCTCTTGGAAAACGACAGAAATTAGGTCATTCTTTTATTACGTTTTTAAGCGATGTAGTTGAAAAGATTGTTTTAAAGGTGGATCTCCCATATGCAACTAATGTGAGTAATCGGGTGAATTTTTTAAAAAAAATGTACGATTATGCTAAAGGTCATCCAGGGCTTGTCCAGGTCGAAAAAGGGCCTCTCTTTGACGAAGGTAAAGGGATATATAGGGTTGTGATGAAAACTCGAGGTATTCCTTGCGTGTCCGAACTGAAAAATGAAAATAATATACGGGAAATGATGAAATGTATTCTCACCGGGTTAGCCAGATTGCATCAAGGAAACTTCGTTCATCGCGATATCCGGTTACCAAATGTTGTTTATGTTCCTGAGTCTCCCGATAAATTTAACTATGTCCTCATCGATTTTGAGCACGGATTTTACAATAGACGTGTTTGTGATGAAAAATTGAGTGGCTACGATGATAATACGCTTACAACTGCTGGCTATTATTCAACCACATCAGAAATGTACCAGTTGGGAAAGATGCTAGAAGCGCTTAGTAGTCGGATATCATCAAATCAAGGGAAGGGTTTTGTGGAAGAATTAAAATCAAAAAAGTTAACAGCGGAGTTGGCACTTAAACACAGTTGGATCAATCATTCATCATGATGATTTGCTAGTATTTTATTTTACAATATGCTTTTAGATATTTAGAGAAATCTGCATTTTTTTTCAATCGTAACAAATAATTAGATTATAATATAATAATAATATATGTAAAAAATCAATTGTATTTGTTGTATAAATTTAATTGCATAGCAATAAAGCTTTATTACTGAATTTTTTTTTACTGTATGTGGGCAATGGAATAATAAAGTGATTCTGACCATTTGGGGTTACGCTCTAACAAGGCGTAGCAGAGATTTGTTAGGTGAGACCGATCACCTGAAATGCGCAGAAGAAAATTCTTGCCAAAAATAGGGGCTGTGCGACGTAAGATCCGCATATATATTCACATTATTTTTTAGGTCATTGTCTCCAGGCATGCTATTATCATACTGACAAAACAATATTTGGGTATGGAGCGCTAGCCGAAAGTATTTCTTCAAGCAACCATCATTCACATGAGATTTGGGGATGAGAATACTAATCCTTTGTCATTTTTATCGATTTGCAGGGGATTAACAAATGACAAAATGCAGTGCGTGATTGCTGGTGAAAATCCGGCATTAACTTACTCCTGTGAAATTTATAAGTGATATAAAAACCCGTCTTCAGCTTTAGCCAGCAAGATAGCTGACCACAAGAGTGATAAGTGGGCAGGTATGGAGAACCAAGAGAGCTCAGCTAATACAGAAGTTCCATTTGATGTGAAAAAGATTACTGCTGACAATATCAATATGGAAGATATCTCTACTCAAAGTAGTGATATGACTGAGAAGGCGAGTGGTATGAACAAATCTCAAATCACCAATCTAGCGCTAAATTTACTCAGCACAGATAGTCGTATTCGTTCTGCTGGCATTTATATTCTGGGGATGAAACCATGCATTTTATGTAAACAAAAGCTTATCTCACATCCGGATGAGCCAATCAAAGAATTTACTATGGCCACCTGTGGTTGTCTTTATCACCAAAAGTGTCTTGAAGGATATCTCTTGAATATCGCGAAAACAAGAGCCAAGCTATCATGTCCAAATTGGGATTGTAAAGGCAGAGAGATCAAAACTCTAATAACTCAAGATCTCTTTAAGGAAATGGACAAACCTACAACCCTGACTGCGGAAGATACTGCCTCTAAACAAGTGTACTCAGAAAATGCAACTCCTGTGAGTGAGGACGCTAATGAAATTTATATTAATAAACTTGAATTATTTAGTGAAGAGGAGCAAAGTTCGTCCAAGACTACTGACAAGGCATCAAGCTCTATTCAGATCATTAAAGAAACTTCTGACCAGGCAACTGGCCCTATTGAGGTTGTTAGCACTATACCTGGCAATTCCAAAAATTTGGATGACTCGATTTTAAAGGACATTAGCGGGCAAATCTAACGTCCTATATGTGAACAATGCTCTGAAGAAATCTCCCTAGAATTCACAAAACTAACCCTTTTTTTACCCTGTAAACATGTTGTGCATTACGATTGCATCAAGAATTCTCACAAGATGTGTCCTACCTGCCCTTCGTCTGAAGTGATGCCAGAGGTAATTAGTTTTGCTAACACTGATCTGAGTGATGCACAGAAAAAATGTACTAGGAAATCATCTACCGAAAAATCCTCTAACAAGAAAGCGAAAAAGACTGGTGGAAAGAAGGTATCGAGCATACTAAAAAAACTTATCGAAGAATTATTAACTGATGTGGACATGTGGTAGATCCCAGACCAGAGAATTTGGAAGAAGAAGCAAGTGAAAACGAAACCAGCAATTTTTTGCAACTATACGATAAGATTGATAGCACTGAATCTAAAAATGAAGATGCATCTCAAGGTCTTATTTACAGCTATTTTGATTTGGGGAAAGCTGTATTTAAACGATACAAGGAATTAAAACTCGAGCATGGTAAGGATGGATCTCAAGCATTGGTTAAAAGTGAGGTCAGAAAAGCGATTCCTGAAGCAAAATGTTCTGATGAAGCTTTGTGAAAAAGGATGGAGAGATCCGAAAAGGTTTATAAGCTTTTTAATAGTATAGGTAAAGAAAAAATAGCGCAGATTAAAACCATCCCTTTAGGTTTTATCTTAAATCTAACTAAGGATGAAAAGGATTATGTAATGGCTAAAGTCTTAAAACAGAAACTTCGTTAATATCCTGCGCAATTTTGCTGAGCCCGGATACGGTGTCCAGACTCTACTATTAGAAAAATAGTATTTCTTACACAAACATATATTAATAAAGCATTTGCAGTTAGCGTAACACTTTTATTTTAAAATACATTAATATTTTACTGCCAAGTCTTTTTTGCCGAACGTCATAGAAAATAGTATTTCGAATAAAAAAATATGGCTAATTTGCTGACTACTGCGCCATGTAATTAATTTTTTTTTTCTGCGCAATTAAGTCGAGCTCGGACATTGTGTCCAGACTCTATCACGGTTGTTTCAGGATAAATTTAACCAAGATATCAGGGCAAGCTAACTGGATAGGTTATCTACCACAGATCAAGGGAGACAAATTTAGCCAGATGTTGATCTCGCTTCTGCGCAATTAAGTCAAGTCAGAACACGTGTCCAGACTCTACCCACACGTCAAATAAGTAAAAATCGGCAACAAATCGGACTGCCAATTTTTGTCTATTTATGTCCGATTTATAGCAGTTTTCAGCCGATTTTTTGGCGCATATTGCAAGCAATCGGCAATTCTTTTTTTTATGGAAATCGGAATGACGATGTGTATATCGTCATGCCGATTCTCCAAAATCATCCAAGGATCGGAATAATCACATTTAAAATGTGACTGTCAATTTTTAATAAAATCTTAAATAGCATATGCCGATTTTAAAATTGAGAATCTACAATCTTCCAATAGAAATGCCGATTTTTAATTCATCTTGACGATATTTAACTAGGTAGTGCGAATTTAAATTAACTTACGCCAATTTTTATATTGGGAAAGCCAAATTCCTTCTATTTTTATTTTCTCAAAATTCATCATTAGCAATTTTTTATTACAATTTTCTGATTTTTATTTATATTTAATATACATGAACACGTACACGTACTGTATATACATTATTTTATATTATTTGCACATAGTTTTTGATTTATTTATTATTATATTACTAAATTATTCCTTTATTATTATATTATTATTATTAATGTTCATAAAAAATTATTGTTATTAATGTTTATAAGAAATATATATATCAGTATAAACAAAAGCGAATAAACTTCACTTTTTAGAATTACGGGAAGGCCAAGAAAAATATGACTTCCTTTTAGTTGATGCCGATGTTTTTGTTCTTCCAATTTCGATAGCGATATCTTCTGGAATTACCAGACGGAAGGGCTCTTCTGGCAATCGACTTTCAACATTAATAACTTCATTATTATCGTTATTTTTTTCGGCATCGTTCTCCTCATTTTTATTATCGTTGTTTTATCTTCGGCATTACCGTCTTTTTTATCGTTGTCATTGTTTTCCTCTTCGTCATTATCTTCGTCGTTGTTTTCCTCTTCATTGTCGTCTTTATAATCGTTGCCATTATAGTCCTCTTCGTCATCATCTTCATCAGATTGTTGTGTAGCCGCCCAGGTAGAGGAAATCCACCAGCTAGGTATATTGTCGCTTAGTTTGCTTTATCAACATTCTCGACTGAGCGGTAACGTGTATGACTTAGACCTGATCCTATACTTGTACCAATTTCCTCCGCTCGATGTAAAATTTTCTTAATCTAATAAAGATTCAAAATTTTATTATTATGTATAAATATTATATTTATTAAGTAATTTCACAACTTTACATACCCTGGATGACCGCCACTTTTTATCGTAAATCTTGATTACAGAATTACTATTTTTAATTTTGTCTTTTCTTAAATTATTTTTTCGTTCCTCATTAGCTAATTCTTCGTCATCAGAGGACAATTCGTCAGAATGGATTTCAGACGTATTGATAGCTGTTTCACAATCTTTTAAATATTCTTTCCACGTTAGATTATTTGGATGGCATTCGGACAAAAGTTTGTCCTGAGTGGAAATCATGTGTTGCATGCCCTTTCTTCGACGGGAAATCTTCTATTGAAGAGTAAATTGAAAATTAATTAAATGTATACGTTTTATTTAAATAATGAAATTTATACCTGCTCTCTCCTTGATGCAACATGTTGTTTTTTATTGTGTTCTGATATTTTCCCTTCTTCCTGTAACTTGTAAATTTCGCGCCGAGATTTGTGAAGTTGTTTAATAATTTTTAATATTTCTGTGTCGTATGCCTTCAAAGAAGGGTTAATGGCCGATTTTACTGCAGGCAAAAGCTTTTTATGAATTGCTTTTTTCTGTTCACTATATGTTTTTGATAAGTCAAATTGAACTGACGAATTCAGGTTGTTCATAACATGGACCACTTCGTCCTATTTAACAAACAGTCGTTTAAATTTAAATGATCAAATATTAATTAATATTTAATAAGGATAAATTTTAAAAAAGATGTATATTTACATGAAGTGTTTTTTTGTAATTTTTTGTCATGGGAGGAAGCTCCCTTTTCTGTTCTCTTATTAGAACAGGAGATAAGCTCCTATTAGAACGATCAACAACTGTATAAGGTTCCTCTCTTTTTTCAAGATCAACAATATAAGGTTCTTCACTTTTTTTAGTAAGACCTTCAATTCTTTGAGAAAGACTTTCGATAACACTTCTTAATTCTTGGATTTCATTATTTTCAGCGACTCCTATTTAATGTCAGTATTTAATATAATTCATTTTGGTATGAAATTTTTACATGTACGTCAGAATAGGAGCATAAAGGAAATAATACCACTATTTGGTACAGAAGTAGTCAATTTTGATCGATTTGTGAGTGTTCCTATAATAATTAATAATAATGTTAAATAGGTACAGTATAAGTCATATAAATTTAATTTACACTAATATAAATAATATTACTTTTTGTTAAAGATCTACCTCTATTTAGAGAGGTTGATGATGTATCTTCATAGGAATCGTCTGAATCGTCTGAATCGTCTGAATCGTCCGAATCGTAATGTGACCGATATTGATTGGTAGGGGAAAGAGAACGAGATGGAGAATGTGATTTGGAGGAGTGAATGTGTCGAGAGCGATGTGATTTGGAGGAGTGAATGTGTCGAGAGCGATGTGATTTGGAGGAATGAAGGTGTCGTGAGCGATGTGATTTAGAATGTCGTGATTTAGATCATGATTTAGATCGTGATTTAGAATTAGAACGTCGTGATTTGTAGTCAGAGTGGTCAGAGTGTCGTGATTTAGATAGAACAGAATGTCGTGATTTAGATCGAACAGAGTCATCCCTGGAAATTGGATATAAATTTAATGATTTAAATTTTTTCATAATGAAAATTTAAAGATTGAACAAGAGAAAAATAGGCTCTTTATATAGCTTACATCTTTTGAATCATCGTTATCACCTAATTAAAATAAATGATAAAATAAATTAAAAAATAAATTAATTATATATCACTAATCAATTAATTTAAATTTCGTTAAACTCATCATAACGTTATTAATTCTATTAATAAAATTATACTAATATTAATAAAAATAAAGCTATTAATAAACAATTAATTCTATTAATAAAATTATACTAATATTAATATAATATTGATATCAATTTTTAAAGTATATTAATTAATAATAATAAACTATTAAACATTTGTTATAGTAAAACTCGTTTTGAAGTTTGATAAAATTATACTTGCGGAAGTTTATTTTTCTGATAAGAATATCGCGAAAGAAAATAAATATACTTGCTTTATTGCCGTTTTCGAAAATATTGACAAAATCCGATTTTGCGATGTTATCATGTGATTTTTCGTATCGAAAATGTGAATCACTTTTTTACACGAATTTTTAATATTTTTATATCAGATTTTTTTTTGTGAATCGTAAAATTCAAAACCTAAACAGTGCCCTAGCATAATTTTTAACAGTAATTTATATAGGTATTTATAATGGAAATCGACCCTTATTTTGGTAATTATATCATTTTTACAGTTATTTCAATGTAAAAAAATTCAAATCACCTTTCTACACGAATTTTTATTATTTTTATGTCAGATTTTTTTTGTGAATCATAAAATTCAAGATCTAAATAGTATCCTAGCAAAATTTTTAACAGTATTTATATAGGTATTTATATAGGAAATCGACCCTTATTCTGGTATTTATATCATTTTTACAGTAAAAAATTTGAATCACCTTTCTACATGAATTTTTATTATTGTTTGTCAGATTTTTTTTTGTGAATTATAAAATTCAAGATCTAAATAGTATCCTAGCAAAATTTTTAACAGTATTTATATAGGTATTTATATAGGAAATTAACCCTTATTCTGTATTTATATCATTTTTACAGTAAAAAAATTTGAATCACCTTTCTACACGAATTTTTATTATTTTATATCAGATTTTTTTTGTGAATTATAAAATTCAAGATCTAAATAGTATCCTAGCAAAATTCATAACAGTAATTTATGTAGATATTTACATAGGAAATTGACCATTATTCTGGTATTTATACATTTTTACAGTTATTTAAATTTTGAATCATCTTTTTACACGAATCTTTATTGTTTTTACATTAGACTTTTTTTGTGAATCATCAAATTTAATGTATAAAAAACATCATACAAACAATTTGAATGTATGCCCCATATATTATTTTGAATTTTTTATAATAACATTATTTAAATATAATAATTATTACATTCTTTATTGGATTTTTTTTTGATGGATCAATTGGATCGTCAAATACAAATACAAAATTTGATTTTGCAGAGTAATAGTTACACAAACATTTGGTATATAAATGCTGAATTGCTGCCGATCAGAACACTTTTCACGAACACGCGATTTTTAATACCTACAGTACAATGTCAAGTAAAAAACCAAGTGAAAGAGCATATATATTGGGTCTTTGTTACCTTTGTCAGGCTTGTTTACGTTGCAATAAAAGTTGTGATTATCAAACTTGTAAATGTAAAAATAAGGAAAAGACTCCATTAAATAAAAAAAAAAATCTAAAAAAAAAATTTTATGCCCAAACATATCAACCTATTGTGGGCAAAAAATCTTTTAATTCTTCACAAATAAATGAATTAAAAAGTATTAATAACTATTATGGATATAATACAAACTTCTCTGAGGAGTTTGACTTTTCCACATGTACCAAATGTCATGCTAAATTTTGGCGATTGGGTAAGGAGAATGTTAAGCAAAATGAATCAGAAAAAACTCAAGAAGATACGAGTCAATTTTCTTCATCTCATGTTGATGAACTAGAAGAAATCCAAGTAAATTCAAATCAAACTTCTTCATCTTATGAATCAGAAAAAAATCAGTTAGATTCAAATGTATCAGAATCTCCTAATAGTTTAACACAAGATGATAGTCCAACTCCAACATTTACTTCTTCTGATGATGATGAAAATGGAAATTCAACTTGTGAAATAGAATTTATTGAAATAACTTTTAAATTGATTATTAAAGCAGCAGATGGAAAGTGTAATGCAGCTAAGTGGGAAACAATTATTGCGGATAATTTTCAAGGGTTTATAAATAAATTGGATAGATTAGTTCAAGAGCAATTTGAAGATCAAATAGTATTTAGAGGAGATTATAATGTTGCTTATAAACAGGAAAAAGAAGCAGGACAAGGAACTCAATTGACTAATAGTGTAGATTGGGAAAGATTTTTAAAAGAAAATGAACGTATTATTTCTCAAAAAAAGGTTTTAATAATTTTGATAACAATGAAAAGAAAATCAAAGAAAATTGGATTAAGGTAAATAAATTATTGCAATTTATCCATTTATTATTAAATTTGTTATATAACTATATATTTTTTTTTATTATAGAAATTCTGATAATAAAATTGAAAATCCAACAGAAAATGTTATAAATAAGAAAAACAAATCCTCAAATCAAATTCCTAAAAAAAAAAATATTGATAGTACTGACGCGATCATAGCACAAAATATTATGGAATTACATTCCAGGTGGCATTGTAAAGAACATGACAGAAGCTGCTATGTTGATTCAACAAGGCACATTTCTTTAACGACTAATCATTTATCAACTTGGGCCAGATCTATTGTAAGTTAATTATTAAATATATTTTAAAAATAATTTATTATCTTACTAATATTTAATTAAAAAATATGTAGCAACATAATTTGGCCACTTTGGATGATCCTCTAACATTACCTTTATTTAATGCTGCTAATAACACAAAGAAGTCATGCAATAATAACAATAACAATAATAATATACAGAATGTACAAAGCATGCAATTAAAAAACGCTGAAACTAATAGTTCTAGTGTTTTTGTATATAAAATCAAATTGGCGTTTTTACATATAAAATCAAAAAAAAATGCCAAAATTAATAATTTTGGCGTTTTTACATGTAAAATCAGAAAAAAATGCCAGAACTAATGATTCTAGTATTTTTACATGTAAAATTGAAAAAAAATGCTGAAACAAATAGTTTTAGCATTTTTACATGTAAAATTAAAATAAAAAATGCTGGAATTAATAATTCTGGCATTTTTACATGTAAAATTGAAAAAAAATACCGAAACTATCAGTTTCAGCATTTTTACATGTAAAATAAAAATAAAAAATGCCAGAACTAATGATTCTGGCATTTTTATATGTAAAATTGAAAAAAAATGCTAAACATGTAAAATCAAAAGGAAAATCACTGAAACTAATGATTTCAGCGTTTTTACATATAAAATCAAAAAAAATGCTAAAACTATTAGTTTTGGAATTTTTACATATAAAACTAAAAGAAAAATACCAGAACTAATAATTTCAGCATTTTTATATATAAAATCAAAAAAAATAGTTTCAGCATTTTTACATGTAAAATCGAAAAAAAATGCCGAAACAAATATTTTTAGCATTTTTATATATAAAAATAAAAGTAAAACACCAGATCATTCACTTGGACCTGACGTTTTTTGTATAATTATTAAAAAAAAATATTACAAAATATTTTTTTACTTAAAATATTTAATAATAAAACTTTGGGTAACCCAAATTACCCGAAGTAATCTGAATACCTTTGGGTCAAATGGATCAGGTCAGATCAGAACGGTTTATTTGACCTGACCTGACCTGAAAAAAAAATTTTGGTTTGGGTTAACCAGGTAACCTGACCCGACTTGACCCATGCAGAGCTTAATTAATACTATATTTGGTAATTCTAAAAATATAATAACTTACAGATTCAACATTTTATATATGAATAATACTCTAAAGAAATCTTCTTAAAATTCATTAAGCCAATCATTTTTTTACTTTATAAGCATGTTGTATATTATAATTATATCAAGAATTTTATAAGATATATTCTACCTATTTTTTATCTAAAACAATATCAAAGATATCAATTTTAGCAAATTTGAATAATGCACAAAAAAACATATTAGAAAATCATTCACATTTACTGAAAAATCATCTAGCAAAAAAATGAAAAAATTGGTAAAAAAAAAAGGTATTATTTATACTAAAAGAATTTATTGAATAATTATTAACTAATGTACTTATTTTTACTGCTGAAAAAAACTTAAAAAAGCAAATAAAAACTCAACCAGCATTTTTTACAATATTTTGAAAGAATTGATTATACTAAAACTAAAAATGAATAAGCATCATGAGGCCTTCTTATTTTCAATTATTTTGATTTTAGAAAGATTATATTTAAATAATATAAGAAATTAAAACCCAAGTATAGTAAGGATAAATCTGAAGTGTTAGTAAAAAAAAAGGTTAAAAAGGTAATTTATTTTTCCATCATACATTTTAAATTTAATTATAGATAAAACTAAATATAAAATGGCTGAAATCTTAATATATAAAATTTAACGAATTCAGATAAGCTTATTCAGATTTCTTTAGAATTCCATTATTTTTAGAAAAATAAGCTAAAATATTTTAATAGAATTTATTCACAATTTAGGCTTATATTTTTATTACTGAAATAATTAAATGCTATTTTATATATAATACATTAAAGATTATTTATATTATATCAAATAAAAATTATTTAATATTTCTATTATAAAAAAGAAATTATTTTCTTTTTTAAAAACTTTAAAATTAAGAATATAAATTCCATTATTTAAAAATTAAAATAAAATCATTTTAATTATTTAATTATAAATAATTTATATATTAAAAAAATTTTATTTTAATTGATTTTTTTTTTAAAAAGCTAGTATAAAAGTTTTATTAATTATAAAATCTATTTTTAAATCTAAAGAAAATATATTATTATAGATAGTAAAAATAAAATGCTTTATTATTAAAATAAAAGAAATATCTGATATTACTAATACTACTATTTTTAGTAGTTGCAAGAAGATCCCGTCTACTACTAAGATATATCACTGGTAGAAATTTTACTTTCATATGAAACCTTACCTTAGGATTTGCTTAAATTCTATTGGTTAATTAATTAAAAAGAAAAAAAATCATAACAATGTAACATAAAATTTCCTTTTATAGTAGGATCTTTAAAGAATTCTATATATAAACCTTACCTTAGGTTATAGGGTAACCTATCTTAATAGTAGATGGGGTCCTGTTGCAAAACTTAAGGTTCTTAAGAGTTAATATTCTTTTAAATATATTAAACTTAAAAAATAAATTAAAAAAATTTTAAAAAGATATATTTAATTAGGATCTTGCTTACTTATAAGATAGGTTATCTTTAGACTTAAAGTAAAAATTACATATAAAATTTTTTGCAAATCCTACTATAAAAGAAAATTTTATGTTATATTATTATGATTTTTTTTCTTTTTAACTAATTAATCAATAAAATTTAAGAAAAAAGTAAGGTAAAAATTATTAGTAAAGGGCCAATTTTCTACAGTGATCTTTACTATAAATAATCAGGATCCTATTTAATTATTATAAAATTTTATACTAAAAATTTTATTGCAAAATATGATAATTATAAAATAATTTAAAATTTATAAATAATAAAAAAAGAAAATAAAATAAAATTTTCTTTTTGTTTAATTTTACAATATAATATTTTTATTTCTTTATTATTTAAATTATCAAATATTATTTTAAAATTATTTAATTTTTTTTTAAAAAATTTTAATATTATATATTTATTTTACTGAATTAATAAAATAAATATTTTTTTTTTTGATAATGAAAATGTGTAATACTTTATTGATATAGATGCATCTTACATAATAATCACTAATTATAAATTAGTCTACACTTTTAGCCTGAAGGTACTGTTTATTAAATTACTTTTTTTTTTTTTTTTTAAGTTTAAAGGCGTTGATTGCGTATTAGCTTTATTAAAGTAACTGGATAATAAATTAATCCCGTATACTAAACTAAGCAACACTTCTAGACATACATAAAAGTATGGCACCGTCTGATCATAGTGCCTCATTTATCAAATTACCAATAAAATAAATATTTATATATTAAATAAAATTAAATAATTAAATAAATTAAAAATTTATTAACTAAATTAGTTAACTATTAATTTATAAACTAAAAATTAATAGTATAATTAAAAAAAAATTATTTATTTATTTATTACTATTATTAAATTATTTATATAAAAGTTTTTGCAAATCTTATTATAAAAAAAAATTATATTATTATGATTTTTTTTTTAGTTAATTAACCAATAAAATTTAAGAAAAAAGTAAAGTAAAAATCATTAATAAAGAATTAATTTTTATAGTAAAATTTGTGAACTTATTAAAAAAAGTTTAAGAAAAAAACTGTAAAAAATTTTTATTATAATATAAAAAATTTAAATTTTAAAATAGTAATGTTAATTATAAAATAAATAACTAGTAAAAAATTTAATAGTAATTTAAATAATAATAAAGTAATAAAGTTTTGAGTTAGGAAAAATGATAAAAAAAATTAGAGAAAGCAAACCTAATGATGAAGTAGCACCGCTATCAGATAAAGAGGACGAAAATACAAGTGATGAGGGATACGAAACTGATACAAGTGAAGAGGAACATGGAACTGAAGAAAGTGATGAAGAATTTGGAAATAATAAAAGTGATGAGGAATCTGAAAATGATAAAAGTGATGAGGAACATGGAAATGAAGAGGATAAATCTGATGAGAGTGAATATGAGGAGGTGGAGGATGATGGCTATTCAGGTTATTATGATGAACAAGAAACAAATTACGTTAATGTATGGAATGAGTAAAATGAGTGGCTTTGATTGTGTAACCATTGCTAATTGATGGTTTGTTAATAAAATTTCATTTTACAGCAATTGTTTTTTTATTACAATTAATTATATAAAAGTGTACATATACTGTATACATTGAACTATACAGTATATTTATAAATCAAGGTTAAAACACATGGAATAAAAATTTGCTTGTAAACATTTTTTATTAGTCTGAAGTGTAACGAAGGACTATATACTATTCGTATCAGTTTCACAAATATCCGTCCATCTGGCACGTGATGATGTGTGATGATAACTGCGCTTCAGACTTGTAACGGTTTCCTTTTCCTAGTTAGTATGAAGAATTTTTATTTAAGCTTTAATCACTAATTATATACTGGTATTTGATTAGTACCGGGGTACTATTCAGAAATATCTGAATATAAACTTGAATAATACACGGGTACTATTTAGGGGGGGTACTATTTGAGGGGGTACTGTATGCAGCGCTATACGGTAGTTGTCCACGAGATTCTTACACTTATTAGCAATTTGAATATTACTATAAGACTGTTCAAAGTTAAAAGTTAGGAGAAAAACTTCGGCATCTTTTCACAATTGAATATTTCCTGGATTAGAGATGGCTCCACGTGTGTACTTTAACTCTTCAAGCTTGTCTTTATGTTCAAGAAGGAAAGATAATAGTGCTTTTATAGCACTTTCACTCCACTTTGTTCTTGAAGGTTTATCTTTTCTAATATCATTTTTATGAGTTTGTTCCATTTTTTTTTTTTTACTAAGAAAAAAAACTTATTATTTTATGTTGAAAAATAATTTTTAAAAGTTTCGCGTTTCGCGTTTTACATTTGAAATAACCATAAAGAAATGTATTTAAATAAAATAAATGCATATTACAATTACGAAAAATATATGAAAAAAAGAGGAACTTGCAGGTAGTTAATTTTTTGTTCCTAATCTTACTTGATAAGTAAGATTGAAATTTCATATGTAATTTCAATCACGATCAGCTTGAGATTAGTTTTAATCTTAATCACATTTTTTGTGAAACCAGATTAACCCTTAATCTCAATCTTAATCTCAATCATGCATTTTGTGAAGACACCCATTAGTGATTGCTGTTTGATATGTATATATTATATATATTACATGTCAAAACTTTTTAGTTTTAGCAGGCAACTTTAATTACCACTTTATTCTTAATAGAATTATAAATTATAAATAGCAAAGTAATAACTAAATTGTTATACTACTTATATTGAATTTACAAATTGATTCACTAAAAAATTAGAAAATCTTAAAACTATCTCTAAATTTATCTTAAAAATTGGCAACTTTTTAAAATTTAGTTAATTATTCTAATTAGGATTCTGATTAGTTTCAGTAATTATTAAATCATATCAATTAGTTTTGATATTAAAACAGTTTCAGTTTTATGATTTATCAAACTAAAACATTCAGTAAATTTACTGATCAGTTTCAATAATTGTGGTTTCAATATTAGTTTTGTAATTTACCAAACTGATTTATTAAATCGATTTATGATGATAAAATAATAACATTTAATTATTAAATTTCAATAATAAAAAATTGTAAACCATTTTATTAAATGATTTAAGTTCACAACTTTTTTCTTCTAATTCATTAAAAAGAGATGTTTTGTAACATTTTTTTATCATGTTAATTAATGTTATAAAAATATTTTTTTATAATTTAATTAAAAAATAAAAAAATAGTTTGTATTATTTTTTTTTATTATATCAATAAAATGTTACGAAAATGTTTTTAATAAATTATTTTATTAAAAAAAACATTTTGCAATATTTTTTTATTAATTTAATAAAAAAATTATGATATTTTAATAGATTATTTAACTAAAAAAATATTTTACAATGTTTTTTTTTGTCAATTTAATAAAAAAGTATTGCAAATCATTTTTTTATAAGTGATTTAATTAAAAAAATATTTACAACATTTTTTTTTGCTATATTAATAAAATGTTTAAAAATATTTTAATAAATTATTTAATTAAAAAATATTTTGCAACATTTTTTTATTACTAATTGCTGCAAAATAATTAAAATTATTTATTTGATTAAAAAAAAAAAGGTTTGTAATATTTTTTTCGTTATATCAATAAAATGTTATAAAAACATTTTTAATAAATTATTTAATTAAAAAAATATTTTGCAACATTTTTTTATTATATTGACAAATTATTGTGAAAATGATTTTAATTGATTATTTGATTAAAAAAATATTTCCTAACATTTTTTTTATTATGTCAAAGAATTATTGCAAAAATGATTTTAATATAATATTTAATTAAAAAAAACATTTTGCAATATTTTTTTGTTATATTATAAAAATATTGCAAAACATTTTTTATAGATATATGATATAAAAAACAGGTTTGTTTATTAAAAAAGCTTTAGAATTTTTTTTTAAGAAAATAGTCAGTAAATTAATTCAGTTTTCAGTAATTACTAACTGATATTAGTATTGATGATTATTAAAACTGATTAGTTTCAGTAGTCACTAATACCGATATTGATCAATTCAATTCAGTATTAGTTTTTACAAAAACTGAACTAAACTAAACTGATTAAAGTCTTATTCTTATCTTAATTCCAAAAGTTTAGTTGTGTTTTTTGTCTAATAATACTAAAAAAAAAAGTTAATAACTTAAATTAATTAAAAATAAAACAATGAAAAATACCTTTTTCAACTCTCTCTTATCATAATTTCAAAAATCTGATTGTATTTTTTGTCTGATAATACTACAAAAAAAAAAAATAATTAATTAATTAAATAAAAAAAAAAATAACAAAAAACATCTTTTCCAATTCTCTCTTACCTTAATTTTAAAAGTCCAATCATGAAGTTGCCGCTTCAGCTGCAAAAGTAAGAATTTTACAAGACTATTTGCAGCCAAATTGTATGCTTTTCATCTAGCAATATTACAAAAAAAAAAAAAAAAATTTTTTTTTCTAAATCAGATATTTGAATTATCTGATTCGATTAGCAAGTAACATTAATAAATTTTTTATAATGAAGGTCTGATCAGTCCAGATACTTATTTCATTATATTAGGTTGATTGTATTATCTATTTTATTGTACTTTTCATAGTCACTTCTTTTTCTTTGTTATTTGATCAGATAAAACTAAAAAAGTTAGTCCAAATAAAATTTATATATAACTTATATAAATGTACATTATTAAAATTTACAGTAATATTTAACCAATAAAATTTTATAAATTACTTGATAAATTAAAAATGTGGTGAAATTCACTATACCATGTTAAATAAAATGTATATTAAAAAAAATTCTTGCGAAATTACCTTATGAAGGGGATGTCTAAAGCGGTAAATCACGTGACCATACTAAAATATTTGTCATCCGTGTCCCGCCCTCTACTCTTTTAAGTATTCTGGTGACAGAAATTTTATGTCACGCCCCTATTTGTCACACTCGCAATTTCTTAATGTCATAATGCGGGCTAAAAATCTGTATAAATCGGGTGACTTACCCCGCTTTAGACCCCCCGTGTGGTGAAATTCACCGCATCACGTGACGTATCGAATTTCATCACCGGTTAGCGTTAAGATCGCCCTAAAATAAAAACAATAGCAGGGTGAGTAATTTAATCACAATTAATTTCTTAACAATAGCCTGCACATGTATTCATTGTTTCATATATGGGGACCTGCACATCAAAACAAGGGGTTAAGCCTCAAAAAAAAAAAAAAAAAAAATTTTGATAATTATATACCAATTTTACTAAAAATTACAGATATAATAAAATTTTTTAAAAAAAAATT
Source organism: Rhizophagus clarus (assembly GCA_015698045.1). Classification (NCBI taxonomy): domain Eukaryota; kingdom Fungi; phylum Glomeromycota; class Glomeromycetes; order Glomerales; family Glomeraceae; genus Rhizophagus; species Rhizophagus clarus. The sequence goes on along the minus strand of BLAL01000182.1, from coordinate 349,317 downwards.
TGGACCCTAACCCCTTGTTTTGCTTTGCGGGTCCCCATATACTATTTGCACATGGAGAAGGGATCCATCACTTCTTTTACGGCACGTATTACAAGTTGTAGTGATCTTAATTTCATGAGATTTTGATTCGCAGGACTCACTCAATATAGTTGAAATTCACAGTTTTTCCAATAGTTTAAGTCTTGATCGAAATGTCAAAGCCACTTTGTTATTATTTGATTGTTTATTTATAAATTTATTGGATAATCTATTATGGTAAGATACAGGTTTTCTTAATTTTCGATGATATGTACCGTAACTTCCCGTAAAATTGCTGTGATAAAATGCAACAATAATACACTGTAATACAAACGATATCTGAGGTCACACAAAACGAACTGTTATCAGAACCCCACGTTCATGTTTTCCCCAAATCGGGCGTATATGACCCTAAGGTTTAATAAAATTATGTTTCTCCTGTACAACGACAACGAATATGGTAAAATTAAAATTTTGGGTTTGAACAAAAAAAATTTTTTTTGTGTCGATCTCTAAAGTAAATCAAAATTGACCGAATATACACTACGTTTACCATTGAACACCCAGTAAATGATCTTCTCTGAGATAGTAGTTTTGACTGAAAGAAGTGAAGTGACTATGACGAACGAATGATGTAAGCAAAGCCTCTGAAAAAGAGTTTGATGCGATGGCCGGTTTCGTTATACTAACAACGGTTATGAAATGGGCTGATCGTTATAATCGCACATAACTTTTCCGTACGTTTGCCGGTTTGCGCATAACACATGTTTTGTTAGTTACCATGTAATTAAAGTGATATTCACACAGTTTTTTTATCCAGATGCCCATTGGATGATTTACCTGGTTTTTTTTTTAAAAAAATTATTCGTTAACATATTGGCTGTGCTTTATGAGGCTTAAATATCATAAAATTTGTTTTTACTAAGCCTTTTTTATAATCTTTATATCTTTTCATTAAAAATTATCTGATCGAAAAGCTTCATGCCACAACATATAACCATCTAATTTCATTAACGGGAAAGGCTTATGTTATTTAGAGTTTCTAACATCGGTTGATCTTCGATTCTTCGATCGTACGTTTTTATCAACAAGCCACTGGCTTGTATAATAAAAATTATTGAACGGAACGTATTTCGGTTATTATAAGCCATTAAAATTTCTAACGTTAAGAATTTTTGATTCTAACTAATTTAAAAAATTTGAATCATAAACACATTATTTTTTTTTTTTTTCCTTACTATTGTCTATTAGCTCGAAATATTTATAACGAAATAATAATACATGAATTAAATCAATCAAATAACAATAATTCGATTAAATAGTAATAATAATAATAATATCAAAAGAGTGGCTTTAAAAAAAAATTTTTTCTTTCTTTTTTTTTTTTAGAGTTAATAATTGAAATTTCCAAGCCTAAAATCTTTTATAGATGTTAAACAAAAAAAAATTTAGATCAACTGTGGAAAAAAAAAAAAGGGTAGACACAGCCTACTAACCAATTAACGGGAACTAATTAATTAAATATTGCATGTTCTTACTCTTTCAAAAAATATAAAAGAAACAACAAATTTCGTTTCTGTCTTTACTAACTTTTTTTCAAAAAAAAAAAGGAAGAAAAGAAAAAAAGAAAAAATTCTCAAAATCACACATTTAAAAAAAAAATTAAAATTAATTTTAAACTTGAATAAAAATGTCGTCCAAATTTTATTTTGTTATTTTCGCTTTGGTTAGCTTGATCTTCGTAGGATTAACTCAATCCACACCATCAATTCCATTAGAAAAACGGTTCGGTGGGGCCGGAGCCGTCGCTTATTGTGATTTTAAAGACAAGGTCACAGGACGATTTACCTGGACCAACATTCCTGGAAATAAATGTCGGGTTACCGGACAATTTAATACTGGTTTTGATAGTCCTGATGTCAATGAATATTCATTCTTCTTGGAAGATGACAAAGGAAATAAAGTTAATGATCTCACCAACGAAATTACTTCTCAAATCCATATTAACCCTCCAGGTTGTTCTCCTTTCCAATGTGATTTCCCTTTCTCATTAACATCAGTTAAAGATGTTACAGGTTTATGTTTCGTTGTTAAACATAAAGGTACGACACTCTCCAAAGGTATAATTGTTGGCGTTTAAATTAGGGGATAATAGATGCGACGTAAATTTAGTTAACTGGAATTTTTAGATTATTTGAGAATTTTTATTTATTTACTTTTTGATTGTAAATATTATATAGAAGCAATAGTAAGGTTCCTTTTTTTTTTATTATATCTAAATAAAGATTTTATGTACCTTTTGTGTACCTTTTCTATACAATAACTAATAAATGAATGAATATATGTAATTTGGGTTATTACGAAAGATGGCGCCACATTTGACTAAACAAATAAATAATTTCATATAAGTTATAATTATTTATTATTAATCATTAATTTTGCAAAAAAATTTTATTATGCATAACAAAAAAAGAATTTAAACGAGGTACACGCTTATTTCTATGCAAATTTGGGTAAATTACCGGCAAATTATATGTATGTATTTATAAATTGTAATAAACGATCAACCAATATTCGATCATTCATCTTTCTGGGTCTTGGCATTCTTTTTAAATGAAGAACAATAAAAGAAAAAAAAAAATAGATAGATTATCTAACTAAAGAATATTGATTAAAGGAACGCAAGTCACACGAATCACAGTCGTCACATATTCCCATGACAATATTGCAATATTTGTAAATGACGATTGAGTATTATTTATCAGTTTAAAAAGATCAATGATATAATATTTTTATCAATGATTTGCCGATAAACTGCATTCTGCTAAAATCATGCCATTTTAATAAAAGAAAATGTTAAAATAGATATTGAATTATTATGTATGTTCGGCCAAAATTATGTTATGTGATACAGGTAGGAAACAGGTTTTTTGGGGGGGAAGTGAATGATCATGTTGTCTTACCAAAACAAAAATAATGGCGCTTCTTCTTTTTTTTTATTATCAAATGATTTTTTCCTCCATTATTGAATAGTCATTACTTTATTAAAAAAAGCTTTCCTAATAAATAACAATATTACATCGGAAATTGGTCCGTAAGAAAGAAAATCTCTTAAAAATAAATTAAAAATACATTCTAAGAAGTTTATTTTAAGTAAAATAATCAACTTTTTTTATAGGATTGATTTAAAAATAACATCACCTTTTCTTAGAACTCTGAGTGTTACCTCTTATTTTCAATTCAAAATTACTTATAAAAAGACGACAAATTCAGTTTCTAATCGAATAATAAAGAATAAAAAATTCTTTACCTTTACGATTAAAAAATAAAAAAATTCTTTACCTTTACGATTAAAGAACAAAAATTCTTTACCTTTACAATTCATCAATAATGATCACTAAAAGAGCCATTTTGATCCTTTTCCTTTTCGTTGCACTTGTTTCTTCTGTTCCAAATCCTATCCACCAAAAACGAAATAACCTTGGATTTGTTGCTATCGCATTTTTCAATGGCAATAATATTAAAGGAACAGTAACATTTACTCAAGTTAACTCTAACGTTTGCAGAGCTTTAGTCCAATTTAATACGGGATTCAATTCAGCTAATAATAACCTCTACACTTTCAAAGCCGATGGTCATGATATCACTCCTAATAATTTAATTGTAAGACCTCCTGGTATTGCGCCATTTAGAAAAGATTTTAATAATTTCAAATGTAAATCTCTTGTTGGTAAACAGTTTACTGTTAAACGTGGTAATCAAGTAATTGGTGAAAAAGAAATTAAAGGAGTATAGTTTAGTTTATTGCATGCAGTACTTTGCAATTTTAAGTGTATTTTATTTGTTTTAATTTTTTTTTTCTAAAGTTTTAACATTTTGAACAATAATTACAATAATTTTTGTTAACGCTAGTATTGTAATATGATTCCAAATAAAGTTTTCTTTTTTTAATTTCATTCAAATGTACGTAAAAATAATAAACTTTTAACTTTTTCGATAATCTTTCGATCACATCGCGTAAACTCCGTTGTGTAATATTACATTACTCGCAGCTTCTAAAAATGGAATCAATTCGTGTGAATATTGAGTTACCTTAAGTTATTAATTTGGTAGGATTCGGATTGGCAAAAAATATTATTGCCAAGAAAAAAGGCTTAGAACCGATTTTCTTCCAAATTAAAAATAGTCACGTGATGCCTTAATATTGTTGTCTTTCAGCTCACGACATTATTGCTTTTTATTAATAAAATTTTAGTTAGACTACTACTGTAAAACTTTACTATTCATCGTCAGATCGGCTTCTTGTACAAACCAACCATTTCTTTGACAATCGGGTGGCGAATCACATGAATCGCGCAATTGTCAATATTTTATAAAAGGTATAATAATATTAGTCTTATATGTTATAGTATCAATAATTCATAACAGACGATACCATTTAGAAGAAGAATCATTGTTCTTCTTCTGATTGATATTTCAGGGATGTTATGCGGAGTTATACCCAGGAGAAGATCACTATTAATCATATCATGGGAAAAAAAATCATACGATGTTCTATAACCTTGCATGTCTCTAAAGATGTGTTATTTGTATACACAATTTTTTTTTGCCAGCAAAAAACGGATTTAATTTTAGAAATTTAAATTCTGAGAATTTTAAATAAAGTAATGTTATTTTTAAAAGATTTTTTTTATCTTTCAAGAGAATGTAATTTGCACTAATCTTTATCGTTTTATTACATTTTGTCATCAGATAATTCATTATTGTAAAATTTAGCAGGAATCTTTATAGTTATCATTTTTCTTGTTTTGATATTTCATTTTTTGATCTAATCAATAATTGGAAGGGGGAGCAGATATATCGGTCTTCGACCAATATCCCCATCTAATAACTGAGTTATTGTTTAGTCATTAGGAATTAATGCGGTGACCAATAGAAATTAATGCTGACTTCAATGTTGGACTAATATTGGATACCACATCTCTGATATTATAAATCGTTTCCCTACATAAAACTAATTTGTGTTGTATTATTAATGAATTTATTAGGAATTCGTAATTCAATAAGGTTAAGTTACACGGAGGAAAAGCATATCGAATGAATAAATTTCGCGTATATAAAAAATGGTTTTAAATGCTGTCGTCGTATTTTCAATTTTGCAATAATTTACCTATTTTGCACTTCGCATTCTTAACAATTGATATTAAGTAAAAAATTCAAAAGTTTTTATTTTCATAAAAGTTTCTCTCTTTAATAAAATTACTTTGCTATATTTATTATTTATTATTTATTCAAAAGCGCTTTATAATAAAATTTGAACATAGTATAAATATAACTAAGGATAAGTAATATAAAAAACTCGCAAATTCTAAGTGAAGCTAAATCAATTTCTCATTAATAAGATTAATTTAAACTGCGTCATGCTCGTACTCGGGCAGGAAATAAAAAATTTGAAAATGCTGATGTAATAATATTTTTACAAAGCCCAAACTGAAGACTTACGTAATTACTTATAAAATAATGATTTCACGTCAATACCGAATCATTTTTATAAATAAAAATCAACGAAATTTCTGAATTTTTACTTTTTAATTCTTTCTTAATTCATATATGTTTCAAAATGGATTATATCGATTATATGTTGAACCATTCTGCTTATACAAATCAAGATTCGCAAGATTCGCAAACAATTATAGACGATGCCCCTCTCGAATATCAATATAATGGTAGTTTAAATCGTTTTCATTATATTATCGTGCTTTAATTTGTGTAATTTATAAAATCATATTACTGCATCTATATTCTATAGATCTCTTGTTCATTAATGATGAAGATTCAGACGCTTATTCAGGTTATCAAACTGATGGTATGTTAATTTACTTTTAATTGTATATAATTGCAATTACATAATGTAATTTACTCTTTCATATTTTTATAGGATCTATGACGACTGAATATGGCTCCGCATTTGAAGATGATGAAGATAGAATTGATCTCACACAAGAAGAATGTTGGGAAGTTATTTCTTCATTTTTCAAAAATAAGGGCATTATACGACAACAATTGGATTCTTTTGATGATTTTATTGAGCGTGGTCTTGTTGAAGTTATAAATGAAAACCCAATTCAAGCGATAAGACAATCTGATCTTGAAAATGGACAAGAAATTATTGTATGTTTCAATAATTTAAATTTTACTTTTTATTTTATTTGGAAAAAAAAAAAAAAAAATGAATAACGTTAAAAAACATTTTTTTACGAAATTTTTTCGTTAGACTCAATATCGTTTCGAATTTGATAATCCATCATTCACTAGACCTCAATTTACCGAATCAGAAGGTATTAAAACACAATTATTCCCGAATGAAGCTCGCTTAAGGGGCTTAACGTGAGTAATCAAATAATTTTATCTTAATTGATATTAATACACATGAAAAAAAAATTAGAAATTGTTATATCAACATTAAGAATGATATCACAACAAATTATAGGTATTCAGCCCCACTTATTTTAGACGTGAAGCTTTTTGAATCCAAATTAGCTGTAAATAACTTTGACGAAATAAATTACGATGTTGATTTCAAAGAAAATGAAGAAATTTTGATTGATGAACGAGCATTTTTAGGAAAGGTAATCACTAATTTATCATCCAAATTATAATATATACAGTAATTATTAATATTAATTATTATTTACAATAGATTCCTGTTATGGTACATTCTAATTTTTGCTCTTTAGCTGATTTAACTCTTGAGGAATTAAAAGATCATCACGAATGTCCATACGATCAGGTTCGATAAAGATTATTCTTCTAACTTAAAATATATTATATAATTGTTATATGTTTAAATATATTTAGGGTGGTTATTTTATCGTTAACGGTTCCGAAAAGGTTTTGATAGCTCAAGAAAGACTGGCTAATAATTATGCTTATGTCTTTAAGCATGCTTCACCATCAGCTGTTTCGTACAGTGCTGAATTTCGTAGTACTACAACTTACATGTCGAAAATTAGAACTGTTAATTTGAAATTGGTTACAAAAACTTTAGCAGGAGAAGTTAGTAATAACTTTTTATATAATTTAAAGTCAATATATAAATAAATATAATTATCATTTATTATAATTATTATTTAATATTCTTTTATTAGAAAGCTGGACAATATATACATGCCAATATACCCTTTATTAAAAAAGATATTCCAATTAAAGTTTTATTTGTTGCCCTTGGAATTCTTAATGATGAAGAAGTTATTGATTACATGTGCTTCGATTCTAATGATACTGAAATGTTCAATATAATATTATCTTGTATTGAAGAAGCACGCACAATTCGATCACAAAATGTATTTTCATTTATTTTACTTTTAACAAATTACGTATGTTTACCATATGTTATTTACTTTATTGAAATTTTATAATCTTTTATAGTTCGCACTGGATTATATTGGACGAAGAGGAACAGTACCTAATGCAACTCGTGAAAAACGAATCGAGTATATATAATTATTTAATTTTTAACAAAAAAAAAATATATATATATACTGTATATATATAATAATAAAGTCTAACATATTTAATTTATAGGTACGCAAGAAATATTATACACAATGAATTCTTACCTCATATTGGAGAAGGAATAGGTTTCAATATGAATAAAGGGATTTTTTTGGGATACCTTGCACATAGACTTTTACTTTCTGCTCTTGGATATCGAGAACTTGATGATCGAGATCATTTTGGTAAAAAGCGTCTTGATATGGCCGGTCCTTTAATGACTTCATTATTTAGTATTTTATATAAAAAAATGTTAAATGATATGATTATATACTTAAGAAAGGTGAATAAAATTTTTGATGTCAATAATTCGATCAAATATACTTATTAATTATTTTCCTTATTTAGTGTATTTTAAGTAAACGCGTATTCAAATTACCTTTAGCGATAAAATCAGATCATATTACTAATGGATTTAAATACTCAGTTGGTACTGGGAATTGGGGAGATGCCAAAAAAGCAATGCAGGTAGTAAATAATAAATGAAATTTCCTTAAAAAAAGAAAATTTACAATAATTTTTTCCTTTTTTTCAAACAGTCCAGATCTGGTGTTGCACAGGTTTTGAACAGATTTACTTACGTGTCAACTATATCACATCTTCGAAGATGTAATGCTCCACTTGGGCGTGAAGGAAAGATTACTAAACCACGTCAACTTCATAATACTCAATGGGGATATATATGTCCTGCTGAGACTCCTGAGGGTCAAGCCTGCGGCTTAATGAAGAATTTAGCATTAATGTCATATGTTTCAGTATCTATGCCACCTGATTTATTAAATGAATATATTAATAATAGTGGCATTTGCAAAAGAATCAATGAAACAACATTTGATAATATTTCTAAATTAACAAAAGTTTTTGTTAATGGAAATTTGTCATGTATTACAGATGAACCTTCAGATTTAATACAATTAATTCGAGATAATAAAGGAAATTCCCTTCCAGCTGATATTGGAATTATTAATGATGTTCATGTAAATGAAATTAGATTTTATTGTGATTCGGGAAGAATGTGTAGACCATTATTCGTCGTGAATAATCAACATTTGGCCCTAACTTCATATATTTTGTTCAAGTTGAAATCAGTAAGTTATAATGAATTCATAATTTGTATACATAATTATAATTAATTAATATCATATATAACAGGAAATTGAACAAGATAAAAAATATAATTTATGGGAAGAATTAGTATTAAACCATTATATTGAATATATTGATGCTGAAGAAGAAGAAACTACTATGATATGCATGTCTCCAACAGAATTATACGAGTCAAGATTATATAATTTACGTAAACTCGGGGGTTTAAGGCCAAGAAAGAAAAGACGATCAGTTCATGAACGTTTAATTAATTTACCAACTTGTCCCAATAAGTGGACTCATTGTGAAATTCATCCAAGTATGATTTTGGGTGTTTCTGCTAGTTTAATTCCATTTCCTGATCACAATCAGGTAAAATACAAAATAATTGAATCAAATTTATATATATAAATATGAACATATTACTAAATTTTAATTTTTTAACTAGTCACCTCGAAATACCTATCAATCTGCTATGGGTAAACAGGCAATGGGAGTCTATACAACCAATTATCAATTGCGAATGGATGTATTAGCCAATGTATTATATTATCCTCAGAAACCTCTTGTTACCACAAAAGTCATGGAATATCTCCAATTTAGAGAATTACCCGCAGGAATTAATGCTATTGTTGCTATTATGTGCTATGGCGGTTATAATCAAGAAGATTCTTTGATTATAAATCAAAGCAGTGTTGATAGAGGATTGTTTAGAAGCTTTATTTATCGAAGTTATGTTGACCAAGAGAAGAGAAGGGTATAGCAATTATTTGCATTAATTTTTAATTTTATTTAAATTTTATTTAAAATTTGATAATTTTCATTTTAAAAATAAAAATTTAATCCAAAAATACGTAGGGAATTTTGAATATGGAAGAAATAATGAAACCAGATTCTTATACAACTGTTGGGTTAAAGCGTGGAAGTTATGAGAAACTTGATAATGATGGAATTGTACCTTGTGGAATTCGAGTTACTGGAAGTGATATTCTTATAGGAAAAGTTGCTACACTTTCATCAGAAGTTGAAATGCTTGGTCAACGAAAAGAGTCACATATATATCGAGATGTTTCTACACCATTAAGAACTACGGAAAATGGAATTATTGACCAAGTAATTGTTACCACAAATCAAGAGGGAGTTAAAATGGTAAAGGTTAGAGTTAGAAATACACGAATTCCAGAAATTGGGGATAAATTTGCGAGTCGTCATGGTCAGAAAGGAACAATTGGAATCGCTTATCATCAAGAAGATATGCCATTTACTGCCGATGGTATTACACCTGATATTATTATAAATCCACACGCTATTCCTAGTCGTATGACAATTGGTCATTTGGTTGAATGTTTAATGGGCAAGGTATGTAAAAAAAGTAAAAAAAAAAATGTTTTGACCATTAATTATTTTTTGTCCTGATTATGATTTGTAAATATAAAGCTTTCAGGTTTTACTGGTAGTGAAGGTGACGCGACAGCCTTTAATGAAATTACTGTAGAAACGATTTCGCAAAATTTAAAGTCTATTGGATTTCATCATCGTGGATTGGAAGTTATGTATAATGGTCATACTGGACGTAAATTAGTTGCACAAATTTTCATCGGACCAACTTATTATCAACGTTTAAAACATATGGTCCAAGATAAAATTCAGTGAGTATTTTGTCTTCGAAAATGCCAATAATTTTAGAGTTAGCGACAACGCATTAAAATCTATTAATAACGAATTTCATTTAAATAAAATAGTTCACGCGGAAGAGGACCAGTAAATATATTGACTAGACAACCTGTTGAAGGACGTAGTCGTGAAGGAGGATTAAGATTTGGTGAAATGGAACGAGATTGTATGATTTCGCACGGTGCAGCTCTATTCTTAAAGGTGTTTTATATTATTAACAATTAGTAAAATTTGTTAGTGTTTTTAGTTAATAATATTTATGTTCATTATAGGAACGACTTAACGATGTTGCGGATGCTTATAGGATTCACGTATGTGATATTTGCGGTCTAATGTGTATAGCGCAAGTTTCAAAAAATGTTTATAACTGTAGAATTTGTAAAAATTCCACTCGAGTAAGTAAATAAAAATAATGATATATTATAACCTACATCTTTTTTTTTTTTAATTATCATTATTCTTCATTTTTTAGATTTCTCAAGTACATGTTCCATACGCTTGTAAATTGCTTTTCCAAGAACTTATGTCGATGAATATTACTCCAAGATTAAAGTTTTTATAAATCCATAATTCCATATCATCGGAAGATCATTTATCATAATAGGTTTTTATAAAGAGGATACTTGTTGTCTTATATCTTTACGTTTAAAATTGAATAAGTTAGAAAGAAAACTAATTCTTGCTTAGTATGGAAATTCAATTGAAAATATGTCTTGTATAATAAATGTGCTAATTTAGGGAATTTTGCGAAAAAAAATTATGCTAGCCAAAAATTGATGTTTTTTATAAAATTTATGATGAATTTACTTTATTGAATACTTCAATTTAATTCTGAATGAGAACAAAAAAAAAAAGAAAAAAATAATAATAATAACGAAATTTAGAAATATAATAATAGTCAAATAGAAACAAAATTTTGGTGGATAATTTTTTTTACATATTTCTATTGTGTATCAATATTTCGTATACTGTTCGCGAAACATGACGTTTATATATAAACATATTTCTACTGTATAATGTAAAAAAAAAATAAGTGGTTATTCATTATTTACATTTACAATGTTATGTCCTGATTCTTGTAAGCCACACTATTTCTACTTAACACATTAACACCATGATCCGGATTCGTTTATCTCAATCTGGATAATAAAAATGGGGACAAAAAATTAATTAATAACATTAAAAAATGGTAATAATTGAAAGTTTATGTTGTTGCTTCTTCCATGATGCTTAATGAATATTAGTTTGCGAGTTTCCAAAGTCGGTTCTTGCAAACCACAGCAGGAAAATGATTTTTTTTCGCAGACACTTCCAATACGTCAGCTTCTTTAACGTTCTTCAAAGCATAAAATTTCTAACACTTAGTCAAATACGGCCAACTGCACGATTGAAAAGGCGATTTGATAAAGAATTTTTTAGCACCCCAATAGAAAAATCTACCTTATTATTTGTGGGAATTTCTTCATTTAAGAAATAATGTCACGAACATTGCTAAAATGTATGTAAACTCGATAGTTAGCAAGATTTATATATTTTCATTATGTTAGAAGAAAGCAAAAATATAATAAAGTTCACTAAATATTTAGATTGGCCCATACTTGCTTCTGCCAGTACTTCGGAAGTTGTGTATCATAATTCATATAATAAATGATTCCCTATTTATCTTTTTTTCTTTTTTACTATGAAACAATGATTTATTAAAAGAAAAAGGCTTACTGTATATATAATACATCGAATGCGATTATGAATGTTTCTAATGTCGTGCGACTACTATATATATCATTTACTATTTTTAATTTACATGATATATGTATTGTGACAATATAGTTAAATATACAAATTTATTAACACAATGATACAAAATTTTGTCACACGGGTTTGGCGTCTCAGACGTCCAAATAAGTAAAAATGATTGTCAAAAAAAATTGAAATCAAATTTCCTAATTTGAGTTTCGGAAAAAAAATACGTGTTTTTTTTTTTATTAAAAAATCATTTTATTTACAAATATCTAAATTCCGACATAACATTAAATACAGAAGAAAAATTAAAATACAATTAATATATCCTTTAAAACCTTGTTAACATACAATATTGTTCCCTTTATATGGATTTAATTATTGTCATACTAACGGTGCCTTTTTTATGATGACTTATTTCAAAAAATTGGTCAATAATTTTACTAAAAATTAATTTATCGAAATCATGTTGAAAAGGAGTTGTACCAGTTAAGTTAACGCTCCACTCATTTAAACCACCGGCTGTTAAATCATATATTAATGTTTTAGATCTATCAATAATTTTAAATTGATAATTTGCAACTACTTTATCAAATATCCCTGAATCTAATTTACCATTAACGTTTGTTATATTCTGTGATATTTTGGTAAACTTTATTTGACCTGTCACCGCCGTGGAACTATTTGATGGATTCGTGAAAACTGCCATTGCTGCCGATGGTGATGACGATGGTAAAGGTGAAGGCGAAGGTACTGAGGTTGTTGTTGTTGTTGTAGCTTCTTCATTATCTCCAGGGTCAAATTCAGGTAAAGATATTGGACTTGCGATTACCGTAAGTGAGATAAAGTATATTAAACATATAAATTGAAATATCGTGAAAATTCTATCATATTTCATCTTAAAATGAAATAAATTTCATAAAAAAAAAGTATTTTACTTTTCGTTGAAATGAATTATTATTATTATTATTATTTTGGGTATCAAGATTTTAAGCTCGATATTAAGATTTATTTATACCTTTTTTTTAGATTACGGTGATGCAAAGCTCTTTTTAAAAATAGATCAGCGCTTGTTACGTAATTACCAAATTAGATCACTCGTTTGGAAAGTCCCTTTTTTCTTAATTTGGTTTAGTATATATATTATTAAAGGTTCGTTCCGCTTGGGCTTAGACAGTAATATTTATAAAAGCCACTAGTCGAATGATGTCTAGAAATTTTCATGCACCAAATTTTTTAAATAAAAATTTATTCTTACTTTGAAAGATACAATAAAATCTTTCTTTACAAAGATTAAAATAAGGTTTTTATTATAAATTTCTCTTTCTCGTTTCAAGATATGCATAAATGAAACACTTATGCATAACTTAAAATAGCTTAAAATAAATATTTTTCTGATCGGAAATTGATTGAGAAATCATTCGACTCTTTGGTAATCCGGATAAGTTCGGATCGATCCGAGTGATGTATGTGATATCCCGAATTTTTAATTAATTGTACTACCTACAAGATTTTTTTTTTGATCGATTTTCGATTTAACTATTTCATTATATCCAAATGAGAGAAACAATCATGAAATTTCAGGTGATGCGTTAATTGTTCCATTTAAAGCAAATTTTAAAACACGGATTTACAGTTTGATTTAAGCAGAATACTACAAATCATATGACATATTAGTCCTGTTAGTAATTATACAAATTTACTAAAAATAAATTAAATAATGTAATTTGTAAAAATTCACACTATAATGGAAATTCATTTGATTTCTATTAATAGTGGGCTTAGATTATTATTTTGATAATATATAATATATATTATAATTATTTTTTTTCTTTTAAAGTCAAAATCCAAATTTGATCCAAATCTTTATAACCTATCCAAACTGCTTAGTATCCAAAACATTTTTATACTTTTATTATATACAGATAGCTACTAAAAGTATATGGACATTTAAAGATATTTTGGCATCTAGTGATTAAAAATTCATGATTTTATATTCATTAGATTTGTCTATATAAGAGGAATCGAATGGTAATAAAATCAGATTTATATGATCAATATTCAATGCACAATTACACTTTAAATATTTAGATGTCCTAGTATTATATTTTTTGACCTAATAATTGGATTTTCATAATCTTTAGCTTATTGTATTCATCTTATTGAGACGATTCAAATAATAGTAAATATATAATGATTGGATTAATAATAAGCAAATTATATTATTTTTTAAATTTATAACTATTTATTATGCTATTTGTATAAATCATAGATTTTTTTGCAATGAGTATTTTCGTATTTCCAAAAAATTTTGAAAAATATGGAGTATGGGAGTTGTTTATTATGACTGTAAGTACAGAATAATAGATTAATTTATATTACATTAATATATAATGATCAGCATATTTTAATAAAAAAAAAGTATCTGTATACTTTTGGTAGTCATCTGTATTTTATTATCTTAAAAAATTTTATAGTTTATTAATTTTTATATATAATATATTATCATTATAAAATTTATATAAAATCAATTATTTTAACTTTATATTATTTTCATTTTCTATTTTTATTTACATTACATTTTAAGGGTAGAGAGATCAACATGGCTGATCATATGGCTAAAAAAAAATCATTTTTTTTTTTACTTCGCTACAAGGAAAACTCAATCAATATTTTATGAAAAACTGTTTAAGAGTATTCTTTAGAAAGCTAGAGTTTCTGTCTTTCAAATAAACTTTAGTAAAGTATAATACAAATAAGACTTATAATGAAATATTACACTATAAAGTCGTCATTAAGTTGCGAATCTCCTAGAGAACATATCAGTTATAGAAATTAAAAATATTTTTGTTCAAATATAATTTAACAAGAAAATTAAAAAAGAATAAAAAGACTGGAAACAAGATCGGTAAAAATGTGCTAAACTTGTGCACTACATTTTATCATGTGCATAAAATGTGCGCAATTTTGTACTACTGTGCACAAGATGTGTAAAATTAAGAATTTTAGTGTGCAAAATGTGCACATTTTTAGTAACGTAATATGTGTACGAAAAAATTTCAATGTGCATATGTGCACATTGTACACATAGATTTTACACACTGCCTCTTAAAATTGAAAGAAATGGATGTGATTATAAAAAAATCTATATGATATGATTATAAAAAAGGATTTTTCTATATATTTATTAATATATTAGATTCAAAATATGGTGAACTTATAAAAAGAAATTTTATATGATGTGATTATACAGGAGATAACTATAAGAGGGAGGTTAACTATATATATAAAATTCTAACAAAATATTGGCCAATATGAAGTTGCTGTTGTTCATTAGAACTTGTAGAACTTGCTATTTCTGTATATAAAATTAGAGTACGGATAATGCACACGATGTAAAAACAAATAAAACAAAATTGTTGGTTTGATGTAAAAATTTTTTTTTCCTTAAAAAATCAATGATCAATAATACACATAACATTTTTAACAAATAGATTCATTTACAAAATGATACTACATAATTTAATCATTTTATTCTCCATATACAAATTTACTTTATCATTTTTTATTGAATTTATTAAAGAAAACCTCATTTTTTATAGTGTAAAAAAAATTACAGTAATTATTTCTACATTTACGAAACTAATTTAAAACCTTGACCTATCAACTGAAGAATAAAAGTTGCTAAAAGATTAAAATGAAAAAAGAAAATGAAGACGAGTTTAATAGTATTTTCTGACGCTTTTACGCATAATTATTTAAGAATCAAGATAGTGAAGTAAGTGTCCAGTAGTTTAAAAAACTATATTTAAAAAGGAAACCTGAAATTAGTAACAAAAAATAAATAAAAGAACTAAAACAAAAAAGAAAAGTATAAATACTGTACCTATAAGAGAGTGGAAAACTGTACCTAAGTTACAAGAGGGAGAAAATCAAAATCAGCAATGAAGAATGAATGAAAAAATGAATAGAAAATAAAAAATAAAGAAAAAAACTTACGTCAAATAAAGTAGAAAGCTGCACTTAATTCTACAGGTGATGTGGAAAGTTGCACCTAAAAGGAAATCAAAATTAGCGCAAAAAAATAAAAGCATAAAGAACGAAAATAAAAAAAAAAGAAAAACATAAAAACACTTACAGGAGGAGCAAAAAGCCATACCTAATCCTACAGAAGAAGTAGAAAATCATACCTGAAAAGAAATCAGAATTAGCAATAAAGAATGAAATTACGAATAAAAACAAAAAAGGAGAACATAATAATACCTTAAGTAATGTGTAGAAACCTGTATCTAAGCCTATAACGAAAGGAGCTGATCTCCCCTTTTCATATTGAATACTCTTGAGAAGTAGAAAGACGCGTCTAAAAAGAAAGATGCGCCTAATAAGAAAAAGCAACCAGGTTTAAGTAAATGTGTTAAAGACTACCACTAACAGCCGAGCTTTAAAATATCTACAAGAAAATGAAGAACAACAGTTAATTAAAGAAATAAAATACGTCAAAAAGCTACATATTAACACTTAAACTTACCATTTTCAAAGTTAAAGCTAGAAAAATACCGAAAAAAGATAGGAAGAAGGGTTAAATTTTTAAGGTTAATTGTTAAGCGAAGCTTTAAAAAAAGAAAGTGTAAAATACGAAAAAAAGAGATGTGTAATATGATCGTGTGTAAAAAATCAGCAAATAAAATTAAATTATTGATTGGTATGCTTAACTGCCAATCAAATTTTATAAAATTAATAAATCACGTGGGGGTGCGCACATGCATGGGTGCGCACAAATTTTAAACCCTTTTTTTTATTTAAAAATATTTCTAACTAAATATAAAGTAAATAATAAAGAGGAATATTTTTTTGAAATAAAAGTATTTTTTTTATAGATTTGGATATAAAGGAAAGTTTTTGATTAAGTTTCTTTTTCTTTTCTTATAAAACACTTAAACTTAAAATAAAATAAATAAGAGAAAGTTATTTTATTTAAGAAATATCAGTTTTAATAAATATTCCTTTTCTTTATTTGTTAAAATACTAGTTTTCTTAAATATAAATATGTAAATAAAAAGGAAAGAAGTTGTTTTTAAATTTAAAAAAAATATTTTTAGTGAAATTTTCTAAATAAATATCAAATATAAGGTAATTAAAAAGGAAGAAATCTTTTTTTTTGATTAAAAAATATTTTTTTAATGAAACATTTTTTGTAAAATATTAGCTTTTTTAGATATGATCATAAAGCAAATTGAAAAAAGAGATTTTTTTAATTAATAGGAAATATTTTTAATAGATGTTTCTTTTTCTTATTGTATTCTTATTATAGAGTTATTTATTTTTAAATATAAAGTAAATGGAAAGAAAAGGATTTTTTTCTAATTAAATAATGATTTTTACATTAAATACTCTATTTGTTTACTTTTGTAAGGATATATTAGTCTTTTTAAATATATTATATTGAAATGTAATATTTTTCTTTATAAGTTTACTACCTTTATAATGATTTATTTTATAGTAATACTATAGATGCCATCCAAATTATTTTAAGTAAATCCCAAATTAATTTGTACATTTTAACTGTCATAATTTCCAAATCCCAAATGTATAAATTACAAAATTTATATATATAATTTGTAAATTAATTTGGATTTTTACATTTGGGCTGTCATAATCCCAAATTATTTTTGATTTGGGTGGCATCTATAAGTAATACTTCTAAATTTTTAATTGTTATTATTTGGTATTTTACTTTTACTATTATTTACTATTTTTTATTAAACAATACATTTTTTTCTGTAATTTTACTATAAATTATTTTTACATATAGTATTTATCTTTATAATTATAATATAAATTTCTTTATAATTACAGTATTAATAAATCTTTTAATATTTTAAAACTTTACAAAAATATAAAAAACATGTAAATTTATACTATTATAAGAGAATGCATAGATTTTTAAATTGATAATTTATTTAACCAATTAAAATTAACTAAATTATATGATTAAAGAGAGATGCGTTTTTATGTGAAGGTATATAAAATTAAATCTATAAAATAATTATATTTTATTTTATTTTAAAATATAATTTTTTATTTAATTAGAAATTACCATATATATTATAAATCATAGTATTCCCTTTTATATATACTAATACTTTTCTTTTACTTAGCAAAAGTTCTATTTTCTATTGATTTTATTATTTAATAAATCTAATTTTATTCAAATATTATGTAAAAGTATTTTTTGATTATTATACAATCTTTTAAACAAATTTTATTTATAATAAAAATTTGAATTATTGATATGATGGTACAAAATCAATCTTTATGAATTTGCAAGATATCTGAAGTACTATGATTTGTGATACATAATAAATTAAATATTTATTTAATTAAATATTTAAATTATAAATCATATATATTTTTTTTATTTTTAATTATTTCTTAATTTTTTTTTTAAAAAATTTTTTTAATATCCCTTAAACGGTAATGCAGGCAAATTTGCCTGCAATTTAAAAAAAAAGTAACATCAGCTATATAAAACTTTTTTAATAAAAGCCAGAATTTTATAAAATTTTACCACATTATTGATCAATATATGGCCATTAAATATATAGTTAAAAATCCGGCTGTTCGGCAAAAATTAAATCGGAAATTAATTTGTAAAAATGCTGATTAAAACCTCAGAATTTCAGAGTTTTCAGAGTTTTGCATTTTTTTTTATTCCTAACGTTATATTTACTTATTTTTTTTATTTTTACCATGGATACTATTGAATATGATGAGCAAGATTTGTTTGTTGTTGATTTTGCAAGAAATATTCACAATATTACTGATGAAAATGATGACAATATCGAAAATTTTGATAATTTTGAAGAAATTCATGAAGAGAATATCCAAGGCAGAGGTAGTAATAGAGGTAGAGGAAGAGAAAGAGGAAGAGGTAGAGGTAGAGGTAGAGGTGGAGATAGAAATAATAATAGTGAAAGAGATAATAATAATGGTGAACAAATTGCACAACTTCCACCTCTACCTTTTTTTAATGCTTTTCAACATGTTAGACCTTTACATGAATTTAAAATAAATTTATCTAGAGATTTCCTCCTTTCACCATCACCATATTCTATATTTTCTCTTTTTTTTTCTCTTGAACAAATAGAAATAATTGTTAAAAATACAAATAAATATGCATATGTAAAGAATGCAGGAGAAGGGCGTGATTGGAAAGAATTAACAACGAAAGAATTTAAAATTTGGTTAGCAATATTAATATATGCTGGTGTTTTTAAATTACCTAGTATCCGAGATTATTGGAATAAGGATAGTAAATTTCCTGAGCATAAAATTACTACTTTTATGTCTTTAATTTGTTTTGAACAGGTATTTTAATTTTATTATTTAATTTAATATTTTTATTAAATTAATTAAATTTTATTAAAACTGTTTATTGATATATTTAGATTAAACGTTTCATGCATATTTCAGATTGTACTATTCCGCCTGAGTTTTGGAGAAACAAGAAGTAGTTGTGTATGGTGTAAATATTTAGTAAAAAAAAATCAAGAAAAAGCAGCAAAAAATCCGCCTCAATCATAATTATATTGCATAAAATGTGATTTAGCCTTATGTTGTAATAAGGAAAGAAGTAATTGTTTTAAAGATTTTCATACATATAGGGAAGATGATGACTAAAAATAAAGTTTTGTTTTTATTTTTTCCATTTAAAATTAGTTAATTTTCATAACATTTACATTGCACTTTTTTTATGAATTTTACGAAAATTATTCTTTTTTTTAAGCTATTATGTAATTTCAAAATCTTATTTTTAAATCTTAAAAACTCAAATAATAAAAATTATTTCTCATAAACTACTCTGCATTTTATTATTAAGGTTTGACAGGTTATAACCAAACCCCAATGAGTTTGCCAAAAATATATGCAAAATTTTTTAAAAAACGGCTATTAATGAAAAGTGCAAACTTTGATCGGTGATTAATTAAACGTTCTAATATGTAAACTAGAAAATGATGATCATAATCACGTGATATAAAATTCAAATGATTTGGAAAAAAATTTTTATTAAGGTAGCATTAATATTTCTAAAAATAGATGAGAGCTAAAATTTGGGTAAAATTGCAGGCAAATTTGCCTGTGAGGTTCTACCATTTAAGGGATATTAAAAAAAATTAGTAAAATAACTAAAAATATATATAATATAAAATTTTTTATAATATATATAATAATAAGTATTTTACATTAAAATTTTTTTAAAAAATAAAAAATTTAATAAAATCACAATAAAATAATTAATATAATTAAATATAAGACTAATTTTAATCTAAGGTAATTTAATTAAAATGATTTAATTGGTAATTTATATAAGAAAATTATTATTTATTAAATGATTTTTACTTTATTATATAATCAAATATAAATTTAATCATATAATATTTCACAAATTATTTATTTATTATAATATCTTTATTAATCTATTGTTTTTTTTTATTTTTAATATTTCAAATTTTAATCTTTTAATATTGTAAGCTTTTTGATATTATTTTTATTTAGTTTTATCTTTTGTTAATTAATTATTTCTTCTTTTTTTATAAATTCTTTAATATCTTAATAAATAATAAATTTTAGTAAATTTTTAGAATTTTTAAAAATCAATTCTTTTTTTTTTGATTTTTTTTTAGATTTTTTGGATTTCTTTTTGGATTTATATTTGTATTTTTTTAAGTTTTTTAGTTTTTTACTAATATAGGTTTTTTTACATTTTTTTCTGTATTTCTTTATAAAGTTTTTCATTATATTTCTTTTTGAATTTCTTGAACTCCTTTTTGAATTTTCTTTTACATTTATTTAAAACTCTTTTAACTTGTATTTTTTCTTAAATTTTAACTAATTTCTTTTTTTTTTTAATTAAAAGTTTATTTGGTTTGATTTTTTTAAATTTGTTTTTATATTTTATATTATTTCTTTATTTTTGAATTTAATTTATTTGGATTTTCTTTAAATTTAGTTTAATTTAATAGATTTTTATTATTAATATTTTATTTATTTTTTTTTTTTTATATTTGTTTTTAATTTTTACTTTTTTTATCTTTTTTTTATTTTGTTTCTTTTTTTTTAAAATACTTATTTACTACTATCAGTTCTATAATAAACAATAAAATAAATAATTCTTTAGCTATATTAAATATTATAAATATATAATAATTTTTAGTTTTAGTTTAACATAAATAAAATTTAAATAAAAATTAGTTTATTAATACAAAAATATTAAATTTGTAAATTTTTTATAAAGAAAGAAGAGGTAATTTAATCAAAGTAATAAATTAGCAAAACTTTATAATTAATATATAAAATAATTTTTTAAAAAAAAATATAATATATTGTAAATACAAAAAAATATATTTTTTTAATTTTTATTTATTTAAATAATATAATAAAATTTATTAAAAATTTTAATATTTAAATAAGTATGTCTTTTAACTATAAAAAAAAAAAAAAAAAAAATTAATATTAAATTTTTTTGCAAGAATAATCAATTCAACTTAATAAAAATTATAATTATTTACTTTAATTATTAATTGAAATTCTAAAAAATAATATTAATCTTTTTTTTTTTTTAGTTTTTTTTTTTTAAAAAAAATTTTAAAAAATTTAGAATTATTATATTAATTTTAAGTAATATAATAATATATAAATTTATTATTATTAATTATTAATTTTATTTCAAATATTTGATTGATTTAAATTATTTCTTTTATCAACCCATAATTTCCAATATAATATAGTAGATAAAAGAAATATTACAATATTAAGCCAAGCTAGAGCAGTTATTGATAAATATGATTTACATTTTAATTGTAATTCCCATGGAATTTCTGATCTTAATGCAAATGGTTGAAAATCTGATGTAAAATAACCAGGACATGTTATTTCTGGTGCAAAATAATATGCATATATATTTGTCAAACCTTTAAGAAAAATGAATTAAAAAAGGTAAGAAAAGAGTTAGATACTATTAACTGAAAGAAATAAGATTGAGGTTACCTGCAACTATCCATAAAAGTGAAAAACCACTATATAAGAAAATTATGTAATAAGAATTTATGAATCAATAAAAAATTAAAAATATTATAATACTACTAACATTCCGAATACAATATCTCTAACAAACGGCCCTTCTCTCCATAAAGTATTAAATTTAAAAAATTGTATACCTAATATTTTAAATTTAAATTAATAAATATATTAATACCTGAAATAATAAAATAAAAAAATATATATATTTATATTGTACTTGCCGTTGACAATGATCGTAATTACTATTACAATATAAAAAAATATTTTTATACCAAATAAATTTGACCTATTATCAATCATCAATATATTATTTTTATGTTTTCTAAAAATGATAAAATTGCGACTTTTCCTTTTCATATTACTTTACACTTTGGTAATCTTCTATTGACAATCCAAAACTTTGCGTGAAAAATGATAATTTTCTATGTTCCGTTATTTCTATTTTAATTAAAGAAGAGAGATTAAATTTGAACAATGGACAAGAAAATCCTCTTAACTAACCTAGTGCTACAATGACTAATGTAACTATGATTGTTAAAAATCTTAATGATTTAAATAATATTGGATGTTTATCAAGTCCCATTTTGAAATTTTGAACAGGTCCGTTTAAAACAAATTAAGTTTATAAGAGTTTGAAATGTAAATATAGAATAAAGCCCATCAATCAATCTATTTATATACTTCTTATAAGCTGCATCCTTGTATATCTGTTTAATGCTGATCAATCCTCGAGCATTAATTTTCTATTGTCACATGAAACGAAAGATTCTGCGAAATTATTTAGGCTGAAATTCTGGTTAACTTTATCAACAATCTCTCTAAAAAAGCCCGATTTAATTTCATACCTTCCTCCTCCTTTCATTTTGATTTTTTTTTCTACGAAAACAAATAATGTGCATAAATTATTATATTTTTCTGAGAAGGATGTATTAAAGACTCTTTTAAAACCTAACTGTTGTCGTTTGTTGTTATTATTACTGCTTTAATTGTTATTATTTTCGCTTTTTCTTTCCTTATATTAATTTGTATGATTGATTATTTTCCTTCATAACTTTTTATCATAATTGACAATATTGAATAATAATATAAACCGAAATTATCTCATGTCGACAAAATCACGCAATCACTCAAAGGACCATTGTATAAATAGTATAAATAAAACGTATAAATCATGTGAAAAGCTGTAATCAATCTAACTGATATTATAATCTAAAACCGGCAATCAAGTTAGAACTAGTCTCGTTTACACTCGCCACAATACTATTTGTCATATGACGAACTATCACTGATCATATGCAACTTGTGAAACATTTATGTGAAAAATTTGCTTATAAATGTAACAATTTTTTGTTACTCTTCTTTTTTTTAAAAAATTTTCCTTTTAAAATGGATCAAGAAGCTTCGTCTAAAGACAATACTATTCCATACCTTCCAACAGAATGTCTTCGATACATTTTTTCATTTATTGAAGATGATGATATTCAAACATTGCTTTCAATATTGTTATTAAATAGAACTTGGTGTAAAAGTATAGTTCCAATTCTTTGGAAAAAACCATTTACACTTTCACAGAGTAGAGAGCTATCATCACTAACAAAGATAATTCCAATTTATCTTTCATATTTACCGGATGATTTTCTGGATATTCCTGAGATGCAGAATATTAAACGATGTGTTTATAAACGATCAACAATTTTCAATTACGCATCGTACTTGAAAGAGCTTGATTATAAAAAATTGTATGAAATTATTTCAGAATGGGTATCTACAAATAAAATCTTTGAAACTAAAAGTGAAGATATTGATATTGATTTGGCGAGACTATCATTTAAAGAATCTGGAGCATTTATAGCGGATGTTCAGGAACTCGTTGATGACAATTGGGGATCACGTGAATTGGATAATTCGGTTATCGAAGAACAAGGTGATTATGATGATGATTCAGAGGATGCTCCTATTGAATACGATGATGATTGTGATTTTGATGACTATGATCAAGAAGATTATTTTGAAGAAGAAATGGGTGGATTATGGAGTGATCCGGAATATTATAATGATTTAGAAAGTATTGAGATACCTTTTGATAATTCTATAGAAAGCAAAAAATTAATGATTGTCAAAAAAATTTGTTTATATCTAATGAGTAATTGCAATAATTTTGAGAAACTAATTTTGGATACCCGAGGGTGGACAAGGAATTTATCAATTGCTTCACGAGATTATATTTCTTTACCTTGTTTCCCTGGATCGACCGAATGTTTACCAAATATTACAGAATTTGTTATAAATGGAGAATTCGATAAAGCTGAAATATTTGATACAATGGCTACATATTGTAAGAATATTCGCTCTCTCTTGGTTTGGGATACGTACCGTAGTGCGCCACATTCTATAGCAAAACTTATTAGCGCTCAAAATAAACTGGAAATATTTACTTGGTACAGTGGAGGAGAAGATTCCTCACCAGTTTTATGGTCATTTGCAAGTCAAAGTGAAAGTCTCATTTGTATTCAATTGATGAAAGCTTATACCAGCGATTTTGATTCATTTAGAGCTTTAGCAACTTGTAAAAATTTGGAAAGATTGAAAATTTCGGAATGTCAGCTTTCAAGTCTTCATATGAAAGCGTTGGAAAATGCAAATTTTCCTCGTCTTAACTCAATTGAAATTAATGATATACATTCTTATGATGATGATCAAGATGAAGAAATCGATCCTCCATCATCAGAATTAGCTAATTTGATTCGTAATACAAATGTAAATCTTCAAGAAATAAGATTAAATTTAGAATTACATTATTATCCCGGAATAATTGAGACTATAGCCAATAATTGTCCAAATTTAATTACATTTTCAGGAAATGTGAATAATGATGAACGATTTGAAGAACTAATAAAATTGTTAGAATGTTGTAAAAAACTTGAAAATTTGATTATTGGTGGAGCTCACTGGGGCAATTTTTTTAACGTTGATGACATGTTGCCTCAAATTGGTCATTTAATTCCGGAAAGTCTTAAACATTTGGAATTAACCAAATGGACTATTTCTGGAGAACCTTTGAATAAATTCTTAAAGAACTGTGATACTAAATTTAAATTTATGTCCATGCATTGTTATTTCAACAGTGAAGAGCATAAGGCAGCTGTTGATGCTTATGCTAAAGAAAAGGGGATTAGTATACAAGACTTTCAGGTGGATTCACACAATCATGGATATGGAATGACTGTTTGTTATATTACTATTACTTTTGATGATACAAGTAAATAACATACATATATATATTATAACCAGACTAAAGGAGTTTTTGGGAGATTATGTATTTTTTATTTTTGAAAATTTATTTTACTATGAATTAGACAATGAAATTAATTAAAAAAAAAAGAGAGACAAATTCATTTTATAATGTAAAATTATTAGATAAATATATTATCTTACTTTTGCTTAAAAGCTTCTTAAAAGCTTCTTGTAACTGTGTAATCACAAATTTTTAAATTTTTTTTACATTATTTAAAATGACATTATAACTTTTACATAACAATTAAAGAATTAATAATAATCCATCATACGTTTGCAACTTAACGGAAAAGGTATTAACTAGTTGCTTTTCTGCTTTGATTTCCCCTAAATGAGAGAGTTGTTACCAGATTTGTCAGTTCACGAAGTAAACGAAGTAAACCACTTTTTGGAGTATGATTTCTTTTTATTTTCAACTGTAATATTGTAAAACAAACCATTATGCAGTGGTTATGTCAAACGAGTTGACTAGGTAAATTAACTAATTGACATCGATAATATTTTAAATGTTCCTAAATATCCTATATACTATCAAGCAGTTTGATATATGTCCCTATTGGAGACGATCTCGTAATTTAAAATAAATACATGTTAACCGGCATTAAGAATTCATGGAATAATGTAAAATTTTTATCTATTTATAAGCACATTTGATATAATTATACTCTATATATTTTACATCAAAATGCAACAAAACCTCCAAAGTGTTGAAATAATATTCCTTTAGATAGAATTCTAATTTTATTATTTTTTTATGACCTACTTACGGCCCGACTATAGGATCATGCTGATCATACTGATTTTGTATGACCGATATTTAGTTTATTCGCATACAATATTGAGATTATCTATGGTATTTATATTGGTTAATGTCACAAAATGACGTTACCGATATAAATACTGTACAACACCATACAATATCCATAAATTATTAATATTCAGAGAACGAAACGATTCGTGCAAGTATTGCTAAAAATCTCATTAAAACTCATGAATTCAGACCATCAAGAATAAATATATTTATTGTATAATTATATAAATATAAATTATTGTATAATTGTAATTAATTAAATGCAATCGCTGAACATAAGTATCAACTAAATTTTCGTCTCTTCAATTATTTTACGTCTATCATCATCATCATCCTTTTCATCATTTTTACTTTTTTTATTCATAAGATTTTTGATTATTAAAGACAAAGTTAAGATTGTAATAGTGACTATCAATATCGTAAGAATGAATTGCACCGACTTCATAATATAATCAATTATAAGTCGATATAAAAGAGGTGTATTTCCAAAGAATGGTATTAACAAAATAGTATATATGAATTGTACAACCGATACACTAATCTTCAATCGGTTCATCCATCGATGTTTATACGGTTTGTGTTTTACTAGTAAGAAAAAGAGAATCGTTTCCGTGACAAGTAAACCAATGATCTGTAAAACAGCACTTCGTTGACCCAATCCAATGATAATAGCTCGAAGAAAATCATAAGTAGTTGCAAAAATAGAGAACCAAACACGATTTGAACTTTTATCTTCGTTTTCATTATATTGAGTGTAGAGCGATCCATAAAAGATGACGTAAGATGGCTTTTTATATTCATCCCAATTCCCGAGAAAGTAAGGTCGCAAAATTTTGTAACCACAAAAGATCATTGTGCCTAATGACAAGAATACCACACAAATTGCAGCAAGAAAAATAAATAGCCAACAATCTTTAATAAGCACCAATTGATAAAAGGCTAATAAGGTTATAGGATAGTAAAATAGTATCAACTGAGTAATAAAAAAAAAAAAATAAAATATTAGAAAAATTTAGTGTAATTAAAATAAAATATTAATTTATTTAATACTCACTACACGTAGGAATCCACCTAGAATGGGAACGAATATAATAAATTAGCTTATATTATTACATCATGAGGCGTTTAGAAAATCTTGACCTACCAAGTATCAAAAGGGGAAGATTTTCCATTACTGTTTTCAAGATGGACCACTCCTTCCACAAGCTTGTCTGCAATTTCTTACACAACCATGCAAACAGCCAAATTAATAATACAAGAATAAGAACAATTCCCAACGCGAAACAGAATGAAATAAGTACAATGAAAAAGAAATTATAATCCGGAACACCTAATTGTTTTCCAAAAGATGTAATTCCAGTATCTATTGAAGATGGAGTGGGCTGACTAAGATCTGTACACGTACTGTCACTATTATACGCGACAAGACTTGTGATTAAATTTGAACAGATATTACCCATATGGCATATTCCCCCTCTTACTCGTTCATCTGCAATATTAGACAACAATACGATATTAAAGACAATACTGTTCGGCAGACCTATTGCCCAACCGAGCTTGGACATCACATCCCGATAACCATATGGAATACCAGGTAAAGAAATTAGTGCAGTAGTCACGAAAAACTGAGCAATACGGATAATATCATAGATGGATGGGGCCTGATTCGAAGGGGGTGGATGTTGTGTAATTGGTGTTTGTGCTGGAGTTGTAGATTTTCCGCTGGTAGGATCATACGCAGTATGAAACTGTAAATTTATGAGATTTTATAAATAAATGTAGAATGTAATGAGATGCTGGTTAGAGAGAATGTGAGTCATGTAGTATAAGCAAGGATTTTTTAGTTACATACATTATTCCCACTATTCCCACTAGGATCAGAATATGGCGTGCTTTGTGAGGTTGGTTGTAAGTTCCCACTAGGATCCGAATATGCTGTACTTTGTGAGGTTGGTTGCAAATTTCCACTAGGATCATTATATGGTGTACTTTGTGGGTTTTCAGAACCTAACCCACCTTGTGAACTTGGATGGGTTATATGAGTATGTTTAGTATGATTTTCATGATTTTTATGTATTTCATCCCTATAGTGATTATCGTGTCCATCATGGTTTTTCTCATGTTCTTTTTTATCATGTTCTTTCAAACGGCTTCTCGCTGCAATACAGATTACCGCAGCAATCACTCCGCAAATTAACGGAATATTAAATAAATATGGGATGAGATCTGTAACTATACCATTAAATGAGGTGGTAATACATCCTAAAACGTTATCTTCCTCATCTAATACAGATAAACTAACATAAGCGCTGCGTCCCGAGAGGTTATTATCTATTCATATATACAAATTGTTAATTCTGTAGACGTAAAAAGTTAGAAGAATTGAGATAATGTACCTAAAAGCTCATCAGGCAACGAAGTAGTGTAATTGAATATAATAGTTGATTGGTCGCGTTGAATATCACATACAGTCGTTGGACAAGAACTAATATTTTCTACAGAGCGTTTGTTATCCCAATAAATAGATGTTTTCACTAGAGTACCATATATTTTCAACATTAAAGCTTTAATTAATATAAAGAGTTAGATAAAAAAAAAAAAAAAAAGGCATAAAAATTACCAAAAGCGTTAGCTATATTTATTGAGGTTTTTCCACTGACAATAAAATTCAATGTTTTGGAAGATTTCATAGCAACGAGTTGAATTTTTGAAAATTTCACCGGTCCATCACATTTCTTGGGTTTTGACGGGGAATATGTTTCTATTGATCGTGAGCCATCCTTTATGCCAGTAATTACTTTTGTAGCAACGGTAGTCGTGCTAGTAATAGTAGATGTGATAACTACTTGTCTTCTTTGTAGAGTAGGTGTAGGTCTCTGATTTATTGGATTTGATGAAACTTGTATCGTGTAGAACGACAAGAGAATTATAGCATAAAAACATAAATTAACCCGTTGTAGTTTAGACATCTTAAAATCTTTGTGATATCAAGTTGAATAACTTAAATTACAATAATAATTCATTTGTATTTAAATGAAACTCTTTAATTGTTATCCCTTGAAAATTGGGATACAAAACTCCATTAAAGTAGTGATATTTGATGGCGTTTTCTATAACAAGATTTTAATTAATTTATTTTATCAACTTTCTGTAGTGTTACAAATAAAACGACACAAATTCACATAAAACAATAGAGAAAGGATGTGTGTGTTACTAAACTTTTTTAAATCAACCTCTTAATTTGGCTAAGCGATCTTTTTATTTTTTTTTAGAAAATATAACTTATCCGCTAATTGAAAGTTCGAAACATCCATTTTTTTATGTAGTTACGCAAAATTTTATATTTTACCATAAAGTATTTTTAACAATTTTTTGTTACTCTTCTTTTTTTAAAAAAATTTTCCTTTTAAAATGGATCAAGAAGCTTCGTCTAAAGACAATACTATTCCATACCTTCCAACAGAATGTCTTCGATACATTTTTTCATTTATTGAAGATGATGATATTTAAACATTGCTTTCAATATTGTTATTAAATAGAACTTGGTGTAAAAGTACAGTTCCAATTCTTTGGAAAAAACCATTTACACTTTCACAAAGTAGAGAGCTATCATCACTAGCAAAGATAATTCCAATTTATCTTTCATATTTACCGGATGATTTTCTGGATATTCCTGAGATGCAGAATATTAAACGATGTGTTTATAAACGATCAACAATTTTCAATTACGCATCGTACTTGAAAGAGCTTGATTATAAAAAATTGTATGAAATTATTTCAGAATGGGTATCTACAAATAAAATCTTGAAACTAAAAGTGAAGATATTGATATTGATTTGGCGAGACTATCATTTAAAGAATCTGGAGCATTTATAGAGGATGTTCAGGAACTCGTTGATGACAATTGGGGATCACGTGAATTGGATAATTCGGTTATCGAAGAACAAGGTGATTATGATGATGATTCAGAGGATGCTCCTATTGAATACGATGATGATTGTGATTTTGATGACTATGATCAAGAAGATTATTTTGAAGAAGAAATGGGTGGATTATGGAGTGATCCGGAATATTATAATGATTTAGAAAGTATTGAGATACCTTTTGATAATTCTATAGAAAGCAAAAAATTAATGATTGTCAAAAAAATTTGTTTATATCTAATGAGTAATTGCGATAATTTTGAGAAACTAATTTTGGATACCCGAGGGTGGACAAGGAATTTATCAATTGCTTCACGAGATTATATTTCTTTACCTTGTTTCCCTGGATCGACCGAATGTTTACCAAATATTACAGAATTTGTTATAAATGGAGAATTCGGTAAAGCTGAAATATTTGATACAATGGCTACATACTGTAAGAATATTCGCTCTCTCTTGGTTTGGGATACGTACCGTAGTGCGCCACATTCTATAGCAAAACTTATTAGCGCTCAAAATAAACTGGAAATATTTACTTGGTACAGTGGAGGAGAAGATTCCTCACCAGTTTTATGGTCATTTGCAAGTCAAAGTGAAAGTCTCATTTGTATTCAATTGATGAAAGCTTATACCAGCGATTTTGATTCATTTAAAGCTTTAGCAACTTGTAAAAATTTGGAAAGATTGAAAATTTCGGAATGTCAGCTTTCAAGTCTTCATATGAAAGCGTTGGAAAATGCAAATTTTCCTCGTCTTAACTCAATTGAAATTAATGATATGATGATGATCAAGATGAAGAAATCGATCCTCCATTAGCTAATTTGATTCGTAATACAAATGTAAATCTTCAAGAAATAAGATTAAATTTAGAATTACATTATTATCCCGGAATAATTGAGACTATAGCCAATAATTGTCCAAATTTAATTACATTTTCAGGAAATGTGAATAATGATGAACGATTTGAAGAACTAATAAAATTGTTAGAATGTTGTAAAAAACTTGAAAATTTGATTATTGGTGGAGCTCACTGGGGCAATTTTTTTAACGTTGATGACATGTTGCCTCAAATTGGTCATTTAATTCCGGAAAGTCTTAAACATTTGGAATTAACCAAATGGACTATTTCTGGAGAACCTTTGAATAAATTCTTAAAGAACTGTGATACTAAATTTAAATTTATGTCCATGCATTGTTATTTCAACAGTGAAGAGCATAAGGCAGCTGTTGATGCTTATGCTAAAGAAAAGGGGATCAGTATACAAGACTTTCAGGTGGATTTACACAATCATGGATATGGAATGACTGTTTGTTATATTACTATTACTTTTGATGATACAAGTAAATAACATACATATATATATATATATTATAACCAGACTAAAGGAGTTTTTGGGAGATTATGTATTTTTTATTTTTGAAAATTTATTTTACTATGAATTAGACAATGAAATTAATTAAAAAAAAAAGAGAGAAGCAAATTCATTTTATAATGTAAAATTATTAGATAAATATATTATCTTACTTTTGCTTAAAAGCTTCTTAAAAGCTTCTTGTAACTGTGTAATTACAAATTTTTAAATTTTTTTTACATTATTTAAAATGACATTATAACTTTTACATAACAATTAAAGAATTAATAATAATCCATCATACGTTTGCAACTTAACGGAAAAGGTATTAACTAGTTGCTTTTCTGCTTTGATTTCCCCTAAATGAGAGAGTTGTTACCAGATTTGTCAGTTCACGAAGTAAACGAAGTAAACCACTTTTTGGAGTATGATTTCTTTTTATTTTCAACTGTAATATTGTAAAACCAACCATTATGCAGTGGTTATGTCAAACGAGTTGACTAGGTTAAATTAACTAATTGACATCGATAATATTTTAAATGTTCCTAAATATCCTATATACTATCAAGCAGTTTGATATATGTCCCTATTGGAGACGATCTCGTAATTTAAAATAAATACATGTTAACCGGCATTAAGAATTCATGGAATAATGTAAAATTTTTATCTATTTATAAGCACATTTGATATAATTATACTCTATATATTTTACATCAAAATGCAACAAAACCTCCAAAGTGTTGAAATAATATTCCTTTAGATAGAATTCTAATTTTATTATTTTTTTATGACCTACTTACGGCCCGACTATAGGATCATGCTGATCATACTGATTTTGTATGACCGATATTTAGTTTATTCGCATACAATATTGAGATTATCTATGGTATTTATATTGGTTAATGTCACAAAATGACGTTACCGATATAAATACTGTACAACACCATACAATATCCATAAATTATTAATATTCAGAGAACGAAACGATTCGTGCAAGTATTGCTAAAAATCTCATTAAAACTCATGAATTCAGACCATCAAGAATAAATATATTTATTGTATAATTATATAAATATAAATTATTGTATAATTGTAATTAATTAAATGCAATCGCTGAACATAAGTATCAACTAAATTTTCGTCTCTTCAATTATTTTACGTCTATCATCATCATCATCCTTTTCATCATTTTTACTTTTTTTATTCATAAGATTTTTGATTATTAAAGTCAAATTTAAGATTGTAATAATGAATATCAATGTCGTAAGAATGAATTGCACAAACTTCATAATATTATCAATTATAAGTCGATATGAAAGAGGTGTATTTCCAAAGAATGATATTAACAAAATAGTATATATGAATTGTACAACCGATACACTAATCTTCAATCGGTTCATACATCGATGTTTATACGGTTTGTGTATTACTAGTAAAAAAAAGAGAATCGTTTCCGTGACAAGTAAACCAGTGATCTGTACAACAGCACTTCGTTGACCCAATCCAATGATAATAGCTCGAAGAAAATCATAAGTAGTTGCAAAAATAGAGAACCAAACACGATTTGAACTTTTATCTTCGTTTTCATTATATTGAGTGTAGAGCGATCCATAAAAGATGACGTAAGATGGCTTTTTATATTCATTCCAATTTCCGAGAAAGTAAGGTCGCAAAATTTTGTAACCACAAAAGATCATTGTGCCTAATGACAAGAATACCACACAAATTGCAGCAAGAAAAATAAATAGCCAACAATCTTTAATAAGCACCAATTGATAAAAGGCTAATAAGGTTATAGGATAGTAAAATAGTATCAACTGAATAATAAAAAAAAAATAAAATATTAGAAAAATTTAGTGTAATTAAAATAAAATATTAATTTATTTAATACTCACTACACGTAGGAATCCACCTAGAATGGGAACGAATATAATAAATTAGCTTATATTATTACATCATGAGGCGTTTAGAAAATCTTGACCTACCAAGTATCAAAAGGGGAAGATTTTCCATTACTGTTTTCAAGATGGACCATTCCTTCCACAAGCTTGTCTGCAATTTCTTACACAACCATGCAAACAGCCAAATTAATAATACAAGAACAAGAACAATCACCAACGCGAAACAGAATGAAATGAGTACAATGAAAAAGAAATTATAATCCGGAACACCTAATTGTTTTCCAAAAGATGTAAGTCCAGTATCTATTGAAGATGGAGTGGGCTGACTAAGATCTGTACACGTACTGTCACTATTATACGCGACAAGACTTGTGATTAAATTTGAACAGATATTACCCATATGGCATATTCCCCCTCTTACTCGTTCATCTGCAATATTAGACAACAATACGATATTAAGAACAATACTGTTCGGCAGACCTATTGCCCAACCGAGCTTGGACATCACATCCCGATAACCATATGGAATACCAGGTAAAGAAATTAGTGCAGTAGTCACGAAAAACTGAGCAATACGGATAATATCATAGATGGATGGGGCCTGATTCGAAGGGGGTGGATGTTGTGTAATTGGTGTTTGTGCTGGAGTTGTAGATTTTCCGCTGGTAGGATCATACGCAGTATGAAACTGTAAATTTATGAGATTTTATAAATAAATGTAGAATGTAATGAGATGCTGGTTAGAGAGAATGTGAGTCATGTAGTATAAGCAAGGATTTTTTAGTTACATACATTATTCCCACTATTCCCACTAGGATCAGAATATGGCGTGCTTTGTGAGGTTGGTTGTAAGTTCCCACTAGGATCCGAATATGGCGTGCTTTGTGAGGTTGGTTGTAAGTTCCCACTAGGATCATTATATGGTGTACTTTGTGGGTTTTCAGAACCTAACCCACCTTGTGAGCTTGGATGGGTTATATGAGTATGTTTAGTATGATTTTCATGATTTTTATGTATTTCATCCCTATCGTGTCCATCATGGTTTTTCTCATGTTCTTTTTTATCATGTTCTTTCTTACGGCTTCTCGCTGCAATACAGATTACCGCAGCAATCACTCCGCAAATTAACGGAATATTAAATAAATATGGAATGAGATCTGTAACTATACCATTAAATGAGGTGGTAATACATCCTAAAACGTTACCTTCCTCATCTAATACAGATAACCTAACATAAGCGCTGCGTCCTGAGAGGTTATTATCTATTCATATATACAAATTGTTAATTCTGTAAACGTAAAAAGTTAGAAGGATTGAGATAATGTACCTAAAAATTCATCAGGCAACGAAGTAGTGTAATTGAATATAATAATTGATTGGTCGCGTTGAATATCACATACAGTCGTTGGACAAGAACTAATATTTTCTACAGAGCGTTTGTTATCCCAATAAATAGATGTTTTCACTAGAGTACCATATATTTTTAATATTAAAGCTTTAATTAATATAAAGAGTTAGATAAAAAAAAAAAAAAAGGTATAAAAATTACCAAAAGCGTTATCTATATTTATTGAGGTTTTTCCACTGACAATAAAATTCAATGCTTTTGAAGATTTCATAGCAATGAGTTGAATTTTTGAAAATTTCACCGGTCCATCACATTTCTTGGGTTTTGACGGTGAATATGTTTCTATTGATCGTGGGCCATCCTCTATGACAGTAATTACTTTTGTAGCATCGGTAGTCGTGCTAGTAGAAGTAGATGTGATAACTACTTGTCTTCTTTGTAGAGTAGGTGTAGGTCTCTGATTTATTGGATTTGATAAAACTTGTATCGTGTAGAACGACAAGAGAATTATAGCATAAAAACATAAATTAACCCGTCGTAGTTTAGACATCTTAAAATCTTTGTGATATCAAGTTGAATAACTTAAATTACAATAATAATTCATTTGTATTTAAATGAGAAAAACATGAAACTCTTTAATTGTTATCTCGTGAAATTTGGGATACAATAACTCCATTAAAGTAGTGATATTTGATGGCGTTTTCTATAACAAGATTTTAATTAATTTATCTTGACAATGTTTGTTATCAACTTTCTGTAGTGTTACAAATAAAATGATCAAGGGTCACACAAATTCACATAAAACAATAGAGAAAGGATGTGTGTGTTACTAAACTTTTTTAAATCAACCTCTTGATTCGGTTAAGCGATCTTTTGATTTTTTTTTTTTTTTTTAGAAAATATAACTTATCCGCTAATTCCGTATTAAAATATTCTTTCGTTCGAAACATCCATTTTTTATATAGTTACGCAAAATTTTCTTTGTTTTCATGACTTATTATATTTTACCATAAAGTATTTTTACAAATGATCCCCCAAAATCGGCAAATGGCAATCATTTATGGGTTCAAATCAAATTTCAAATTTGGGATCATATTCCATCTAATTAAAGCAAAAAGGCCTCAAATGAAACCATTAATGCAACTATTTGTTTCAATATTTTTCTAACCAAATAAGTTTATACTTCATGTTATCAATACAATGAGGTTTAAGAACAATACTTCAATGTTAAAAAAGATCAAAAGACTCAAACGATTATCGATTTAGTTAATAACGGTATTCATCTTAGTTCAAATTTTAACTTTATGCAAGATAATTACTCATTGTAAATACTTGGTAAATACAAATTCATTATTATCCATTCAATAATTCAAATATTAAAGCTGACCATCACAATCGTTACGGTATAGTTTATACCAATATATAACTAAGTCTGATCGGCGGTAAATCAATTTTAGCTTGTAATATATAACTGTTACCTCTTGATATTTTAAAATAGGTGTAGGATAAGGAAGAACTTAAAAAGCAAAATAGGTAATATTTGCTTTAACGCTAGTGGATATCCTGTAAGGGCAGTGACATATATTAGCTAATATTTTAGGGAATCTAACTATATATTTTAGCGTAACTGAGTGATTGCGGAAATATTGAAAGAATGTAATAGCATCGATTCATTAATTCTTTTTGTGGTAATATATTATGATTATTTAAAGGAACTTATGTTTGGTATTCACTTGACAATAAGTTGAAAGTCCGAATTCACTAGTATTTTAATCACCAATTATTAATGAAAAATGACAATACATTTGAACCATACTTTCGGAGATTATTGTAATGAATGTAGTAATATCTTTGATTTATATGAACTTAAAATACTGTAGATAAACTTATTGTTCTTTTTATTAGCTTATGTCACAGCGATATAATGGACCTTAGACCTACTTCACGATTTTCCGAAAAATTCCTGAAGAAACCTGGGCGGAATTTGTGTCGGACACATATCCTGAATACGAGATATCTGGAGAATGGGAAAAACTAATACAAAGTACCTTCCAGGCATGTTACAAAATTTGGAAAAAGACAAATTGTTTTTTTTTTTTTGGCTAATTTTTATTCAATGATGACCGAATAACCAAGAGACTCCTTAGAAGAATGAGTGAGAATTTGGCGTGCCAGTCTCTGGAATAGTAATGAAGAAGTGTTTCTATACGAACAAACAGGCCCCCCGGACTTTGACGACGTTACACAACTTTGCATTCACGATTATAAGTTGGTTAGAGATGTACTGATCCAACGAATAATCCTTCATCTCAAAGATGGAATAAGTGATCATAAAGATTTTGCAAGTTTTGGTGCTTTTGGCCATCGCACTGAAGTGTCTTTGTTTTGGTTAACAATACATTAGAAGTCATATTGTCTTCGTGAATATGAAACTTTTAAGATCCCTGCGGTTTGGCAGGATCTTCCTGTTCTTTCCGAAGCAATTATGATATGACTTAAATTTTTTGTGAGTATAACAAGGTTTGTCTATTTATTCATCGCTCTTTACTAATACCAGTCTTTATTCAGACTTTTATGAAAGAAAACATCAAAGTGAGAAGAAGTGCATGTGTTGAACAAAAACAAAGGTTGTTAACAAAACGAAAAGTATACACGATCAAACAGACCCAAAAAGCAGAAGAATTCAAGATAATATGCAAAATACTGTTATATATTAGAGAATTTCTATTTGTACACGGGGTATTTGAACACGTATCACATGATTTATTAAAAATGTTTTTCGATTTCATTTAATTAATAAAAAATCACACGTTACATAATTTCTAAAAAATTTTATTTATAAATTATCTAATGCAATAATGTTGCAATACAAATACGTTAAACGAGAAAATAGATGGCAGTAAGAAAGAAAAGGAAGGATAAATGGTTTTTACATTATGTTATAATAAAGGTCTATAGAAAGAATATTTTTTTTTTATTGTATATTTTGACCATACAAATATATCATACAAATCATAATAATAAGTTGTTTTATTATTTACGTAAATTTTTTCTTTTTTTAAAGCCAAAAGGAAAAGAAAATGAAATAATTTGTCAAAAAATTCATAATATTTTTTTTTTTTTCCTCAATAAATAAATTCATATGATTTATTTTTTTTTTTTTTTTTCAACCTAAAAATAAATCCTTTATTATTAATAATTTCAAAAAAATGAACGATATTAGCTAATTATTAACGAATTAATGTTTTATCGGCTAAAAAATTTACCAACATTTTATGAAAACTTTGAAAATTTTTAAAATTAAAATAAATTAAAAAAAAAAAAGAAAAAAAAAAGTACGGGGGAAGCCTTATACCAAATGATGCATTGAGATAATTTTATTATACGTATTTTATTATGTATTTCATTTTACACTTTTCGTTATTTTTGATCATGATTTGATTATTTTTTCGTTTTCAATTCTTTCGAATAAAACCTTTCGTATAACAATAATTTCTACGAGCAAAATCTCATAACTTAGATTACGAAATAACTATTTTAAAATAATTTTTACGAGTAAGCACTATAAGAATACAATAAGATGATCAACGATACAGATATACTGTACGTAACAATGACATAACTTTTCAACAATATTCGTTCATTAAACATTCTTTTGATTCAAACAGAAAAAAAATATATATAAGAAATGAATTCGCAAGGAGGGTGGGCGGGATGTTATTCTATAATTTAATAGATTAGGATTAATGATATTTACGAATCTAATTAAATCTTAGTAACAAGAATAAAGAATATAAAATTTCGCAACGAATTATATCCTAATTCATCTAGTAAAATCTAACCAAAAAAGAATATACTGGGCAAGTGTTTTAACAATCTTTAACGACTATTTCATTGAAATTATTTCTTTTTTATATCTTGTATTACATTTTTGCAACGTACAAAACCAACACAGAATAGGAAAAAACTAACAATTGTTTTCTATACTACGATAACTTTGAAAAAAATTAAAGAAATAATTTTTGCAGAATTTTGCAGAATTATGCAAAAAGTATAAAAAAAGTGGAGATCTGTAAAATTTGCAGTTCTTCAAAAAACTGAACTATTTTAAATTTCCTTAAAGATTATAGCATGAAATATAAAAATGTTTATTATTAAAGGGAATCGTATAGGATCAAATAATAATGTTATATTTTTAAAAGGAAGTGTGTGGTTATATATTTTATTTTGAGAAATATTGATTAGCCGCTTAGCGAGTTTCCATAAATCACGAGATGATCGGCTAACCAGATTTCACTTAAGCTCTCCGTTATAATTCGATTAATCATTACATTAATCAGATTGATCATTTTACGATTCTTAAAATCAAAATGTCTTTGACTGGTTGGAAATCAGCAACAGTAAGCAAAGTAAAGAAAATCCGAAATAAAGTTGATAGCATAGTCCATAACTATCGCAGACTTCCAGACTTTTCTTTAGGAGAAGATAAGTAAGTGTGCATATTCTTTAAGGTCTGTTCACTTTTGACCTGTATGGTTTTCAGTTTGCCATTTCGGATTGGAAAGAACGTTTCAGTAAAGGATTTTAACACCTTTGTTGACCGCAACGAGTCGACTGGGTACAAATTTTATTGGGAAGACAAAAACGTATACGTTATTGAAATGGCTAATGCGGATCATGAAGCTGCCGTGTCAGTATTGATGGATTACTTTAAGGTTCCAAACAATGGTGTACTATTTAACCCTCCAATAAAAGTTCTTGGTCAACCATGTAAGAGGTTTCCTTTTAATATGTTTGGTCTTTGGCTTGGTAATATCAATTCACATTTTTTTTTTATAGTCCATTTTAATCCAACCGGTCAAGGAGAAAAAATGACACCAGACGTCGCGGTATACCCTGATACTGCTCATGTTCCACGACCTGGTATTCAGCATCCCGGACCTCCACCCAGCGATACAAATGTACTTTTAGTTTTTTTAGTTTTTTTAGTTTGTATATTATTTGTTTGAATCACTTTCCTAATACTCTTACATAGGGGTTACCTCACGCAAGAATAATTGTTGAGGTAGCCAACACTCAGAGCCTTGATGATTTGAATAAACGATGTGAGAAGTGGATCCGTCAGCTATTTGTTCGTGATGTACTTGGTATCAAACTTGATACTATCAGGAGCCATCAAGGACAAGTTCATCGATCGATGGTGGTATATCTAGCTTGCTTATAGTTTCATCGAGTTTTTTTTTAATATTAGGCTACGAGCAGGTTATGCTGCACCACCAGGATTTACACCATCAACGAAACCAAATCTACAAAGAGTGTCTCTCAAATCCGTAAGGAAGATTTATCTACTTGTTAATATTTTATTTATAATAAATTATAACTTCCATATTATAGTGGGATTTCGGCACTTTACTATCCGGTACTACTAACGCTAGCGCTTGTAATAATCAAGCAATCGCTGCTTTCCAAGTGACAATTCCAATTGAAGATGTTTTTTGGAACCCCCAATAGTTCTGGATCCAGCTACAAATATCAGAGCCCCTGATGAAAATAATTACAACATAACAGTTCCTGGTGCAATCACAGTTCCCAATTATATCATAGACTTATATGTAGTCCAGCAAATGGTTATAAATAGTCAAAGAGTAATTTAGTGTAATCTCCTAACAAATAACTAATTATTTTGTATTATAAACAACAAAAAGTCACTTAACAACTAATGTAATAAGACAAAATTATATGCAATTATGCATGTAAATCGGTGGTATGTACATATTTTGCAATATATATATATATATTAAAAATTTTAAGCCCAAATTGTTAAAATCTCTTAAGCGTGAGAGATATGAGAGATTTGATATGTGAAATGGTAGAAGGGACATGCTTCTTGATCATTATTAATATTTTCATAAGTAGCAGAGCTAGTGAACGAAATAATGATGTTGTTAAAGAGGGAGGAAGTACGCGGATCTTAGGCCATTTAATGCGAGTCCCAGCATCATATTTATTTCTTTACTCACTGAATAATTTCTATAACTGATTTGTTTCTATATGTATTGCTAACTATGAGATTCTCTTCTTTACGACACGAAATAAACTATATTTACAAATTTTCCTATCTGCACAGATAATATAAAAAGTTTTTATTTTAAGAACTTCCCCGAAATTGATTAATTTTGATCTATAGGAAGTATTTCGGAGATCAGTAATGGCCTTTTCTAAGTAATGTAATATTCCCTATTCATACCGATATACTTCATTTTTACAATATTCAATACTGCCTCATATACAAGGAATTGTTTGCTTAATTTTTTGTGCTATGATACCGCACGTTACCAGAAAAATTTAATATACTGCACCAGTGCCATTGCATGTGACAAAGATTCATGTGAGTAGTTTTACTGCGTAGAAAGTAATATGTCCATTATCTATAGAGTCAGGAAAATCAATTAACATCGTGATGACATGTTTCAAGAAACTATCCAAATGATAAACTGTCCTACCTTATTATTACTTTGTAGAATATATAAGTTCACTTGATTAAGGATATTAACAATGTAAATATTGGTATGTTTGATTAATTTTATTAGTTTTGATTTTTGCTTGTATTTGCATAAGACAGATAAAAGGATTCATTAACTGTCTCGCATTCTTTTATATGATTTGTAGTGGGTCTAAGATCTTTGGAGGGGAAATTTTCGTTAATATGACAAATCCAATTAACTTAGGGATCACATAAAAAATTTCCATGGCAATTGAATCGATCTGTTATCCCAATTTCCATTATATTTATTGCTACTTCAGTATCAATTATTGTATTGACCATTTGTCCATTTATTTTCAAATCACATCTTATTGCAATAATTATTAAGTTAGTTTCATTTTGAATCTCTAATCTCTATACATTTTATTTTTTCCAAGTACAGTTAATTGTAATAATAGTACATTATATTGTACAGTTAATTGTAAATTTGTAATGAATACTAATTAATTTAGTTTTATTACCTAATTTTGTGATTACATTAACTCCTGCTCCTATTGACTTAATTCACATATTTTACTGATCAGAAGCATTAAATCATAATGCTATTGTTTTGGCCCTTAATTGTTGAATTTTAGTTTTGCATGATTCCTAAACCTTTATTTTTTTTATTTGTAACAGAAAATTATTTTATTTAAAATTTAATAACAAAGATTTCAAATAAATAAATGATAAGAATAAAATGAAAAAATAAATATTCGTTAAATAATCATCAATGTCTTTTTTAGTTGACATGAAGAATTTTCTTTTACAATTTTGCTTTAACACTAGATTCAATCTCGGAATATAATT
The DNA here is from genome assembly GCA_015698045.1 of Rhizophagus clarus. NCBI lineage: Eukaryota > Fungi > Glomeromycota > Glomeromycetes > Glomerales > Glomeraceae > Rhizophagus > Rhizophagus clarus. The sequence continues at coordinate 307,206 of BLAL01000182.1, read as the reverse complement.
TATCAGTTATTGTACGGAAAGTATTTCGAGCTTCATGACGTTTAAGCTTTAACCTGAAATTTCATAATTACTGATAAGTATTTCGGATAGTATTTTTTCACTAATCATAAATAACGATACATACGTAGGAGTGAGGAGATTATTTTCAACAGAGAATGGTACATTCGTAAGATGAATTGCTTTTACAAATTCAAATCTAATTAAATAAAATAAATTAAATTAAATAGATTACTTAATATTTAATTCAATATATTATAGAATATGACATCAACTTACCCTCTGAGTTTGGCTTGTTGTCCAATTTTATCCATTTCTTTTAAAAATTCTTTACGAACTTCTGGATAATTAATTAAACTCTCCAACCCTTTTTCATCTCCTAATGACACATTTTTATTAACTAACACGTTAGCCCAAGGTACAAAAGTTTCGGGATCTGGTACTACGACTGCTACAAGATAATTACGAAGAGAATCTCCATGTACATATATTTGTAATATCAAAGGAGAATTAATATAAACGTTTTCAATCTGCAAAAAAAAGACAATGAAATAAAAAAATTATTTAACATTTGCAAATAATTTAAAACTTTGATTTAAAATGTTGTTATAGGAATTATTACTTTTTCGGGGGCAATATATTCTCCTTGAGAAAGTTTGAATATGTTTTTTTTACGATCAATTATAGTCCACGCACCTTGATAAATTAAAAAAATTCAATTATATATATGAATTATTATAAGATTAGTAAATCGCGTGATATACACTTACCACGTTCATCAATATAAGCAATATCACCAGAATGAACCCATCCCTCAGAATCAATGGTTTCTTTTGTTTTTTTTTTGTCTTTATAATAACCAATAAAGCAATGTGGTCCACGATAACACAGTTCACCACGAGGATATGGTTTATCAGTTGATAAATAATTCATTTCAGGTACATCCACAAGTTTCATTTCACAGCTAAAATTAAAGTAATAATTAATAATATTAAACAATATCTGTAAACATAAATAAACATTAAGAAAATTACCATAACTGTGGCCCTCCAACATGACCAGCCTTATTTTCACTCTGACGACCAACCGTCGCAGTTGCAGTACCTTCAGTCTGTCCATAACCTAATGTAATGATAGATTAATATGATATTTTATGTAAACTATGTTTAATTCTTACTTTAACATACCTTCTACAATTTCGGTTGAAAATGCTATTCTTAAAAATTGTAATACTTCAGGATCTAAAGGAGCAGAACCCGTTATCATCACACGTACACGCCCTCCCAATATTTGTTTAATCTTGTTAAATATAATCCAGTCCCATACTGGATATGTGTATCCTTGTCCCATCTCCAATCTTTCAAGTTTAGCAGCCACTGCTTTCCTTGATAATTTCCCCTTGAATCCTGGAGAGTTAACCGTAGCTTGTTGAAGCTTAGCATGAATTCGTGTAAGCAATCTTGGAACTGATGGGAATAATGTAGGTCTAAGTTCGGCAATATCATCGATAAGTGTAAGAACATCTCCATGATAATATCCAATACTGCAACCATATGTGGTTGCCATTGATTCCAATACACGACCAAAAATATGGGCCAACTATTGAGTTAAACATCGATCAATAAGTTTAGCCAAATAATTTTTATTTTATATAAATTAATTATTAATCAGGTAATTAATTACTAACCGGCAAATACGATATAAGAATCTCCATAATTAATAGAAATTAATTTTTTTTTTTTGGTAAATATAATAATAAAAAACGATCAAATAATATAAAAATAGCATACATCATCTTGATTTCCTTCCCAAAGCTGAACTGCTGCAGAAATTGCTGCTACAAAATTACCGTGTGTGAGCATAACACCTTTTGGAACTCCGGTTGTACCAGAAGTATAACAAATACAAGCAAGATCTTTCGGAGAAGGAGGATTGTGCTTTCGAGGATGTTGTTTTCCCAACTTTTCTACATCACCAAAACTCAGCAATACAATTCCCTTATCTTCCGCCCATGCTTTTAATACTTTTCCGGTAGTCGTGCTCCCAAAAGGTATTGGAGAATCATCTTCTAACTCGTCCATCGAAATAATAACTTTTAAATTTGGAATCTTTTTAGCCAATTGGATTAATCCGGGAATTCGATTGGCGCTAGTAACAACAATTGGAATTTCGGCATGATTTATAACATATTCCACAGTTTCTACAGAACCATAAAATAATTTAACCAATGAAAGATTGATCATTGTGATCATTTCTATTTTCATACCTGGTCCCAAAGTATCATATAATGCAACGGTGATAAGATTATATGCGCAATTAGCCTAATAAAGAAAAAAATAACTATTACATATTTAATCCTTAAAAGTTTTCACATAATTTAAATTACCTGATCAGTAATAAACCATTCTGTATTATTTGTATTATTTGCAACATTTAAATAGTTAAATGTCAATGTATAAGATAAAAACACGAAAATTATGAAATTAATTAATTCGTACCAGGTCTATTATTGGCATAAATTCCCACTGTCCATTGCTCGGCCTTAGGATTCTTAATCGTCTATAGCAAATTTTTGATCAGTATATAAATAAATATACATAAAATCGATTGAACTTACATTTTCATTTAAATACAAAAGTCCTGACCCAAAATTATCTATACGATCAGCAGTTTGTTTATAAGTTTGCCATGTATACGGTCCATATTGTCCCGTCGACTTGTTATAAGAACGATAACCAATACAATTTCTGTCTTTCGAAATTTTAAGAGCTAATAAATTAACAATTAAAGATTAGTCTTTAAATAAACTTTTTTTAGCTATAACACATTATTGCTCGTTACTTGCCATATTGGAAATTCTCATATAGCGTTGTTACTTCTTTTCTATTAAATTAATCGACGAAACAACTCAAATTAGAATAATGCAAACAAGTAAGAAAATCTATATTACAAAACCTTATCGTAGAAGTTAAATTATCCGGGCTAAGAGCATTTCTATATATTCCAGTTTGGCCAGGCTTTCTCGTACCAGGCAATTCAACGGAATACTTCGCTGGCGGTTGGTTCATATTTTTTTCTCAAACGTTTCGTTGGTCTGCTGCAAAATATTTTTGGTGATCATGTAATCAAGTAGATCTAATCATCAAGAAAAATTCTGATTGGATAATAATTTATCCACTAGATTTAAAAACCGTATCCAAAATGCGCCATACTGATCACAGATCAAACCCGGGATGAAATCTATTTTCATTCCCAGATAAATCCGGATTTTCCTTAATTTATCCCGGATCTGACCTATATTTTACAACTTTTTTTTAAACATTTGTTTTTTAATGGCTTCTCTAAACCAATATTATTTTTTGGAAAAAAAAAAGAATTTTTTTTTTATAATATTTTTCTTTCTCTTTATTGAAAAAAAATTATTTGTGTATTGCCTGTAATAAAATTTCTAGTCTAATATACTAATGAATAAGTGTAATAATCATACTAGTAAAGTTTAACAAATTAATTTGAAATTAAAATAAATCAAATCTAAAATAAAATATTGAAGGGTAAAATATGGGTAAATTTAAAATAAAATGGATAAATCCATATTTTATTTCAGATAAATTTGAGGTTAACTGGAGTTTAAATTCCAGACTTTTGATTAATATAACAAACATTTCATAATTTTTTATATTCTAATTTATATTAATACAGTCAACTCTCTCTATAGTCACACATTTGGGACAGTCTATATTTGGTGACTATGATGAGATGTGACTATAAGCAATAAAATCATAATTAAATCAGTAATTTTGGCCAGAATTATAAATTGTAATAATTTTAGTTAAATATTCACATCACAATAATTTTGTCAATATTATTCCAATTATTACAAATTTATAACCATTAGATTCCTCTTGATGAGACGATTCTAACGAGCCTAAGATCACTAAAATCTGATTACTAAAATCCATAATAATTAAAATACAGTTAAAATATTTAATATTATGCGAATTTTACATATTTAGAATGCCGATTTGATATTTAAAATTGGATTACTCAGTCAATATTAATTCAATCACTATAAAATTACTACCATCTGATTCCTTTAATGAGATGAACATAACGAGCTAAAGATCATTGAAATCTGATTATTAGATCATAGAACAATTATATTTTAATAAATATCTTTTTATAATTATAAATATATAAAATTTTTAAAAAAAAATGTGATAGTGACTATAGGTAGTTTGTGACTATAAACGATAGTTTTTATATATGAAAATTTGGGACACTCAACCAAGGTGACTATATAGAGTAATGTGACTATAATGGAGGTGACTATAAAGAGAGTTAACTGTAATACAAATATTAGTATTGTTTTTATATTTTTATTTTTATTTTTATTTTTATTTAAACAATTATCATCCAACTGAAATACAAAAAGTAAAACAGATTCAAACAATATAAAGAAAAACCTAAGTAAGCATCGATAATTGGTCAAACTGTTGAACTTAAACAATTAAGAAACAAATACAGTTATCATGAGTATCTCCAGCGAAAGTTAAAGCTAAGCTAAAACAAGTGATACCGCCCTGCAAAAAAACAATCTATAGTTCCTCAAATATAAATTGTAATCACCTCCACCAAGAGGCTTTAACACCTTATTTCAACAAAACCCTATAGAAGTTCTTTGCTTGACAGACTTACTTAAACAAAAGAACTAAAAAACAAAAATAAAAAAAAAAGAAAAAAAAAAAGAAATAACACTATTCTACTAAAATAGAAACATTAAGAAATTAAAGCTAGCAAAAGTTTAACAATATCCATTTTATCATTAGACTTGTTGCCCAAAGACTTCTTTTTCTTATTGCCTTTCAACTTTTTGGAAGACTTCGCTGTATTCTTAGTAGATTTAGAAATAGTAGAGTAAGCTTTAGGAGAACCAGAATTCTGTTTGTTAAAATTCTTCGTAGGCTTCTTGTTTTTGTTCTGAGAGGAAATAGGAGAAGCATACCATGAGAGAGAGTGATCTGTACCGTTATGATTGAAATTGAAAGATATCTTTTAACAAGATTCTATATCCTAATATTTTTCAAAGTACGTCACAATCTGAGATTTTCCTCCAGAATTGAAATGCTTGAGAGCTTTAATCGGATAATGAGAAAAAATAGTTAAAGGTTTAATATGGTCTCATAATTGCCAACAATTACTATCTTGAGGTAGATCATTAAAGTATAAGCAGAACTGTTCTCGTCACTTCTTTGTTATAGAGACCAGTGTCCTGAGAACTATCGTACTGCTTGGTCACCTAAAGAGTATTGCCATATATCCTGATCAAAAGACGCCAATGAAAAGGTTGAGAGACAAATCTTTATGCGCAACATTTGATACTTGCATTGATGCTTTGTCGTCATAAATATAATATCACCCCATGTTTTAAGTTTGATAATTATTTTTGCATGGAACCAACCTGCAGGAACGTCATATATGAAAATGTCCCTAACGTTGTTCATTTTGTCATCAGGGATAATTTGGTTAATGTATACTTTTTCAATAGACTTGGGCGCTATTTTCTTTGACTTATTTGGTTTGGCATCATGTATACCATTGGAAGGAGGTGATAGTACAGTATTAGTATCAGGAAAAATCTGCATGACGTCAAGATTAACTGGCAGATTTTGAAGAGATTATTGATCAGCAGATACTGATTTGGAAATAGTCTGTTGTGTATCCTGGTGCGAGATACTAGAATTAACCAGATTTTGATCTGCATGTGATATTTCATGTTCAACCGTATCTCCCACTTTTTTTTCAAGAAGGGAAAATATTTCAGCGAGAGAGTCCTGGCTGGTGAGTATACTAGAGTACACTCTTAGGGCTGTATGAACTATCAAAGTGTTAGGAATATTGGTTTCTTGTGCAAAAGGTTTATACCATACAGGCTCAGCGTCAGGACCAAAAGTTTATATTAGCCATTTGTTTTGTTCGTTAGTGTCCTGAAAAGTAACACCTTGAAAATTTTCTTCAAGTATTGACAAAACTCGAGTTTCAAAAGAGTATAATAATGCCTGTATATAAACGTGTTTCACTTCATCCTGTGTTTGGAGTTATTTTTGTTTTGATGTTAAAGTTTGCGGTATAGGTAGTTGTTTATGTTGTTGTTTCTTAGCTTTCTTTTGCAGCTTTTTCTTTTAGTTTTTTGTCAAAACTGGCTGAAAAGTATCATCTAATATTTTTTTACCTTCGGCAGAAGAGTCGCTATAGTTAGTAGAACCATATGTGGGTTTGTAAGGACGGTGTTTAGTAAACTCTATAGCCTTCATTGTATTTAAAAATAAAAAAATAAATTTTTAATTTTTTGGTTTTGAACGGAATGAGAAAGAGTTTTTTTTTTATTAGTATTATTTTTATAGATTTTTACCTTTATTAAAATTATATTTAAAAATTAATAAATAATAAATTTAAAATATTAATATATGAAGATTAGGGAAAAACTCTGACTGCTGATCTGTTGACCAAATTTTTTCAGAAAGAAAATTTTTTATTTTGTTTAAAAACTGTTTTAACTATTAGAAAATCTGCACTTTAAATAACAAAAATGGATTTTACAATATCAAAATACATATTTGAAGATACAAAGTTATTTTTTTAATGATATAAAATTAAAATATTTAAAGACGTTCAGTTAAAGAAATAGTTTATGGCATAATAGCAGCTGATTTTGACTTTTTTACAGAAATAAATATTAATAAGAAGCATTAAAGTTATATGATATTAACAGAAATAGAGATATTATGCAACTAGTAGAGAACCTAAGATATAGGCTAGATAGCAGACTGTAGCCTGCTCCTGCTCTCAAGACTTTTTTTTTATCTACTTTTCTTGCTGTAATAATAGGGCATTTTGTTTAAAAATTTGCTTATCATGATTATGATATATGTGTAATAGAAAGAGCTAAGCTTGCTATACAACAATAATGATCTCAGCCTATCTCAAATAAAAAAATTTTGTAAGAACTAGTAGTATACTTAAAGATGGTCATCGGTCTTAGAAGACCGTGGTTCTGCAATCCTACACCTTGAAAAGACGGACCAGTCCGTTTTGATATAGGACTGCGGTCTTTCAGTCCTGCATTGCTTACAATAAGACCATCGGTCTTTTTAAAGACTGCAGTCTTTTAGGACTGATCAGTCTTTTTTTTTTGTAAATAAATTTATTTTTTTTTCTTTACTTTATTAGGAATAATCTTAATAAATTATAAGACGTTTTACTATTATAAATCATTTGATTACATTAATTTTATAATATCATATAATATGATAACATTTTTATTTTATGCACTTACTATTATTGTGTTACTGACAATCATCTGATCATTTTCATATGAATTAATGAAAGTATTCAGTTAAATTAAATGATTGATAATCATGACCTTTTAGCTAATTATGAGTTAAACATAACAAAACTAGTCAATCTTGCACAACAGTTGAATATTTTTCCATTGCTATTTTTTGTTAAATTTTTTTTTATTCTGCATTTTTTTTTCCCATTGCCATTTTTTAAAAAATTTTTTTTATTTCACAAAACATTTTTTTCCCATCATTTTTTTTTTTTTGAATTATGGCTGAAGAGTAAGAACAAGAGGACTATAATACATTTTTATATGACTCCTTTATAGAGGAATAAATTTTTATTGATTATGAGAATAAAGACTATGAAGAAGAAAATAATGATGAAATGATGGCAGAAATAGCTGAAGCAGGAACTGAAATTACTGATGAAACTGAAACAGAAGCTTCTGGTACTAGATCAGCTAAAGAACTAAAACATGCTCAGGTTTGGAAACATTTTGAAAGAAAGACAATTGAAAAGGAAGATGGTGAAACTGAGGCTTTTATTTTATGTCATATTTGCGAAGAACATTTTTCTACAAACAATTCTACCACAACTTTTGAACGTCATCTAAAGTCAAAATATCTTAATATATATAAAGACTTAGGGCAAGATGAAACTAGCTCATCAAAACCCTGGACAACTGAAGTACAAAATAAAAAACATAAGCTTTTTATCAATTGGATTATTACTGACTAACAACTATTTACAATAGTTGAAAATCAAAATTTTAAAAAATTTATAGCTTCTATTCAGCTAAAATACAAAATTCCATTTCGACATACGATAAAAAATATGATAATAAAAAAGTTTGAAAATGCACAAACTCAAATAAAAAACTACCTTCAACTTTCAAATTCTAAGATTTCATTAACAATAGATATGTAAACAACAATTAGTTCATTAGGTATTTTGGCAGTAACAATTTACTTTATAAAAGATGATTGGCAATTTGATCACTTTATATTAGATGTATTTTATGTTCCTTTTCCACATACTGCTTTCATTAGGAAATTTTTTTAGAAGATATATATCGATATTTATCACTTTATCTCAAATTATCCCATTTTATCATATTAAATAAATCGATAGATATCAAATTTGGATAGTTATTGATAAATATCTGGTGATATAAAATGATATTTAATGTTAATGATAGTTATTGATAAATATCTGGTGATATAAAATGATATTTAATGTTAATGATAGTTATTGATAAATATCTGGTGATATAAAATGATATTTAATGTTAATGATAGTTATTGATAAATATCTGGTAATATAAAATAATATTTAATATTAATGATATTTATTGATAATAATCTGAAAGATAAATAATGATATTTAATGTTAATGATATTTATCAGTAATAATCTGTAAAATAAATAATGATATTTAATGTTAATGATATTTATCAGTAATAATCTGTAAGATAAATAATGATATTTAATGTTAATAATATTTATCAATAATAATCTGTAAGATAAATAATGATATTTAATGTTAATGATATTTATCGGTAATAATCTGTAAGATAAATAATGATATTTAATGTTAATGATATTTATCAGTAATAATCTGTAAGATAAATAATGATATTTAATGTTAATGATATTTATCGGTAATAATCTGTAAGATAAATAATAATATTTAATGTTAATGATATTTATCGGTAATAATCTGTAAGATAAATAATGATATTTAATGTTAATGATATTTATCAATAATAATCTGAAAGATAAATAACAATAATTATTTTAATGATTTATAACAAATTTTTAAATGTTAAAAAGTTTTATTAATTGATACCATTGTATAACCATTTATTTTTTTTTATAATTATATTAAGCCTTACTACTGAAGACTCTCTCTTTTTGTCACTATAAACAGGCAGAGGAAACAGCAATGGCTTTCACCCTATAGGCACTAATGGGCCTTTACCTGCATATAGAGGAGGGGCAGGTTCGTAAGGTTAAACGTTATGCACATTGTGTATTGTACATGCGTACATACATGCACACGTACCCTAATATAATTAAATTTTTACCGGTAATTAATTTTATGATTTTATATACTGGTATTAAATTAATTTAAAAATTATAAAAAAAAAAAAATTTATTTCAGAAAAATATTCTCTATTTATATCTAATTGAACATCACGTGTATCACGTGATATTATATTAATAATGATCCACAGTTCGATCATTTACCAGTATAAAAAGCTTAACTTTTTTTAAGCTTAAACTTTTTTTTCGCTTTCCCTTTTGGTTTTCTTCCCTATCCTTTTCTTCGTTTTCCCCTTTCACTTTCTTTCGTTTTTCCTCTTTTCCCTTCTTTCATTTTCTTCCCTTTATCTTTTTTTCTTTTTTCCTATTTCTTTCTCTTACTCATCTTCCTTTTCTTTCTCTTCGTTCTTTCCTTTTCCTCCCTTCTTATTTTTTCTATTTTTTCTTTGTTTTAAGCGTTCATTCGGTCTCTTTGGACGTGACATTTTGGTAACTCTTTTCCTTTCGGGATTTCCTTGGAATCTAAATACTTCAGTAAGATATTAATTTTTTTTTTTATTTTATTTTATTTTTTTGTTTTTTTGTTTAACGAACTTTACTAACGGTTGTTATATGATTTCTCCTCTTTTAGGTTTTAACTTTTTCTCTGGAAATGAAGTAAGTAAGTATTCGTTTTTATTTTTGCTTCAGTTTTCTTTTATCTTTACTGACAATATCTCCTTTTTTTAGGTTTGACACCTTTCCTTTAGCTTTAGCGGCTCTTGTGAAAATAGATCTTCATTTCAACCTTCAGAAGTGAGAGAATTGTAGAGAGGGAATTTTTTAAATAACCCTTTTGACAAAATGCTTACTAACGTTTTGTTCCTTTATTTTTTTCTTTAAGCGAGCCTGGACGCTTGGAATCTCGATGAAACTTCAGTTCATTTTCTTTTTTTAAATAAAAATCAGTAAGGAAGGTTTTTTGAATAACTTTTTAATGAAACGATACTAAATTGTTTGATCTTTTTTTTGTTTTGTAGATTACCAGTACTTTAGGACGTTTAGACGCATGTAAATCGGTGAACAGCCAATATCTGGATGCGTGAGGTTTTGGTGTCAAAAATATATAGAAAAAAAATTCGACATTTACTACAATGATGACCTAACGAAGATTATATAATTAAAAGTTATGGATTTCATCGGTGAAGTTCATTTTTTACTTTTAATTTTTATTTTGATGACGGAACTGTTATTAACAGTTCTTTGTTTTTTCTTTTTTAGGCGTTTGGTTTTTGGATCTCTTCAGAAATAAATTTTGATTTTAAATGGCCAGGATGTGTTAGATTCGGTGAGTTTTCTGAGAGTTTTAGTGGGCCTTTTTAATGTTTTAAAACTTTACTAATTTTTTATTTTTCTTTTTTTTTTTGTTTCTTTTTTTTAGACGATATCCTATGGTGTATGGGCCTTCAAAAAACTTTTCCTTTACTATTTATTCCAGATTTATGATTCGTTTTGGCTTACTTTCTTTAGAAGACCGTTTTTCTATTGGGAACTTGCGTGAATTTTGGTTGGTTTTCTTTTTCATGTTCTATTTTAATCGTTTATTTTAACGAAACTTACGTTCTGTTTTTTCTTCTTTTTTTTATACAATCAGTTCTTTGGATCTTAGGATGCGTGGAATTCAGTGGGTTTCTCTTTTTCTTTTAAGCTTTATTTTAACGAAATGTTTACTGATATTTGATTTTTCTCTTTAATAGATAGCCGGTAATATTTAAATATAAACAAAAATAAAAATGTTTTTAGACGCGTAAAATTTCTATGCGTCAGTTTTTATTATTTTTTATTTTTTTTTTAAACACTGTATTCTTTTTTTTTAACGAACAGTTTCTAACAGATCGTTGTCTTTCTTTTTTTCTAGATGGATCTTTTTGTTCATTAGTTCCTAGAATAGAAAGGTGAAACTATTTTTTTAATGTGTATATTGTCATAAGTTTCTTTTCTTAATTTGTTTATTAGTGTTTCAACAAACTTTAGCTAACAGTTCTTTTTTTTATTTTGTAGGATTAATTCTTCAGATCTTGAGAGGCGGGTATCGGTACCTTTTTTAAGGTAAATCTCAGATTTGTTTTTAAAAAAAAATCCATCTTTTTTAATGAAACAATAATTAATGTGTTATTATTTTTCTTTTTTCTTTTAGGCGGTCAGTTCTAATTTCGAAGCACCGGAATCCCTAGACCATTTTCAAAACGCTTTTATTTATAGGATTGCAGTTCTGACTTGAGTATTAACGGAATCTTGGATAACTTTTCGAAATGAAAACTTTTTGAAAAAAAAATTTTAAGATTATTTCATAGAAATCTGGCTCGACTTGGATAGCAAATCCTATGTAAGTTTTCGAATTACTTTTCGAGAACTATTAAGAAGTTTTTTTATCATATTTGAAAAACATTACCCTTACTTTTTCTTTCTTTTTGTAGGGTCTCATCGGTTTCTATTTTGGTATCAGAAATTTTGAAGGTATAAATTTCGAAATTTTATTTTATTATTTTATTTTTAATCAAGAAGCATTAACTAGCGTTTCGTTATTTACTTTTTTGCAGGTCAGCCAGACAAAAATTACGACCAGACTTTGGAATCAAGGTATGTAAATCAGTAGAATTTTTTTTTTGTTATTTCTGAAAAGTTACTAACGAACTCTATTTATTATCTTTTTTTTAATTTTTCCAGAACTTTCACTATATCTTTTTTCTCGATTGTAGAATTTGTTTTGGATACTGGGAATAATTAATTTCGAAGGTATCATTTGAACTTTTTTTTTTAGTTTTTATATCAGTATTTATTTTTTAATGTTTCTGTTTCTCTTTTTTTGTAGATTTTTGAGTTTAGGAAGTGTTTCTATTTGGACGTTTTTTAACATTTCTTGGAGTTGCTAGATAATAAATTTTTAACATAGATTTTAGCATAGAATTTAGTATAAAATAAAATAATGTATCTTTCTAATAAAGTGATAAAATAATATAACATTATTTAACAATAAATAATTTAATGTTATAATAATTATCGTTATTTAATAATATTGATGATTATCGTTATTTAATGATACTGATGATTATCATTGATATAACCAAATCGATACTACTTGACGAGTCTGATTATTATCGATAGATCTCATGTGACCTTTCCATCGAGATACATCTCTATCGATATTTGTTATTTTAGTTAAATTCTGATAATTTGTCATCATTTACTCATATCGATACTACTCGATGAGTCTGATTATTATCGATAGATATCATGTGACCTATCCATCGATAATATATCCCCTAAAAAAATTTCCTGATGTTAGTAATTAAAGATTCTATTGTTAAAATTATTTCAGAATTAAATATTGCAAATCAATTAATTGGAATTACTAGTGATAATAAAGCAAAAATGTTAGTTGCAACTTGACAGATTAAAGATATTCTTAATTTATCAGAATTTCGTCACTATTGCTGTGTAGCACATATTTTAAATCTTGCTATTGAAGCAGCACTTAATTTAAGTATAATTCCTGATTGTGTTAAAAAATTGCGTATATTTATCAGTACAGTAAGAAATTCGCCAAAACAAATGGATAAAATAAAGGAATTTTTCTGAGTTGAAAATATTAAATTCAAAGTACCACTTCCAGATTGCACTACAAGATGGAATTATACATTTTATATAATAGATTGAGCATTAGAAATTGAACCTCTTTTGGCTCATTTAGTTTCAAACTTTTCATCATTATCAAGTAATTGGCCAAATGAAGAAGAATGGAATATACTTACAATTTTAGCAGACTTATTAGCTCTTTTTGCATCAGTAATAAAAGTGATATCTGCTTCTAATTATCCAACTATTGGTGAAGTCAAATTACTTTTTAAGAGTATTAGAATACATTTAAATTAATTTCAAGGTGAAGATTTTATTTTACAAAACTAAGTAGATGAAATGAAACATGTTTTTATAAATTACTTTAATGAAATAAGTAAAGCATTGCATGTTCCAGCCTTTTTTGATCCTCGTTATAAAAAATTAGTATATGGTGACATATCTCAAGATAATATTCTTGAACCAGTTTGTAGAATAATGGCCAATTATAGAGAATCAGCTGATGATACTTTTATACCATCTCAACCTATTCAGACTTCATAACGTCATCTAATGAATTTATCAGCAACTGAAACAAGAAATTATTTTCGCAATTTAATAATACCAAGTCAAACTTCACAATCTGTTTCAAATGAATTGGAACTTTATTTTAATTCCAACTCATCAGGTGATGAAATTGTACCTTTAGAATGGTGGAAAAACCATGCTAGTGAATACCCAACATTATCAAAGATGGCAAAGGACTACTTAGCAATAATGCCAATATTTGTTCTTTGTGAACAGTTTTTTTCAATTGCAGGGCATCAATTTAGTCAAACACATAATAAAATTGATCCTAATACAGCATGAGTATGTTTATGCTTAAAATCTTGGTTAGAACAGAAAAAAATTGAATAAATGTTAAAGAATTTTATATTTTATCCTTTATTATAATTATATTTTATTCTATTCTTTTATATAAATTATACATTTTTTTTAAAAACATATATATTTATTATTTAAAAATAAAATTTAACATTTATAAAAAAAAAATGATTGCAGAATAAAATTACTAAATTCAAAGTGAATAAATAAATATATATAAATATTTTAACTAATAAATTCGAAAGAATATAGATGCATAAGTGAAAAAATAGTTGCCATTAATTTATTGGTTTGTAATTTCTAAAATCGGTCGGTCTTTATAACTTTTTATAAAGATCTTCATTAGATTAATAACTTTATTTAAAATAAAAATCATTTGTTATATAAAGACTGATATGAGGACCGATCGATCCTCAGGACTGGTCCTACTGCGCTACAGGAAAATGAAAGACTGCGGTCCAGTCCTACAAGTCCTGAGACTGGCCGGTCCAGGACTGAATAGGACCGGTAGGACTGATGACCATCCTTAAGTATACTAATCAGATTTGATGAATTTTGATAATTTGTTTAAGTAGACTCCAATTGGGAGTCCTAGGACAAACGAATCCAGAAAGATTCCCAGAGATTTTCCAAGCCCTTCTAGCTATAAAAATTCACTATAAAATTTAAAACTCTAGCCCAAATTTAGGCTTTTCCCGCTATCTATATATTTAGTATCCAATTTTGGCATTAAATTACCCCACCAGATACCAAAAATAAAACAATCTTTATAGCCTTTCTAGTCTGATTTTAATCCCAAATAATATCATATCAAAAAAATATACTATTCTGCTTACCTTTGGGAGTATCCTCAAATATTGAGGAATGAAGTGACAAAATATTTGAGGGTACGACCCTTGCAAGCCTAATTTGCATACTGATTTTATGATATTCTAGAATTAATTCTAAAAGGGATTCGTTAACATCTAGCAAAGTAAAAAATTTACACCTAACAAAGTTAGGTGTAAATTTTTTTGTATGTGATCAAGAAAGTTAAAAAGCTATAGAACATATTTTAGCATACCACTAATTTTTTGATACACAAGAAACCATTCTAGAGCCATTTTATTATCAAAAATATTAGGACAAAAAGTCTACCCTCAGGTGTAAAAAAAATTTGGGTTAGGTGTAAAATTTTTGAAATAGGTGTATTTTTTTGTATACATACAAGAGAGTTAAAAAGCTATAGAACATATTATAGCATACTAGTAATTTTTCGATATACAGGAAACCATTCTAGAGCCATTTTTATTACCAAAACATTAGGACAAAAAGTCTACCCTCAGATGTAAAAATTTGGGCTAGGTGTTAATTTTTTCGAACTAAGTGTAAATTTTTTTTATATACATACAAAAGGGTTATGAGGCTCTCGATAAGAACGAGATATACCATTATTTTTTCAATATACAGGAAGCCTTTCTAAAGCCATTCATGTTATGCAAACCTAAGGTCAAAAAATCTAACCTCAGGTGTAAAAAAATTTGGGCTAGTAAACAGATTAGTCGAATAAGCTGAAATCATCATAAATCTCATTAGTATACTTGATATTATTTTTTTCTTGTTTTAGTAAAGTCTCATGTGATCCTCTAGGATCCACTCCTCCAACTGCTTTTTCAGTTTTGTTTGCAAACAGCTCTAGAAGCAATTCATCAATTTTCATCTGGATCAAATCATCAGAATTAGCTTTATCCTGAAGCCTATTAAAATATTGGGTCACATAGTATCCACTAGCATGCTTTCTGCAAAGGCTAGGTTCAGAGCTAGTCAGCTTGCCACAAACCTTACAGGGAATACGGGATTTAACTTTCCAATGCTCAAAACACCTTTCAGGCTTTTTTCTCATAAATTTGAAAAAAAAAGATTGACTGATACATCCCGAAATCTATGATTAAGGGGGTGAGATAAATAATTAATTTTAAACAAAAGTTTTCGTACTATTAATACAAACTTCATAAAGCATGCACTTATAATAAAATGATTCCTCCATATCTTAGATGCGGTAAGGATGACTTTAAAAATACTCGTGATCTAACATCACATCTTAAAAGAAAGTTTAAGTGTAAACCATTACCTACTCCAAAACCTGTGTCTAGACCCCAATCACCAACCCCGCTCTAGTAGTCCATGCTCAAGGAAAGGATCGAAAAAGAGAGAAACCTGAGCCTATTCAAGCATCCATTCCACAAGACAAAAATCAAGAGAATGATCCTGAAGCTGGCCCCGGTCCATCAACCTAAGTGTATAGAGAAGGTCAGGAGGAACTTAACGAGATTGAGCAATAAGACACTTAAGATAAATATATTGATAGGCATGCAAGAAAGCCTAGAAAGCATCTGAAAACATGGGGTGCCAGATTGCGCCGAAGATGGTTCAAAGTTACTGGTGAAGAATGTGATTTACCACTAATTTTAAAAGCATGTCAGTCTCTTCATCATGATCTATTACAAGCCGATGATGAGGCTTTTGAGAAAATTATTCCTCAAGAGATGGGATCTAGCGAGGTTGAGCGACAAGACACTCAAGAGCAAGACGTAATCCCAAAGAAGTTTGATCACAATATAGATACATTTGTCAAAGATGTAGCAGACTATAGTTTTCTAAAAGAGTTAGACATGATAGAAGAAACAGAAACAGAAGAACTTGCAGGATACTTTGAAGGTATGAAGAAAATAGCTAGTATAGAAAATCACGTGCCAGAAGGAGATATACATTTTGAAGAAGATCCAGTTGGAAGAGATCTAGAAAGACCACATCAAAACCAGTCTTTAATGAGCAAATGGGAAGCTAAAGTACCTAAAAGGTTAAACCCTGCATATGCTTTCAATGATATGGTAGAAGGAGCAAAGAAATATAAGGAAATTCCATACATGCCTAAATTAATAGCTTCGGCTAGATAAGAAATAACAAGAGTGTTTCAAACAGAGTTTAGAAGGAAAGAACAAATCAAGTTAGCAATAGCTGTAAAATGTATATATTATAAGAATGAAAAAAAGGGTAAGAGTGGTAAAAATTTTCCTCATATCAAAATTACTGAAAAATGGCATAGAGGAGAAATGCGAGCTCTTCTCTCAGAAAACTACATAGATGAACATTTAACTAGCTCTAGTGGGGAAATAGATAAGAAAATAGAAGAATATTTAGAAAATGGGTCTAACTGAATTTTAGTACGAATTGATACGGTTTATATTTGAGGTATATACTTACAGTCGAGCTACTGGAGGGTTTTATGAGCCCACATCCAAAAAGTTAGCCAATACCAAGTGTACCATTAATCCAGATAATAAAGGTCTTATCAACCCAGAAACAAATGCATTATCTGAAAAATGTCTCCAAGGTGCATTAGGATGCTATTTCACACATCAGAATAAGCCTGATACAGACCATTTTGAACAAATCTTCTGAGCAATGAAACTAAAGCCCTACCTAGATGTCGTCAAGTTAGATGGAATCCCCATGCTCACTCCAATCTGCCCACGCATATTTAATAAGATAGAGGAAATGAACCCAGATATCTCCATCAATATCTGGGAATGGAAAGAAGAAACAGCTACCCCTAAACCAGTAATAGCCAGTAAGAACATCTATATTCCAAATTCATGCAAAATAGAAAATTGTAAGCATAATAATCCGAATAAATGTCAAGAAAAAAGGACCCATGTTATCCACCTCATGGCTTTTACCAATATTACAAAGTCTGAAGAAGAAAAGTATGGACAAAAGAATCACTTCCTCTGGATTAAGAATTCTAATGGGCTTGTTTTCAAAGATACTGCATATAATGGTGAAAAGCATCTTTGCAACAGATGTTTCCAAAGCTTTTCATCAGAAAATACCCTAATCCATCATCAAGAACATTGTTTCAGGTTAGGAGAGGCAACCCAGAGAGTTGATCTACCAGTAAAAGGGGTCAATGATTTCGAGCAGTTCAAGAACTATGGCCGGATGAACAATGCTCCATGTGTTATTATAGCCAATTTTGAGGCTGGAAACAAAAAACCTGGCTTAATAAATGGAGGAAAAATCCATATAATTTCAGAGCAATATGCTAATAGTTTCTGCTACCTAGTCCACTGGATCGATACTGGAGATGTGTAGGGCCCTTTCCTATATCGAGAAAATAATGCTACCCAAGAATTTGTTCGAAAATTAGATCAAGAGCTAGTAAGCATTAATGAGGTCTTAGTTGTTAAACATGATCAAATTGAGACTGAGGAAGACAAGAAAAGATTCGCCGAGGCTAATACCTGTTGGATCTGTAAAGGTAAGTTTGCTGTAGATAGAGAGAAAATTAAGTGTCTAGAAAGCAAAATAGTTAGTCTTAAAGCGAAGCTAGAAAAATTGATAAAAAGTCAACTGAATATAATGGTATTTAAAAAACCATTGAAAAAGCAACCAAGGCAATTGCTAGTAAAAAAGTTAAGGCTGATAAGGTCTGGGATCACTGCCACATTACAGGTAAGTTTTGAGGGTCTGCACATAGAGATTGCAATCTCAAACTCCAGATCGAACTATGGAAGACCCTAATCCCAGTAGTCTTTCATAACTTCTGGGGCTATGACTCTCACTTGGTCTGTAAATCTGTTGGACGCTCAGTTAATGCGCATCAGATCAAGGTCATAGCTGAGACATTTGAGCGATATAAATCTATGAAGGTAGGTCAGCTCAAGTATATTGATAGCTAGCAGTTTATGAACAATAGCTTGGCGAATCTTACAAAAAACTTGGGCAATGGTCACCCAATCACCAGCCAGCACTTTAAAGACTTTACTCCAGATCAAATTTCTCTAATAACTTGCAAGGGAATATATCCCTATGACTATATTGATTCTCAGGATAGATTTTTGGAGACTGAGCTTCCTCCTATTCATGAATTTACTTTAACCTTAAAAGGGAAGATCTCACAGGAAGACTATCAACATACCCAGAAAGTATAAAAGATATTCAGATGTAAGAATCTAGGTGAGTATCACAATCTATATTTTAAAATTGATGTACTCTCTTTAGCTGATGTTTGGACCCAATTCAAGAAGACATGCATAAAATATTATGAACTCGATCCTAGCCACTATGTTTCTATTCCATCCTTATCTTGGGACGCTATGCTTAAAAAGACTGGAGTTAAGATTGAGTTATTTACAAATATGTCGATGTATGACTTTATTGAAAAGGCTAAGAGGGATGGTATATCTAAGGCTTATAAGCGATATTTCAAAGCCAATAATCCCAAAATGGGTCAGGCATTCAATCTATCCAAACCCTACATCATGGATATCATATGTAGATGCAAACAATCTTTATGACTGGGCTATGAGCCAGTTCTTACCTATTGGAAATTATCAATAGAAAGCTAGTCAGGAATACCTTCTAAAAAATCCTGCTATGCAAAAAAAATATCTTGAAAAAATTTTTAAGACTAAGGCAAATGCCCTACGCGGATATTTCTTAAATATTAAGTCTCACTTCCCTCTCAAGACCTATGATTATTTGAGAGACTTACCCCCCAGCCGTGGAGAATGTTGCAGTAGGAAAGGATTGGCTTAGCCCATATAATGAGGAGCTTGTAAATAACTTGGATAGAGAACGCTTCTCTAAAACAGAAAAGTTAGTCCCTCCACCTTGGCCTGAGAAAGGATTATATCATCTATTACCTAGAGCTCCAATACTATGTGAAATTAGGCATGGTTGTAGATGAAGTTTCAGAGATCCTTTCTTTCGACCAGACTAACTGATTAGCCTCATATATTGCATTTAATATTGAGAAATGTCAAAAAGCTAAGAATGCCTTTGAAAAAGACTTCTTCAAGCTTATGAATAACTTAGTATATGGCAAGACTATGGAGAATGTCCGCAAATACCAGGACGTCAAGCTCATGAAGTTGAATAATGAGCGGGATGAAAAGGCATTCTGGAAGAAAGTCAGTAGCCCAAGATTTAAGTATGAACGTCCACTTGGAGATACACTAGTAGGTGCGCATATGGGAAAGGCTAGTGTGACTCTCAATAAGCCCATTATAGTTGGAGCATCAGTCTTGGGTCTTAATAAGCTCCTCATGTATCGCTTTTGGTATGGGTATGTAAAGGAGAGATATGGTGATAATGCCCAACTTGGCTATATGGAAACAGATTCTTTTATAATTCTAATTATGACTGAGGATATTTATAAAGATATGGCCGAACGCCCAGATCTATTCGATCTCAATGATTCTAAAACTATTGGGCTATTCAAGGATGAGACCCCCTGGCAGTGTGATTACAGAATCTTTTCACATTTGAGCCAAGTCTTATCATTATGTCTTAGCCGATAAGTCTACAAGATCTAAGTATAAGGGGGTTAGTAAGAAGGTATGGAAGAAATGGCAACAGATACATATATGCCAAGCTTAGAAGGGTTCCTTCTAGATGATCCAATAGATAAGCCTTTACTATCAGAGCAAAAAGCTATGTGAGCCGATGCAGACCCCATGACTCTAGTCTATCGAGACTGTATCTTTGGTAAGGAAGTATTCCATGCCAAGAATGTTAGTTTCTGATCAAAGGACCACATATTATCTCTGGTCGAGTCTGAGAAGAAGGCACTCTATCCTGTAGATACTAAACGCTGGATTTTATCTGATAGGATTACCACTTTACTATATAGACATTGGCGAATCCAAGCATATAAGAATATGGTCAAAGATGGTATCCTTCATGAAAAGGTGAAAAAAGAGCTATAAGAGCCAAGCTCCCAGAGAAATATCTAAACGAATGTGTGTCTCACATATCTAGCTCACCCACATAAGCTAGATAGTGATGAGTAGTCAGATCGCATACATTAATATATTATTTTTTTCCTGATGCGAAAAATATTCAGTTATAGAAAAGATGATAGCTGAATAGGCACCATATTTTTTTTTCACTAATCTGATTACTTGTTAAACTAATTATATGCGAAAAAATACTAATGATCATCTCCAGGCATATCTGAGGCTGGCTGAATATACTTTCTGGATGCATGTTTGATTATCCTGAGCTATGTGAATATCTGGAGTCAGGTGTTCAGTGAAGCGCCTTAACGGCTTATTAATATTATTTTTTCAATTAAGGATATAGGCTTATATAGCAAAGTATGGGATTTAATAGCAATTTGCACAATATGGAAAGTTTAGATGATATTATAGAAGCTGTGAATAAAAATATTAAAAAGGTGTTTCTAGCAGGGGTTGCACCTGAATTTTGACAAGAAACCTATATAATTGATCTTAAATTAACATTGGATAGATTGGCGCAGGAGCTAGAGTTTGCGCAAAAAGATGATTGTTCTTCTAAGCCAGCCAGGCTGGAGTAGTAATTTACCAATTTATTTTTTTTGATTAAAGATAAAGCATATAATACAGATTATTTAACTGGAGGCGCAGAGTATGGCGCATACAAGTGTTTTTATTATACCAGAACTATTAGAACAGATTTTACATTTTTTAGCGATGGATAAATCCATCTATCCTACTCTATATATTTCCTGATTGTGGTACAGATGCGGTGCCCCTATTCTATAGAGGCACATTGAGCTAAAGGGGAACGATCCCAAAGCAAAGAAATTCATAGAATTAGTATGTGGGAAGCAAAAGCCAATTTATAGCTCAAAACTAACCTATCTTGAAATTCCATACTATAATCCACTTTCAAGTAAGAAAATTGGAGGCATCGTAAGAACATGCCCAAACATAATTCATTTGAATTTCAAAAATTGTGTAGGTTTTAGTAATAGAGTATTAAATCAGCTTAAAGCATATTCCAATCTGAGATATCTTAATTTATGTCGTAGTGGTATTATGGGTGATAAAGCTTTGTGTGGAATGGTAGGATCATGTCGTAAAATAGAATATCTAAATATTTCTTTCTGCCAAGGCATTATTGATAGATCTTTAATCAAAATTGCGGACAGTTGCCAAGCTTTACAAGAGTTTCATTTTGCTTGTGCGTATTTGATTTCTGAAAGATTTATAAGTCATATCTTAAACTCATGCCCAAATTTACAAAGATTCAGTATTCCGGGTAGCTGTCAAAGAAAAAATAGATGTGATATATTAGTAAAAAAACTTCTTACTGTAGAGAAACACCTTAATGTAGAGAAACATTTTAGTGTAGAGTATCTTGATTTTGGTAGGTATGTTTACGTCGCCAAGACTTCAATTTGCAATGCCATTCATTCCTGTCCAAATCTCCAACATCTCAACCTTAGTTTTTGTGGAATTACTGATGCAACTATCAAAGAAATTTCTCGTTTGTGTTTTTATTTAAAATATCTTAATCTGGAGGGGTGTGCTAATATTACTAAAGAAGTCATAGATCAGCTCGTTTCACTTAATCCAAATATCTATATCAAGAATTTCAAGGAAACTTTATCACCTCCTGATCTCATTGGAGCAGTTAGAAATCATCTTGTACAGAACAACGTTTTTAGTAGACAGATTTTAGCTCAGAGACTTCAGCGCCTCTTAGATTTAAGTATGCGAGATAATTTGCAGTGGTATTCTGATCCAGGGTTGGCTAGATCAATAGTCTGGAGCAGTGATCACCAGCTCAGAAGAATTTGCTGGGCCACTCCTGTGCAACAGAAAAATAAGTGGATCATCAGACAGGTCTTGTGTGACATAATAATTTTTACATATATATTCGAAAAATATATTAACCTTTATTTTTTATTTTTTTCCCCAAACAATCATGAGAAAATGTGAAAGAATGTCTACAAGCAACACAGGACCAGCTCTAAAAGTAAATAGTTACGTTAGAAGCATATATTATGAAAGGCTGAGGGTATCACAATTTCGAGATCACCAGGCGTAAGACCAACTATGTATCTCTCTGGTAGATCTCCATGTGAAAAGGTAAGAAGATTCTGTTTGCATGCACTTTCATAGAACTCTTGGCATCAGAAGACAATACTAATTACACCTCATACCTCCTTATCTTTTTTTCCAGCAAGATATAAAGCATGTAGGGGTATGTAGAAGTTCAGACAACTTTCCCGCAAAAACATTCTCAGATAAAATAATGCAAATAAGGTATGTATATGGTTAGCTATGATAACGAGTAGACTTTTCTCACAATGGCCTCTTGCTTTTCAGAAAATGAAATATGGCCAATATTACTCTCAACTGCTTTATAATTCCCACCGGTAGCTTCATTGGAATCCCAAACAATAATGTCACTCTAATAGTTACAATCCCTCTTGGAAATGCGGTCAGAAACCTCCATACTCAGATTCAGCAACTGCTACCACAGCCATTCAGAAACATTCCATTTTATCTTCACGCATATCACCTTTGACCTGTAAAATACGTTGCTATGCGAGAAGGGAACTTGATTTCTGATTTTTTTGATGAGAATCTCACTGCAGACGTTTGCCATATTCTTGTAGAGGAGGATGTATATGGTTATTATAACTAGTAGGCGATATAGTCGCAATTTTCATGTATTGTAGGCTGGGTTCTGACAACATTTTTATTTCATAAATAAAGTATTATTATTTTATCAGTACATGAGAAATGGGTCACGTGTAATGATGCGGTCCATGTAATATCAGGACTAGCCAATCTAACATTTTTATCTAGCCACTAGCCTATATAAAAAACATCAGGTGATAAGTGAGAAGAGTCTTCACGGTTAGGGAGGCGCAGTGGTTAAGTTGATTGTTGCACCTATGATATAATACGGCAGTTTGTGTGATGGGAGGATTTCTCACATATACTGGGCTTTAGTATTTTTTGCAAATAAAATTCTTTTTTACTCTTGTCCTCACTTATGCTAGTTTGCACCAATAACATTTCACAAAAAATACTATATAAGCTGAAAATATGTCTATCACTTTATTCTGTCTTGTTAAAGAAAATACAACTGTGAGCGCTTTCAAAGTTGATATTGAGAAGGACAAGTCTATTAGCAAGCTCAAGGAGGCTATAAAGGCAAAAAACCCGCAAACTTTCGTTAATGTTGACGCTAAAGACCTGAAACTATGGAAGGTGCCAATCTCTGACGATCATGTCAATCCCTTAAGCAATCTTTCACTCGAGGACAGCGATGAGCTGTTGGTAATAAAAAAGATCTCAAAATACTTCCCTGACTCACCTCCTGAGGAACATATTCATGTTATAGTCTCTCCACCAGAGGCCACCGCCACTTCGGAGGTGTTGAAATTAAGAGAGGAAGTTGCCTCATTAAAGGAGAAACTTAGTAAATCTGAATATGGTACGTATTTTTTCCTTACCTGAGGTTGATAAAATCTTCAGGTCGTGAGGCTGTTTAAACTTTATTAACCCGGCTGATACATTACAGAGTTCGATATCATTGTCAAACCAAAACAGAAGGCAAACAAGTGGACCGTAAATATTGAGCAAGGAACCCTCAGTAATCTCAAAGATTACATATGTGAATTGTATAAACCACCAGCGCTCGAAAATGATGGGGCAGTGCTCAACTTCATGAATAATGAGGGGAAATACTATTCTAGGAATGATGTCGCATTCTGGGAGATGTTGCGGTCGCTAGTATCAAAGAATAATCTCAAGTTTACTGTATTCATTGAGACTCCCTCGAAACCATTCAACAAGTGAACCTTCCTGAAAGTGTGTCAACTCTATGGGCTTAGTGATGATCCGAATTCTAGTATTGATGTTTATCACATTTTTAAATGTGGTTGTGTGGACACGAAGAATGAGAAGTATGGAGAGGCATTGCATAAGCTTTTTGATGAATTGGAGACTTGTGTCGCAACAACCCCTATTGATGTATCCTACGAGGCCACAAAAAGCATCTATTCATATTCCTTTCTCGCCTCAGCAACTTTTCCATTTAAAAGTCAAATAAAAATAGTACCCAAAAAGTTGGTCGAAGGAAAAAACGGACGTGGAAATCTTGACTTTGGGATTGAATCACGTACAACTGGGCGAACAATTGGCCTGATTGAGGTCAAAAAAGATGACTTTAAGCAAGGCTTATATCAGGAAATTTTTTCAGAAGATATACATCAATAATTATCACTTTATCGATAAATATTGTATTTATAAATCGATGGTCAACATAATGTGATAATATTTGATAATTATCTCACAATTATACAACGATATTTAACTTTTTCTAAAATAATCGTACTGATAATTTGCGATATTGACAATTATCAAAAATAATCTCGATGATGATTTGCGATGTTGGCAATTATCAAAAATAATCACACTGATAATTTGCGATGTCGACAGTTATCGAAAATAATTGCACTGATAATTTGCGATATTGACAATTATTGAAAATAATCTCAATGATGATTTGCGATATTGACAATTATTAAAAATAATCTCAACGATGATTTGCGATATTTAATAATTATCAAAAATAATCAAGTTAAATCCATTATTTATTATTTCATTAATAAATCATAAAACGCACTCATATACAAATGAATACTAAGAATATTAATCTAATTTCATTTTACACCTTAAAAAATATACATATTAACAAAATATTCATTTTCACAGTTATTTCTTGGTATAATGTGAACTGACATATCAACCAAATCTAAGTAAACACATGTATATTGATCAGTTAGCCATAATCTTGGACAGTCGTATATGATCTCTTCTTCTTGTACTTCTTCATACCATCGTAACAAAGCAAGATTTACTGGCTCTTTTAAATCTTTTGCAGAAAATTCCAATAATAAAAGTGCCTAAATTTAATTCAGTTAATAACATGTCATCATGACAAAAATCTTAATAAAAAATTTTAAGCATATCATACCTTTCCATACCACGCAGTTTCTTCAGAAGAGACTACTACATCACTGAACCATTCATTACCATAAAAGGTTCCTGCTGTTCAGATAATATCAGTTGATTTAACAGCTACACTAGAATATATTTTAAAATGCCCAGATTCATAATCATATTCTAACTCATTTTCCGTCAAAAACTCTTCAAAACCTGCATGAAGGTTATCAAACCCTTCTTTATACAGATGATGGATATCGGTGTCTTGTTTTATTTTAGAAACTGTTGTTTCAATTTCAGTAAATTTGAACTTCCATAAAAGATTTCGAAATCTACTAGATCTTCTTATCGTAGGTTTTTTTGTTTCAAGGCTAAATATTGACATCGCACCTATCGTATCAAATTTAAATTAATCGATTAAAATAGATTATGATGAAACAGATCATATAACATTACCGTAGTTAACATTTGTGGAACATAATTTCTTTTATTTGTCATTCGATATGGAATTTTAACGCTCTTCTTATGCAAAGTTTCATATGTTTCTGTTGACATCCCATTCATCGAACCATAAAGTCAAATTGACAGAATTACATGATAACAAAGCACGTGAAATTTAGGTATTTTACAGCGACTTGAAGAATATTCGGCAAATATCGTTACAAATTCTTGACAGAATTCAGTTATTAACGTCTAGTAATAGTAGTAATAAATTTTTAAAAAACTGAAATTAAATACTAATTAAAGATTTGGTTTAGAATTAATAATCGATATTTACCTCTAATTCTGTTAACTCAGTAACCGTAAATGACTCCTGACGCAACTTCATATACATTACCAAATATTTATGAAAAATGTTGCACAGTCTCTTACATGGTATTCCACCTTCTTTATAATCATCATATAAATTATCTATAACGAAAATAATCACTTTCATTATATTACGATAATCATTGGCAGTAAATTTAGATATATTTTCCAATCTGTTTTTTAATATTATTAAGCCTGGATATCGTGAGATTGCGCACAATCTGTGGTCCATATCTTTTACTGCTCTATTGCTGACCTTTCAGTATAATAATTTACGAGTAAATTCTATGAGATACTTTGTTACTCCAAGGTCGAGTAAATGCATGCGATCTGGAGCAGTCGCCTCATAAATATTAAAATCGTCAAAATCCCAAAAATAATTAAACTTCTTATGAATCGAAAATTCACTTGCTTGATTCTCACTAATAGCTAGTTTCATCTTTTCTGGAGTTCGTAAATCAATATGAGATAATGCCATATTATTAAGATCTTTGTTATTTATCAAGCAATAATAACATGGTCGTTTAAAAGTTGATGGAAGATATATTGCGGTAAATGCTCCTGTTTCCGCCATATCAGCAAGGATAACCGATAATTTTGGTATAAATAGATGTATTTTATTTTGAACAACTAAATACATATCATTTTGATTCATTATCGGCGATAATAATATTTGGAGACATCTCTGAAAAACAAGTCTCTGTAATCTTCAAAAAGACTCAGAATTCCTTGTAATATTATCTTTTGCTTTCAATTTTGGCAAATAACCAACAAGTACTTTGGCGTTAGGTTTATTTCGCTGCCAATTTGGTATATTTCTGAGTGAAATATATATAGGATGTTTAGAAGTTTTGCCCAGATGATCACAAGTTATGGAATCAGCGTAGATTATTATCAATAATAATTTGTTATCGACAGGAATTTTATTTTCCGTGATATACCACCAATTACTTTCGAATTATTCACCATAAGTCTTAATCAATATATTGTGATTTTTATACTTAAAAACAAATTCTTCATTCATTTCGGATTGAAAAAGCAGAACTTTAATTCCATGAATTATCGGTTGATAATAAAAAGAATAATCTTTATCCTGGAATTTTGTGATAAGGACTTTTTTGAATTTCATATAAGGAAATTCGTTAACATCAAGAAATCTACGACCTTCTTTAGTATTTATTGGTAATGGGTTTTTTTTAGCCTCTTGTCTACTTTTATTGATTAACTTAATTATCCTATCATCGCAAGAATTAGATAATTGATATTCCATAACAATTTCCATGAATTCATGATAAATATCATTCGGCCATTTAGTGTTAGGTGGATGTGTTTTGTCTCTTATTGTATCATCTAGTGTGGTCCCACAAAAATCTTTAGCATCGATAGATAACGAGTATATTAAGTTAACTTCATTATCCTCATTATCGTCATCATCAAATTCACCACTTTTCTCATCTGACTCATCGTTGTCATCAAATTCCCCACTTTCCTCATCTGACTCTTCAGAAATTTGTAAATTTTCATGAGATTTTATGGGTTATTCTAATGTTATTTTTGATTCAGATTCGTTATCTTTCATTGAAAGATCATCATCCCAGAGACCAGATTCTTCATGATATGGCACTTTTGATACTTCTTTATCATCATCATCCCAGAAATCAGGTTCTTCGTGTGGCATGTTTGATTGAAAGGTTACTTCTTCATCTTCGTCAATATATTGATGCTTGTCCGAAATATGTCGTTTTAATGCATAAGTTGACGAAAAAGTACATGAATAATATGAACATTTATAGGTCATTTTGAGTGATTTTAGCGATAATGAACAGAACCAAATTTTATGAAAGTGAATTTGTTGCCTGAACAAAACTAGTAAAAACGAAATTTATTGCCTAAACAAAACCAAAAAATAATGTAATATATATATTTCATTATTTCAGCTTTACTAGTAGTAGACGACGATCAGTTTTATTAGTAAACAATACAAATATTTTTAGACTTTTCTTAATTGTATTGTTGATCTATTTAATTTTTGAGTACAACAATTAAATATGCAT
Organism: Rhizophagus clarus; assembly: GCA_015698045.1. Lineage (NCBI taxonomy): Eukaryota > Fungi > Glomeromycota > Glomeromycetes > Glomerales > Glomeraceae > Rhizophagus > Rhizophagus clarus. The sequence goes on along the minus strand of BLAL01000182.1, from coordinate 278,703 downwards.
CATTATATCTCGATTAATTGTATTGTTTTGTATTGTTAAATTTTCAAATAATTTATTTAATTTTGAGTAATTGAAAGAGATCGATACCATTTACTACTATGATTGGATATCTTCAGTTAACTAATGTGCATTATTACCGTATCCCTCGAATTTATTTACAAATAATTAATATGCATCGTTATCCCTCAAATTTATTTACAATTAACTAATATGCATCGTTATCCCTCAAATTTATTTACAATTAACTAATATACATTATTATCCCTCGAATTTCTTTAATTTTAGAGTACAATTAACTAATATACGTCGTTATCCCTTGTTTAATCCATTTAATTTTGAGTACAATTAACTAATATGCGTCATTATTCCTTGTTTAATCCATTTAATTTTGAGTACAATTAACTAATATGCATTGTTATCCCTCAAATTTATTTAATTTTAGAGTACAATTAACTAATATACGTCATTATCCCTTGTTTAATCCATTTAATTTTGAGTACAATTAACTAATATGCGTCATTATTCCTTGTTTAATCCATTTAATTTTGAGTACAATTAACTAATATGCATTGTTATCCCTCGAATTTATTTAATTTTAGAGTACAATTAACTAATATACGTCGTTATCCCTTGTTTAATCCATTTAATTTTGAGTACAATTAACTAATATGCGTCATTATCCCTTATTTAATCTATTTAATTTTGAGTACAATTAACTAATATGCGTCGTTATCCCTTGTTTAATCTATTTAATTTTGAGTACAATTAACTAATATACGTCGTTATCCCCTTATTTAATCCATTTAATTTTGAGTACAATTAACTAATATGCATCGTTATAATATTTTAATTATGCATTACAATTAATAATGCGTCGCTATAATAATTTAATTAGTATGCATTATAATTATTTACGCATCACATTGAGTTTACTGATCTAAATAGTTTATCAAACTTTAGAAAAGTTTATATATAGGATACTTTTCCAACCTTTTTTTAAACTTTTTTTATCTTTGATTTTACATTCAAATCTTCTTCAATCCTTTTTCGTCTGCTTCTTCTTCAATCCTTTTTCATCTGCTTCTTCTTCAATCCTTTTTCGTTTGCTCCTTTTTCCACTTTATACTAAATTTTTCTTCGCTCTTCTTTAGTCTAACCATTTATATCTTTCTTTTTTTATTAATTTGTTTCAAACCTTTTTTAAAAAAATGCCAAAAAATGAAAATATTCCACTAAAGCTAACAAAGATAAACAGTCTCAGGAATCAAATAACGAATATAATAATAAACAAGAAGGCCCAAGAAAAATCGTAAAGCAAAAAGATACTTCGCAAGCTAAAGAGCCTGCTAAAGAATCAGATACTATTAGTTCACAAGCTAAAGAGACAGCCAAAAAAATCAGATACTAGTAACCAGGGATCAGATAGTGATCAAGAAGAAATAGAAGTAGTAGCGGAATCTTCGCAAACTACACCATTAGCAAAAGGTAATGATCCATATATATTTATTATGATTTATTAGATATTATGTTAATAAACCTTTCATAATCAATCATTTATTTTTTAGATAACACTTGAAGGATAAAGGAATATATTTCTAAACAACTCAAAACATACGGCAGACAATCAAAGCAAAGTAAGTAATAATTTCCAGACTTGAAAATTGTCGACATTTCATTTCAGTTTACATCTATTACACCTAATACAATTTACTGGGTTAATACATTAACGTCAGCTGGCGATGAACATTTCAGAACGCTTGTACCAGAAACAAATAGAGAAAATGTACGGCGCAGTAGGCCGATCACGCCAGCTGTTGAGCATGGAAGAAGCTCGTCAACTACAACTGCAGAAGAAACACCGGAGATCAATGTCCAACCTCCTAAAAGCAGAAAAAGTTGCGAGGACATGCTTATAAAACAAGGTAGGCAAATATAAGCTCTATATGAATTACATAAAGAGACGCTTGAGAAAGTCGGATGGATCCAGAACCAGATTAAGTTGCAAAATGAGAAAAAGAAAAAAATTGACCTAAGCGAAAAGGTCTTCAATGTAAGTTTCTAACAAAAACCTGGTGCTATTCTCTCTTATACCATCCATCACCAAATCACAACATAATTGCAATTATTTATTATCACACACTAATATAGGAAGGTTATAACTCAGTATGCAATAAATCCTTTCTGGACAATATGTGGCCTACCTTTGAAAATTTTAAGTTGGAGCTCGAAAATTGGCTAAATCAACATCATCCTGATTATCTTCGTGAAGTAGGCTATAGAGAGTGGATGAACAGGACCCAGAAATATACATACAGGGGTAGGGTACACAGATGCGTCGCCATCATAGTGGAATTAGACGGAGTAAAGTTTTGATTTGCGTACAATTTAAGAATTTTTCATCCATAGTTAGGCATCAAGATTGCGTATTTTTTATCAAAATTTTTATATGTAAAAAATTAGGTTGCGTATTTTTGGGCTAATCTTATATATATAATATATTTACTGTACCGATATCCGCAATCCATGGAATTAGCTAAAATTAGGATTTTCATAAAAATTTAACTATTTAACAAAAATTATGTTAAATAAACCTCAATTAATTTTTGTGTTACAATGTTCAGATGATTCGAATTTATTAAAAAATAAAAAAAAATTTTTAAAAACAAGAATAACTACTTCTTTTTTCAATCACTTTTTAATCACTTTTTTGTTAAAAAGTTTATAAATATATAAAGTGATTATTTTTAAATAGTAAGTAAAAAAAAAAAAAATTAATATTTTCTACACATGAAAAATTATTTTTTTATTCGTTTTTATCTTAAGTTTTCTTTTTTTTTGTAAGATATTTATAAAATAAAGTGTGAATTATAAATATAATAGGACTTTTAAAAGTTTTTTTTTAACTTTAAATAAACTAATTTTATATTTCTAATTTTTTAATTTTTAATATTTATTTTAATAGATTTACTATTTAATTTAAAGTCTTAAATAGCGAATAAAGGTCTTTTAAATAAGGTAACAATAATTCAAAATCTCTTATTATAATAATTTTAAATTATTTATGTCGGACTTTAATTCAAGTTACAAAATCGTGAATATTTCAGCTTCTACGTATGCTAATATTATAATTTTATATTCATTTGAAAGGTGAGAACTTACTCGATCGTGATGAACAAAGATCTTTGAAATTGAATCACTAGGTGCGGAGATATTCACGTTCAAAGTTAAAGATTAAAAATAAATCTATTTTACGCATTTACTCGGCAACCAGTGATTCAATCGTTAAGATTTTATATTCATTAGATAGATCTTGGTTTCCTCTTTCGAATGAATATAAATTTAGCATCTTAGCGCAGATATTCGCGATGTTATTCACAGTTTTGTCACAATAATTTTAATTCGATTTTTTAAATTTTAAAATTATTATGTTAAAAAAATAAAAATCATATGACAATTAATTTTATTTTTTTTATAGATCTATTAGTTTTACTTAACTGGTAATTTTTATTTGTATAAAAATATTAATTTTTTGAATGTAAAAGTCTAATTCCAAAAATTGGTCCATATGCGTTAACCGCATTGTAATACATATTTAGTACTAATTGAAAGAAATTTCTAAGGGTTAAAAAGTGAAATTTTAGAAAAATATTATTGAAAAAATGGTAAATTAGAATAAATTCTATTTATAAATAATATAGAAATCATAATAAAATAATTTATAACTTAATGTCTGAAATTTTATTTGCGTATTTTTGCAGGATTTTCAATATCAGGTGTCAATTATGCGTACTACTCATATAAAAAGTCTCTGCGTACAGCTCATAGTAAAAAAATTTTTCGCCACCTGATCCTTATATATATATTTCTGGGTCCTGACGAACGCATTTTCAGGACGCCATCATTCTATGGTGATTATCATTAATAATCATAATCATAACTGTTGTATTTAATTTAAATTTTTCAATTATTATTATGGATTTTTTATTTTCTTTTATAGCTTATGCGAAAAATGAAAGATATGAGAGGAGTACACGTTGCAACAGTGAAAAGCGCTATTTTTAAGAAATTCGGTTTACAATCAATAAGTGGTAATAAACGAAAAAGCCCGCAAGATATAACGAGCTGGAAAAATTTACCACAAGTTAAAAAGTGTTATAATAAGTTATATGATGATAACGATAATGTAATCAAAAATATAACAAACTCACATTTTCCGCAATATCTGATACTGACGAGTCATTTCAGAATATCTATATTTATATGTCAGTGATATGCAATATAGTATTGAATCCTAGCTACCCTGACGTAGAGTGCAGAAAAAAACCTCTAGAACGACGATATCAGAAATTTAAGGTATGTGGCTGTTATTTAAACCAATTTATATAATTTGAAATCTATTCAGTTAAATAAAATTCGAATTAATACTTTATTAGGATTTATTCGAAAAAAAAGGAGGTTTTACTATACATGACGCGCAGGAGATATTGAGGAAAGAAGTTCTGGAAATTCCGAAAATAGGCTCTTTTGAAGAGAAGAAGGAAATAGATGTAATTCTCAGAGGTGATGATACATTAATGACATTGTATGATGACTTGTTTTATGATGATTAGCAATTATTCATAGGTTGGAAAGTGATAAGGTGGCATACTAATATTTTATAATTAATTATAATTATTATCATTATAAATTTTATTATGAATTTTATTATTATAAATAAATAAATAAATTTATGTTAGCAATTGCAATGAATATTTTCAATATTTATCGTTTGAATTTTCTTGATTTTTATCGTATGAAATTTTCTCGACTTTTATCATTTAGGCTTAATTCTGATAAGTAATCATCTTTTCCATATTGATACTACTCGATGAGTCCGATTATTATTAATAGATATCATGTGACCTTTCCATTGATATACATCTCTATCGATATTTGTCATTTTAGTTAAATTCTGATAATTTGTCATCATTTACCCACATCGATACTACTTGACGAGTCTGATTATTATCGATATATATCATGTGACCTATTCATCAATATATATCTCCTAAAAAATTTTCTGATGTAGCTCAAGCCACTGTACAGATGGAATCACTAGGTCATAAGCGCAAAGCAAACGAAATAGATGATGAATATAGTTTGGATAAAGTATGGGGGATTGTAACAGATGCGGAGAAATGGTACTTCATGGAATGTATGCAGGACAGTGAAGGAATCATATCATTTAAGTTGTCGAAGCCCTTATTTGTTGCATATAATGGTGAGGGTACGAAAGGCATGGCAGAAAAGGTCCTTGGTCATATTTTATAGTTACTCGAAGAAGCGCAGAAACTGGTGAAAGCTTTGGAGGAATCGAGAGAAATAAAAAGGGTAAGGTCAAGTGAGTTACCAAAGGTAACCGATCTTGAGAGGAAAATGAATTAGAATTTAGGAATAGAAATTTTAGCATGTATTACAGGCTACATCCTGAACATTTGTATTTATTTTTTGCATGTATTAATAAAAAATTTTCTTGGCAAAATTCAGCGATGGCCCGTCGCCCAAAATATGTAATATATTTTTTTATTTTGAATGCTTATATACATTGTATTAGTTAAATATAGATCATGTCATCCAAGCTTAAATTATCGAAACAGCGTATCATTGAACTTGAAGCTAAGAATGACAAGCTTGAGGCTGAGATTGCAGAGCTTAGGAAGGGGAATACTGAGATCCACGATCTTAGAATTAAGCTCTCAATATCTGATGCTGAAATAGTTGAACTTAAATGCAAGAATGCTGAGTTTCTAAGAGCGAATGAGAAATATAACGAGAGGCATGATGCTGAAAATGCCAAACTTAAGGCCAGAATCGAGGAGTTGGAATCTGAGTTTGGAGATAGAATCACAAAAGTGGAACAGAAACAGACTCTAAATGAGCTGAGAGGCGCTTCGCATAATTCTTCTAACAACAGTTCACCTAGCTTCAATTCAGTTGCAGTACCAGAGGCGATAACAGTACCCACCAACTCTGCGAAGCGTCTTAATGGCAAATTGTTGGAAGAGAAAGATACGGATAGTTTCTTGCTTGAGGCTCATAAGAAAATTGTTAGTAGTGAAATAAAGCAACGTAATAAGGAAAAGAAGCTTCATGCTGAAAGCGTGGCATCTTCAGAACAGGAGGTTGTGAAGCAATCTTGTCAAAACAGTCATAAGAAAAAAGGTGTTGAGAAAATTGCCCAAGTGATAATTGACAGAATTCAGGATGATGTAAAACATCAAGAGCCAATTTCCTCTGGTTGTTCACTCCGTGAACCATTTCATGAGATTGAAATTTCAGCGACAGCCCGTCGCCCAAAATGCTCTTGATTTAGCAAAGCTATTTGATAAAACATCAGATGCCGAATATCGCACTAAAAAAGCCAATGAGGAAGAAATTTTATACTGGGTTAACTTTGGGAAAGAATTCATGGTTCACTTTAGTGAACTCGTAGAAAATAGCAATGGCAAAATCAGAGAGAAAAAAGCAAAAGGTATAATTTATGATGAGATGTTAGAACACCTTGTTACCATTCATGAGAAGAGATCAAAAGAAATGGGTATACAGCTTCCAAAAATCTCCCATAGTTCTCTAACTAAAAGGACTCAAAGGTCTATGAAGCTTGTTAGAATATTCGAGAAAATAGGTATAGATAAAATTAAGTATCTTAGTACATATAGTCCCAATTCCATTTCAGAGTTGACTAACGATCAAATTCAAGAGATCATAGAGGCCTCAGAGAGGCGGGATAATTCTGCAGAGCAGGACGATTTTCCAACTCCTGAAATTTCAGCCGGAAATCTTGAGACTAGCGAAAAAATCATGCCTGAAGAAAATTCATCATTATCAGCCGATTTGGAGGATTATATAAAAACACTCACAGGGGATTTTGACGATGAGACTGCTTATTGGGGTACACCATATGAGAACGAAGCTAGGGTAGAGAAAGAAGAGGTGAACGAAGTTAAGGGGTCCCCCAGGGTCCAGTCAAACGATGATGTATATTTTGATGAGGAAGTCGATCATGATTCCACACCCCATCCAGTGGAAGAAACGAACGATGATAATGACTGTAGTCACAACAACGATTCTGAAGAAGAGATGCCAGACGATTCGGATGATGATGGATATAATGGTTATGGTGGATATAATGAATATGGTGAATGTGATAGAGGTTATTATTATCGTGACGGAAGATATGAAAGAAAAACCTCACCAATGATGAGTCCTATTATCTCTCCGGTAACCGCCTAGAAGAATTATTGGGCGAATCAATTACTTACTTAGACTGAATTAAACGAAATCGTATATTTCTTTTTTTTGATCACGTGGGTGGCTTAGATAGCATGTAAACGTCATCTATATTTCTTTTGGCGCCCCGCAGTAGTACGTCACTAGTTCATGTGAATTATATCCGCAGAATATGCTAGGCGCAGTAATACATCACCGTCATCCGCAGTCGTCATTTTTGCCGAAGCAGAGGATCTATTAATAAACCAATATTTTTGTCGCTATAGTGATGAACTTTCCCCAATGTTCTGGTATGTTCTATCTCACTCATTACGCAGTTCTGAATTACTAATAAAAAAACTCATCCCTGATTTTCATGCGGATCGTAAGACAGGGCGTCGTAAAAAAGAAATTCAAAAATGGAAATAGAGCTGATTAGAATCTACGATTTACAGATCCTCGGATAAACGGTATATTTCCATTATCCTACTTGTGTTAGCGCTTTCAAAATTACGTGTATTGTTAATAATACATTAATCCGTTTTTGAATAGGAATTAGTTATACTGAGCGATTCGTCATCTACGGATCTCGATCCATGATGAACAAATATTCCGATTTTTATTCTTTTTTGTGATTACAATTGAAATAGGGGTAGGGTAATAATAACTATTCTACATAACGAACTTCCTTTTTTGGGGAGGCTGTGAACTTAAACAAAGATACCCACATGCGATCTTCTGTTTTGCAAGAGATCTTAGAAGTAAACGGAAAATTTTGAGACACGGCATTGCTCCATTAGTGTTACATTAAGTTGTCATAGAACCGTAATTCGTCGGATTTACTTTTAAGCCATATTGTTAAATTCAGGGAGAGACATTTGTTATTAGACGAGATCCAGGCCGTTATAATTGTTTTAGCTGAAAAAATATAATTATGAAAATGTAGTTATGACAAATATACATAATAATTAATAAAGCAACATAATTTTTATTAAATCGGGTTAAATTCTCTTTTCACGCGTAGTAAGCATACAGTATAAAATAAACCTTTCTCCCAGTGCATTTACGCAAGATAACTATTGCTATTAAAAAAATCAAGCGATATTATCTAAAAAACTTGATCCACCAATAAAATCTCAATAAAATTACTACGCCTAATCATGTCCAGTTTGTCATTGCTCAACTCTTCGGGAGTCATGCCTTTTTTGACCTTAACCGCCGTTTTTTTGTTCATTGGTCCAGTGTTATTCATGGGGATCGCCACCATATGGTCAAATATCAAACAGAAAGTACTCTATGCACGTGCCATCGAAATTGTCGATTATCTGAAATAGAAAAGACCTTTACTGAATTTGACGATAAGCTCACCGCAAAAGTTGACACAAGTATTTCCAAATTTAAATCCATATTCATTGCGGAAATCAATAAAATTTATGCCGAAATCGATGGTAAACTTACTGCAGAAGCCAAAAAAATCAAGACATGTGATGATGACTTCACTAGGGAGGCGCAGAAAATTTTTTCAATGGTCAATAACATAACTACGAAAGTTAATAATATCGAAGAAGCCTGCCGTAATGAATTTGGCAGAATTAATGTTGTTATCAAAAATTTCCAAAATGAAATAAATCAACATTACACAGTAGTTCAAAGATCAAATTTTGACCAACAAAGTGTGTCCAATGAATCTGAAGCTAATTCGACCAATGAATCTGAAACTAATTCACGAGGTTCTTCAAGTAATTCGTCTCAAAGCTCTTCTTCTGGAAGTTCCAATTTATCCGGAATTTTAGATATTACTTCAGACATTAAAATTTGCTTTAAACAACACTTTGATCGACTTATGAAGGTGAGGATACTTTTGATGAGATGTGCTTCTCGGTAGTAGTTGATATTCGTAGTCTTGGAGGAAATATTAAGATTTCAACAGTGAAAAATTTTTATAATGGTGTTAGTGGTAATAAAGTTAGCACAATTAATCAGATAAACGCATGGGTAGCTAGTTTTAATAATAATGTGGAGTAGTGGGGAAGGAACTGCCATTATATGGGTTGGGGCTCGGCAGGCATTTATGCTTTATTCCTCCCTTGAAACAACCTGCTACTCTGTTATTTTTTACTTTCATTTTTACTTAGCCGGCCGGCCCTTTCTCATATATTACATTACAAAAAATATAATAAAGAATTTACTTCCAATTTTTAAACGTGTGTGCGTGTTTTACATTCTCAATATAAATTGTGTTCGCTTATCAATGAATAGTGCATCGAAAAACAAATTATTGTTTTATCAATTTTTTTTTCTGAAGAATCGGTATGTAAAGTTTGCGAATCAGATCTGGAATCCCACTTAATGATGTACCGTAATTTGCACGTGTTTATAGATATACAGATTATATAATGGTAAAGTATTTTTTCGCGTTTTAGTTTAGTTCTAAAGAATGGGCGAAAACCAAATTTTAGAAAGAGGGGAAATCCAGATCCGAAGACTTTACGCAATCGTCTACTCGTGGAAATTATAAAAGAAAAATTAAGTACAGAAGGTTTAATTTCCATCGATGAAAAGTCCGAAGTTGCAATATCATTTTTTGAAGGGCTTAAATTCAAGCACGACCAACGAGTCCAAGCAGAACAAACCCTTAAAGATGCGGTCGAATGCCTATTAAATTACCATGAAAAGGAAGGCAGTATGCAAAACATCTGAAGTGCGATAATTTTCAACTCCTTACCTCACAAGCTTGTCATCAATACTGGAGTAAGCTTACAGCTGAACACTATGCAGAGGTATAAATATATTTATACCTAAATATTTCATAACTTTGAGAAATTTTGGAGTGGTTCCGTGTTTATTTATGAAGTATTTTTTAACTCGATAGAAAGGGAATTTTTATCAACTTCAGCATAGGGCAAATGCAGAAAAAAGAGTTATGGAGTTTGACACCATCATCGGACAAAATTGGGTAGATGATCTTGCCCGTGAAAGCAAGAGAAGACGCCGTGAAACTAGTCCACTGGAGAAATATTCACATTGTGATAATGTCGAAAGGTCAGTGGTAATATAAATCAATACGATTATTTATATATTAACTATCCATCTTATGTCTAGCTTAATAAAAGATGATGTAGGAGACGAAAACGACTATGACAAAACTGACGATGAATTTGACGAGAAGTACCCGTTGTTTATAATAAATCATGTATTTATACGGTGAAATTACTTATATATTTATTAACTATTTTTCTTATCAGAAGTTCGATAGAGATCGATACAGAAAGTGAAAGCGATAGTGATTATACAACTGATGATGAATTCGACGAAAGGTAATTTCTTGAATCTTAAGTTATGCTTCTTTGAATTTATACTGAATTCCATTTTAGTCATTGCATAGCTGAAATTATAAATATTTCCGATCACAAAGCAGAAGATCAACACAACGAATTGAAGAAATGGGCTCGTAGAAATCCAGTTCCAGACATCACTGATGAGGAAGAAAATGTAATTGATGATTTCGTATTAGATGTATTCGAGGTACATGTGCCAACAATAGTGTTACTGGAATTGCATAACAATAATAACATTTTGTTCTATTATCACAAGCGTAATGTGGAAAAAACTATGGAATCCATTCAAAAGAAAAAAGTTGACTTAGTTCAAAAAGATGCTGAATTCATAAGAAGAATTTTGGATGCTTGGTAATATTATCAGCTGATTCTCAATTAATCTTTATCCAGTTTACTAATGCTATTCTAAATTCTTAGGGCTTATAGATGGAAATCGGAATTTGACGAATCTATGAGCGAGGCAACATATACAGCTACGTGGATTGCTCCAGATTTTGAAGTTTTGAAAAACAAAGAACCTAGTTTATTCATAAGTTCGTGGTGCGAAATGATACATCCGTCCTCAAAATGGCGAAGACGAAACGTATACAAGTCTAATAAGAAGACCGGCCGAAAATGCGATGGAATACTTTTTGAAAATAATAGCAAGATCGAAAGATTGGTGTTTGAGAATGTGTGCTCGCCAGGAAAAACAAAACTTCCAAAATATCACAGGTATGTTAAGAGGTTAGATTCTTTAAAAAAGCTAAATTACTTTCTAACAAGTCGTATCTTGAAAAATTTCAGAGATTTGAATAAATCATTTCGTAACGCGGTTGATACTCTTTGTAAGAGATTCTGGACTAACAGGCGAGGGGATGCAGAAATATCGAGGAAATATGTCGTATTAACATATATAGTACATAGTTAAGTTTTTAGAATTGTATTTCCTTCAAAAATAAACATTTGGTGCTGACTTTCAAACAATAAACTAGAAAATAAAGGTGAACTCTGGAGAGTATGCTTGGCAGGTAAAGATAAATGTCTTGCTGAAAAAGTTTACGAGTTAGAGGTGCCTCGGAAATTTGAGGATGACTGGATAAAGTTGGCAGATATTTGCAAGATGATGCTATTGATAGAAGTATGTATTATTACTTACTGTTACCCAGATTTAATGAGGCTTTTCTAATTACACTATTTCAGAGAATTTTCAGACATAATGACGATGTCTATCATGATTACACGAAATCTATCAAAAAAAAGAATATCGTACGTGTGGAAGAATGGTTATCATTAAATTCAAATTCTCCACAAAAAAAAATTCAGAAGAAATGAGATATATTGCATGGGAATATAGTATGCTATTGCGACTTTTATTTTTTTTTTCTTTACCATAAATTACAAGAAGGAATGAAGAAAATGCAGAATGATATTGAAAAAATATTATCGCTTGTTGAAAAAAATGCTTGAAATAATTAATGCTTGTGTTTATCCTTTCAGAAATATATATTTTATTTTACATTAAAAAAAAAATTGTTTTAACGGAATTGTATTAACATATAGTTTTGAAATTTCGATATTTTTGTAATCAAACTTGCTAGACAAGGATCAGTGTTTGGAATAGACTGAGAGCCTATGTGCCGGTCTCATAACGCGGTCCCCTAGCCTGGTTGTTAGATAAGGATCAGTGTTTGGAAAAGACCGAGAGCCTATGTGCCGGTCTCATAACGCGGTCCCCTAGCATTTATTGATTACTTTCATTTTTTTCTTATCAGTACTTTCAAATAAAAGAAATTTAATTTAGCAAAGTAGGAATTTACCTGTAACTAAAAATAAAATCTAGAGGCTGTGCATATAAGTGTGTTGGAATAAATTTTATTTTTGCTATTTTGTGATCAGTTTTGAAATTTATCTCATGGTACAAAAACCGGGAATGATACCTACTGTTCAATCAAATTAATAAAGTTTTGCAAAGCGCTATTTTTAACTTGTATACAATGCTATCGATAAATGTGTATTATGATTATTGCGCCGTTCCTTCTGCTATAGCACGAAACCTGGTACCGTTTTCAGTGTCCAGAATCATGTATTTTGTATTATTCTGCAAAAATTTGGTATATAGAGGGTGAATTATACAGTATATTCATCTCATGATTTAGAAACTCGTGGATCTGGATTTCCCATGATATGATAAATAATACGAACCGTTAAAATAATTAGCGACTCTCAGGAAAATCATCAAATCTACAATAGAATAGTAATGATGATGGCTTAGTTACTGCGTGTGCAAAATCTAATTAGTTGATCCTCATGATTTGGGTTGCGCGAGAAAGTGACTGGGAGCTAGAGTGATACCTGTGTACAATATATTTGGGTTGGCATTTTAACCGGCCGATCATCTCGTGATTTAGTCACTCGCCAGCTCCTGGAACACTCCTGGAACTATCGAGGAACTGGCAGGGAACTAGAGGAGATCTCATGTGATACGATATACAGTACATCATACCACAAACTGATTTAGCCGAAGATGCTGTGCATATGCATGTAAATATAAAAATAGCTTAGCCCGATATATGACCCTATATAATCCCGACATGCTTATAATCTAATAAAAATGAATCTGAGTTTAGCAATATGTAGTCTCACTAAATTGGCTACGAATCAATAAAACCGCTATAATTCATTAAAACTGCTTAACCAGCAAATCCGTATAAATTTGAATCTGATATTTATTAGAGTATAATATTGCTAAATCAGCTAAAATCGGCTATAAACTATAAAATTGGTATAATCTATTATAATCTACCAAAATACTAATATGGATTTAGATAGTAGAGGCCATTCTAAGCTAGTTGAGGCATGGAATAGTGGACGCTCTGATGAATATACAAGAATACTTGAAAAATTATTCCCTTTAGCAGATAGATATGATCACGAAACACCAGAAATGTGGTGCTCTCATGTTCGTGATCCATTCAGGAAACTACTAGAAGAGCATCATTCTTCAAGAGGTGGAATCCTTTCTGGGAATGGATATATTAAAATGTTTGGAAAATTAATTGAAAGAAGTAATAGAGTCCATGGTATTCCATCAAATTACATATATTGTAGTGTATACGACTCCTTAGTTTTCATACCTGAAAATGGTTATAGTAGTGCTAATTGCTATTGAGATAACCACTTTAAGAGCTGTATCAATGAAGATACTATTTCAAAAGAACATACAAGGAGAAAAGAAATTCTCGAATCTATTGATAGAAGGGAATTTCAGATCTGGCAATATAAACAATTTATATTAAAAGAAGAGGTGAAAATGAAGCGTCTCCAACTGGAGTTTTTCTCCCAATCTACTTTACACTCAGAAAAGGATAAATTGGCATCGGTATCATATGATAGTGACTGTCATTTAACTAGCTATGAAAGATATATGCAGGTTAAAATGACTATGGCAAAAAATACTATGCCAAGTGCTCCAAAATTCGAGCTAGCTTGTATTTCGCCTGCCAGGCAAGAAATGGTTTCGCCAATTTCTCATCAATCATCAAATTATAAAAGTGATACAGGCGAATTATTTATCTCGTCTCAGTATGCAAAACAGCCAAAAGGCACTATGTTGAAATTAAGGGATGGGAGAGTACTCACGGTTGTCTAACTGGCTTAAAGTATTTCGCAATATCTTTCAACCAATCATTAGCATTATATATCTCTCAACTATATCAAGACCAAACATAACTTATACTTTATTTTTTTGCAAAATGAGTGGTCTGCATACATGATCGCCTAGTATAATTGTGAAATGTATCACCTGCATAAATTTATGCGAGATAAAAATATGCTATGCATGATCTGCCTATTCTAGGTTAGATCTTCTAATATATACAGTAACTATTTTATCATGAAACAATCTTGGGGATTCTTGATTGCAAAATAATATAACTATCAGTTTGAAAATTTCTATGCAACAGTTATCCAGCAAGCTTATAGGAATTACAAGAAGAGACCTGAATCTTTGGCAAAACAAATTTGGGAGGTGGTGAGGAATGATGGTACTCCTAATAGATGGAAGTATTTAGGTATTATTCCTCGTGATGAGTATTTTTATTATATTAATGGGGAACTAATAAAATTTAACATGAAAATCGATTATTTTAATGTACTATATGATGCTAGAACTTGGGCAGAAGAAAAATAAAATCAATTAGCGTGCCAATTAATTGGTTAAGCTTTGAACCTGTTAAAAAATTATTACAAGAAGAAGGTTATGTACTTCTTTCTGGTACATTTGAATGGTCTATCATGATAAAATGGACACAGAATCCCAAATATTATCTTAATACTGAAGAAAATCGCATTTTTAGGTATATTGTTAGAAAGGACATGTTGGGATCACGTAACATAAAATCCATAAAATCCTATAGTCGGTTAACTAGTGACTGGTGGTATAAACATAAAGCATGGTTAGAAGATCCTCGAAACAAAAAAATGGGCATATAGACGGTGCTAATCAATGATGGGAAAAGATCGGCTAGATACAGTTTTCCTATCAGTCAGACGACTATAATTTACAAGGCTTCAAGTATTCGAGTCTGTATCACCTGTAGGATCTATAAATTTTAGAATATAATTAAAGTAATATATAAATCAAAAAATAATTCCTCTATATAGGAAAATGTATTATATTAGCTTTTTTCAATAAAATAATAATATATTGTCCACCCATGAAATGTACCACCTGCAGGTTTATGCAGGAAGGGGTAAAATATTATGATCTGCCTATTCTAGATTAATCTCTGAGTAACGTAATAGCGGTAATGCTAATCATACTAAAATAGCAATATACCAGTTTGGCCGAAGGCACTATGCATGATACTTGCATTGTTACAAAACATAAGTATACACGTCTCTTACCAAAAAACAAACTCTAGCACGTCTCTTCTTATTTATAAAAAGCTATATATCATAGAGGGTAAGTTTGTTATACGTATTTCTTGCAAAGCGTCTTAACAGCCATTTTTTGGAGGTTTTCTACTTCTAATAAGCTAATAAAATATGTCTACTTCTACAACTTTTTCAAACCGCTCCATATTGGCCGAAAACTGGAATACTGAGACCCTCATTAATTTTTTACGTGACCTGAACATAAATCTCAATGAGGACAATTTCAAGATCCTTTGTAAAGAGAAAATAGATAGTCAGATCTTCTCAGACATGACCGAAAAAAGTTTATGAAGGATGGTATGAAACGGAGACCTGCTATGAAGCTTGAAAAACAAGCTAAGATATTTAGAGAAAAATCAAAAGTCTCTGAAAAAGGCAAAATTGAATACTTTTGGCTCTTTCCATGTGGAGTATGGTCTCTTCAGCATTTCATATCCTAGTCAACTAATATATTTGAGCTTATCGAAAGAAATGAGACACATACAGTATTTTACAATACCTTATATATTTTCTGTAATGATCCGATAGCCTCGCAGGAGATTCACGAAGTTGTTAGAAATCTCTTACTTAAGAAGAAGGTATGTGTTTCTATTTTGCAGGCCTGAATACACATTTTTTCAAATATGGTATGTTAGGTACAAGAAGCTTTTGCTTGGGGATATATAAGCCCTCGGTTATTGCAGTGCTTTAGCATATTCATTCTGTTAGATATTGTGAGATTATTTGGCGATACTTTTTGTTAAAGGTCTACTGTTTCTGAAGGAGGATTTGGTTATGTACGTTCCTTTTGATAAAAGTATATTGAGTAATATTCTGTGTTTGGGCAGATGGGGTTCATATAGGAACCATCCTATATAATCGTTACTTCTAGTATCACCATTCTGAAAAATATTATTTTTTTTATTTCATTTTTCCCAATGATGATACTTATTACTGAGGGGGTTTATTTTTATATAGGTTAGTGGAAAAAAAGGTCGCAAACCTTTAGCCAATACTTCTAACCTATAAAAAGAGATAATAGAGAAGTCGGCCTCTTCAAAGTCAGATTCATTAGTTTCTTCTGCTCCTGTCATTAAAAAACAAAGTATTAGCAAAGTTTTGGATGCTTCTGCAGATATCCCATTGCGAAGTGATGGAACTATAGACATTTTAGAGATTTTAAAGACTGCCGTACGTGATTTTGACCAAGGTATTATAGCACTAGGATCCTCCCGCTCATATAAAAGTTCCAATCATTTGTATGTGAATTCTGAATATTATATCAAAGTTCCAAGAGAAAGTACATACGATGCAGAAATGTACCAGGTCCTAGTGAATTGGTTAAGGAAGATTTATGGATATGAGATTACTGGCCAGTGGCATCTCGAACAAGTTTGTGATGACGGGAACTATCATCATCTTTATTGTGACCTGACCATAAAGAAGCCTAATAATCCTCATCTGAAAGCTCTTCTTGAACTGTTAGCGACAGCTTCAATTCCAAAACTAGAAGGTCATTTCGAACAAGTATTTAAGTATGAAGAGCAACTTCATCCCCGAGAGATCTGGATTGTACACTTCTCCCATAAAGATTATGTTGTAACTAATCTATATTGGCCATCTGAGAAGCTTCAAGAGAAGGGATTAAATGTTGTCCATTTTTGGCATAACAGGGACTTTAAAAATGTGAGAATGAGTGCCAGATTTCAGGATATCACTGACCAGTATTATGAAATTATAGATGAGATAATTCTTTAACTTTAGTGCCTTCGATTATAAATGTACTATTATTATTTTATATTATAATAAAACTGGCCCTAGTGATCAGTCTCATAGAGACCTATTCGTGTACCAGATAATAGATTTTTTCTTGCTGACCATTGGTCAGGATATCACGTGATTTTTTACTTTTGAATATTATCATACTAATACTACATTATGCTAGTATGCAATCCGAAATAAATAAGACCGATTCATTGAAAATATACATTGCCAGGCTCGAAGTCTAGAATAGCAAACTTAAAAAGAAGTTTGCTGAGATTGAAGCCAGGAATGCTGAGCTTAAGGCCAGAATTGCGAAATTAGAAGATAAGCAAACACAGAACAAATTGATAAAAAATTTACTATCTGTATCACATGATAAAAACCATCAACTAGTTACTAGGGGTTAGATAAATAAACGGGAGGGCTAACTCATAGATTACACAGGCTGATCAATGATTACCGAAACTGATACCATATGTAATTTTATATGTAACACTATTAAAAAGTGATTTTACCCCATGTTTAAGACGCAAGATTGACCAATAATCAATATAATCTATGAAAAAAAAATTGCAGATTGGCAATAATAGAATACGAAACTATCAGAATATATGATTTTTATTAAAGTTTCACGTCTATATTTTTTAAAAAACAGGATCGGCTATTTGAAATACCTCAAAACTATATAAAATTTTATTAAATATTTGAAAAAAATATACAATAAAAGAAGAAAACACTATTTTTAAATGTTTTTTAAAAAAATATTTATAGTTTGTTTATTGGAGATCTAAAAAAAAATAAAAAAAAAATTTTTAATTTCTATTGTCAAGTAGTAAAAATATATAAAACTAAAAAAAAAGTAACCAATGGTCTAATTTGAATAAAAAGACTTCGTTTATATAAAGCTAACATATACGACCTTAATTTTTTTGGATCGGCTACTTTCTTATGCGCCGTCTAACTTGGAAAAAATTGAAAAAAGTGAATTTTTAATATGAAATTTTGCTTGTATAACCAATTTATGAGAACGACAGTTCTGGCCTTTATTGATCAGCCTGTGTAACCTTAAGTTGGTCTCCCTGTTTATTTATCTAACCTCTAGCTAGTTAAGGATCAAATTCACATGATTTGATAGATCCCTTACCAGATATGACGCAACTCGCGATATAGGCACGTAAAAATAGTACCACTATAGATGAATTTTGCGTGCAAACTTTTTTTTGCGCAAAACTATATCTAATAAAATGTTTCATTCTGACTATAAACATATTATTGATAGATTACCTGAAAGTCTTGTCAAAGAGTGTGTGAGAGACTTTTACACTACTCCAAAGATCCCATCCCATTGGAAGCTATTTCTGAGAAATCTGAACGAATTGAATCATATTTGAGGCATACATTAGAGGTTTATGAGAATTCATTAAATAGGAAATGCAGAAATATGGCTTAGAAAAAGGTATTGCGTCCCCAAAGCTGGCCAAAATGTAGTGTATTTCCAGCATCACCAACTATATATATTACTGACATTGGAGTCCAAACCAATGATTACGAGGAAGAAAATAACTGCCAGGTCATGAACGAACTTAAAGTGTTCTGCCAGCATCTCCTTAATTATAATAAAAGAACTTTCGAAAAATTCATGCAAGATATAGAAAGGGAATATAGAGAGCGGATTAGTATGAATAAGAAATTGCGATGTGAAAATAAGGATCTGAAAATGCAGTTGCAGAAGGTGGAAAAAAAGCTGGCATCTATGAAGTCAGATTCTATTCATTAGCCAGAATACTTTTTTTCCTTGTACTTCTGCAAAGTGAGTTCCTGATCAAGATCATGCGATTTTTGAGGATCTATATAAATTAAAGGTTTTCCCATTCTCTTTTATAATCACGAAAAAAAAATGTCATTTCACTGACCTCATCCAAGACAAAGAAGAACATGTGAAGAACATAAAGCTGAGCTGGAAAAGGAGAACTATCATCTTCGTAGTGAATTGCAAACAGAAGTGGATATTAATTGCCAGAATGAAAGATGAATTAATCAACTGGAACGAAATTATTTTTAGTGTAAACAAGAAATCTAAAATCTTAATAGGGAGATAGAGCGCCTTGAAAATGCTTCAGAAGAGGAGATAGTAGAGTTAAAATCTAAAATCTTCAACCTAAAAAGTCGGCTATATCAAGCTAAAAAGAATGTACAAGATAAGGAAAAATATATCTCTGATCTAGAAAAGCGCTTAGAAGAATCTGAAGAGCAAGTTGATAGACTACAATGTCAAATCAAAGCCATCTCATCACGAAAGAATACGCCTGAATGAGGAAATTCTCCAGACTTGTATAATCCTAATATTAACTTAGAAATAGCTACCATCACAGAGCTAGCAAATGCTATAAACAGATTTCTAGATAATACGGCAGATAGGATAATCATGACAGACCAAATAAAGAGCTACAAGACAGAGTCGTCAAAAAGAGCAAAATTTGCAACAGGATTTAATCCGGAAGCAAAAAAGGCGATATGATGCAGAGACTATTCATAATAATAAAATTATACGAAGACAAAATGCTGAAGGGGTGGAGCAAATGGCTATTGCTGATCTTCATCAGTTGCAGACAAATGCTCGAAATCAGGTAAATCGAATGTTAACTAATATAACAAGAAAACAAACCTGTATTGGTATATTGATACAGGAAAAATTTGCCTTACAGATATTATATCAATGAAGTAAAGCTGAGACTGACTTAGTAGAATTCAATCGAGCCTGGGTATTTAATCGGTATCAGAAATAGAAGACTAGGGAAATTAATTCTCGCCAAATTATTTTAGCGCTATAGAATAATCCTCTACTAAACATAGCTGAGGCTAGACGTTTACCAGTATTAAAATTAATGGCTCCTGCTCTTGCAAAATTTCAACCCTACATAGGTTAAGAACTGCCTGATGATTATATGGATAAGGTTATTCAGTCCTGGGCATATCTTAAAGGGCATATGACAGTTCTTAAGACCGCAAATGCGGAGGATTTTGATAATGCAGTCAAGTATGATATTTTAAAATCTATGATGGGCAGAAAATATGCTCCAGTACCAGCAAATAATCCCTATAATAACCCTGCAACTTCCATAAATTTTCCAGATACATTATAGGCTTGGTTGAGAACAAAATATCAGCGAGAGACTGTTGGAAATCAGCAATCGGCTATTCTAAGATTGACTCAAGAAAGGTATCAGCCCTATGATACTCCCAATACCTATGAAGCCAGAATTCGACCACTATTATTAGGAGTAGCAGACAATGATGAACAAGTTCAAGGGTTCCTTAAAAGCCATTTAACAGGTGATTTTTATACTTGGATGAGAGGTGCCAATCCTGGAAGCATTAATACCTTTTTCACTAAACTAAAAAATATGTGGCTAGAGTGTGGACAAAATTTAAGTGGAAGAATTCCAGAGAAATTGAATCAATTTGCCAATCAAGTACAAGCCTTACCTAGTATAAATCCAGTATCCTATTCTTTATCACAAGTTACTCCAGTTTTTCAACCAGCTTTTACTAAAGATGATATACAAAAGGCGATTCAAGACACATTAACACAACAAAAAACTGAAAACCAGGCATTAGTAAAGAAAGTTACAGAATTACAATCTTAAATGACTCAATAAGCGCAAGTATCTGCTCCACAAACTGTTGAACCGGTTAGACAACCGAAAGGTCCACCATTTTCACTAAAAACAGAGGAAGATCTTAAGAATTATTATATAGCCGAATACTTAAAAAAAGTAGGTCTACTTAATAAGGAAGATTTAGATTCAGATTATCCTGTAAAGCCTTTTCAAAGATCTCATCCACAGCGAAGCAATGTCTCTACTAAAATTGATAGAGTAGAGGAGGGGATAAATGAAACTCATGAATCTGTGAATCAGTTAACCGAAGAATTCTAGAAACTGAATATATGTAAACCAGTAGCACGATCCAATTTTAATCAGTCATATTTTACACCTCTTAAACCAATAGTTCCTCCTGATTCAAATAGCGAGGAAAATGATGGGAATGATTATGATGAGGACAATAATATGTGGACTGGGTATGATCCACTGGTAAAAAAAAACAGGTACCAGTAAATGAGCCTCTGCCTTTAACGCCTCTGGCAAAGTCCAGCCAGCCTGAAACATATGATGAGCTACTACCAAAGCTTTCACCAGCAATGCGGAAAATGTGTCTATCTCAAAAAGCTCAAGAGAAGCAGTCAAAAAAAGATGAGTGGTTTTCGTTCCTTCAATACTTGAATGCTAGTATAAATGATTTATCAATCTCTGAATCTTTTTTAGATAATACAAGTGAATTTGATGGATTTAATTTAGCTACTGCTGAAGCGCTTGGATGGAAAATTGACAAGCCTTCCAAATTCCTTGTAAAAGGTAATTCTGAATATATCTCTGAAGCGCTAGGATGGTATACGGATGTAGCCATTACTCTAAGGGATGAGAAAGGCAAACCAATTGTCACTATTATTGGAAATTATGCTTGTATAGACAACGGTGAACCCAAGCCAATGCTATGGTTGGGGGTGACAGGAATTCGAAAAGTCAAAGGTATTTCTTATCTAACTAATAATCGATTTCACATAGAGAATCATGAAAAGACATACACTATCTCAATCTTTAGCAAGGCTCCAGTAGTCAAGGATCCGCCAAAAGAAGATCAGGACCAAGTATCCACTGATTCCTCTAGCCCAACTAGTGAAGATTTTAAAAAAAATGCATAAATTGCATCACAGTAAAGGATATGGCAATTCGTGTAAAAGAGCTTGAGAAAGCATTATTCTCTAGTATCCAATTAAATTTGAAAATCATAGGATACTATAATGCTTTGCTTGACCGGTATGAAAGAAAGGTCAAGTAACTAGTTGGGAATAAGAGTATGACCAGATGCTCTAATTTTTTTTATTTCAGAACTACTTCTCTTATACAAATCTAAGATATCTTCGAAAGATTTGGTAGATGAAATATTTTCTTTTTTTGTTCTAGGAATTGCTTGACTCTCTTGGGACCGTTTCTTGCTTCCAGTCTTTTTCGCCTTTCCAGCTTCTTCTAAAACTGAATCAATAGATTTGCTAAGCTCTATCTTAGCATCACGTATTTTTTTTTCCAATTCTGTAAATAGAGAAACATCATGGCCTTGGGTCTCTTGCTCGGTCTGCCCATTCACAACATTTATATTAGAAAGCAAAGCTGTTAGCATATGAATTGGTTGATTCCAGGCAACCCTATTTTTTTCTTCACCTTTTCAGATCTGATAAATACGTTTTTGTGATGTTCAATATTTATCTGTTAAATCCTTTAAAACTTTATCTCTGGGCTTTTTTTCAGCACATTGCATAATATGATCATAATCAGCTGATGAAAAAGAAAGAGCATCACATCTCATCCGTTGCCTAAGCATGGTAGCAATATTTTTTTTTATATCTATTATAATAATTCAAAATAATTTATTAAATAGGATATATAAAAAGAATGTGTTATTCTGAATATATAGGATATACAGGATAAATAGGAAGATAATATTCCAGATGTATAAAATATACAGGATAAATAGGAAGATAATATTCTGGATGTATAGAATGTACAGGATATATAGGATATTTAGAAAGATTGTATTATATTGAATAAACAAATTATGTCTATTATCTCAGAAATTTATTCGTACATTTTTTTTCTAATATATAACCATGCTAATATTATGTCTAATGTGCATACATTGAATGATATCGAGGGTAGAAGAGCAGTTGGAAGTTTACTAGGTAAATAAATCCCTCCAGGTCGTCAGCTTAGTAGCATCTGTGAATCAGAATTTGAGAAAGCATTGCGCGGTAGCATCAAAACTACTTCTGATATTGCTAATGATTATAAAGACCTGCAGGATGTATATTTAAAGCAAAAAAAGGATCTTGTGCTAGTTCAAGCTAATGCTAATAAAAAGATTAGCCAGCTGAATGCGACCAATACTAGGCTTAGATCTTCTAAGCAGTTATCCCGTAGTAAGCGTAAAGTAGAGTGAGAGAAATATTCTGCTAAAACCAAATCATTCAAATCCTTGATTAAAACACTGGAGAAAGAAGCGACTTTGGCACAGAAAGCTTCATCTCTTGACAAGATCAAGATTCTCTCTCTTGAAGCTAAAATAAGTGAATTGGAAGGTAAGTTGGAAAATCTGGAACTAGAACAGGTATTCCATGATTCGAATATAAATGGTGGGATACTAGAGGAGTTAGGTAAGCAAGAAGATCTAAAGTTACCTGATTGGATTTGATAAAAGTTTAAAAAGCTTTGTCTATACGCTTAGGCTCAAAAATAAAGTAAAGGAAATCGAAAAAAAAATTGCTAAGGAAGATTTACTAGAAGTGTTGCAAAAGGCATTGTCAGAAAAAAATTTTCTCATTCAAGAAGCGAAACTAAAGGAACCAACTAATGCTTGTTTAGCTGAGCAGATCCAAAAAACATCCAGCGAGTATGAAGTGCATGGAGGGACGAAATTATGCCTAAGCGCTTCTGATCAAAATGAACCTTCAAGTGTTAGTAAACTAGAGAAAGATAACGATATCACTAATCCTGAACTCATCAGGCCTCAAAGAGATCTTTCAATATTACCCATTACTGCTGGCCACAAAGTAACCCAAGCTCTGGTTAATGAGAAATCTGATTTCTTCTTTCAGCATGCAATCATCTTCGTAGTAGTATTACTAATCATATACTTCCTATGGTGCATAATTTCTCATATATATTCATCTTACAATAAAGAAAAAAATATTCTGAATTATAAAATACCCTTAAATAGAAATTATAGTTATGAATCCCCAACCTGATATGCAGAAGAACCAAAAAACAGGACTACCTCCTATGAAACTTTGTCTTTTGGATATGGATGAGGTCACTAAACATGAATCATCCCAAAATATTGGACATCCAGCAATGACATGGCCTTTCAGCATGTTGGTTACTGGGAGAAGTGGTTCAGATAAGACTAATTTACTTGCGAATCTTGTTCTTGGTGATAAGGATGAATATATGCAAAGAGGAAAGAAAGGTGGGTCTCGCTACATCAAATGTGATGATCTAATTGTTTGTGGGTATCATCCTGATGAACCGCACAGGTCGAATGGAGTCAAATCGGTCACCAATCGGTCATGTGACTGATTGGTAACCGATTGGTTACCTATTGATGACTGATTCTTTCAATCAGTCATCAATCAGGTATAAAATTCAAATCAGTTATCAACCGGTCATATGACTGATTGATGGCTGATTGATGTACAGTTGAATTTACCAGTTATCAATAGGTCATATATCAGATTGATGACCGATTGGTTGCTAATTAGCTTATTATATATTAGCAGATTTTTAGATTTTTTCAATAATAACATTTTATTTATAAACCATTTTAAACTCTGATAGAAAATTTTTTTGATAGATTTCCTGAGATTCGTATTGATAAATAGAGATTCTTTTTTTTTGAGATTTCTAAGAGTTCGTATAGGGTATCTAATAGAAAATTTTTTTTTATTTTCTAAGAGTTCATATGAAAAGAGTTCGTATAGGATATCTGATAGAAAATTTTTTTTAAGAGATTTTCTGAGTTCAGTTCGTATGTGATATCTAATAGAAAATTTTTTTTTAAGAGATTTTCTGAGTTCAGTTCGTATGTGATATCTAATAGAAAATTTTTTTTTAAGAGAGTTTGTATAAGAAGAGTTCGTATTTTCTAAGAGTTCATATGGGAAAGGTTCGTATGGGATATCTTTAATAGAAAATTTTTTTTTAAGAGATTTTCTAAGAGTTCGTATTAGAAGGGTTCATATGGGATATCTGATAGAAAATTTTTTTTTTAAGAGATTTTCTGAGTTCAGTTCGTATGTGATATCTAATAGAAAATTTTTTTTTTGAGAGAGTTTGTATGGGAAGCGTTCGTATTTTCTAAGAGTTCATATGGGAAAGGTTCATATGGGATATCTTTAATAGAAAATTTTTTTTTAAGAGATTTTCTAAGAGTTCGTATTGGAAGGGTTCATATGGGATATCTGATAGAAAATTTTTTTAAGATATTTTCTAAGAGTTCATATGGAAAGGGTTTGTATGAGTCTATGGGATATCTGATAGGAAATTTTTTTTTTGAGAGATTTTCTAAGATTTGTATAGGATGTATTTGATAAATAGATTTTTTTTTTTAATTTCTAAGAGTTCATATGGGTATCTGATAGAAAATTTTTTTTTGGGATTTTCTAAATTTATATGGGAAGAGTTCGTATTTTCCAAGAGTTCATATGGGAAGCGTTCATATAAGATATCTTTAATAGAAAATTTTTTTTAAGAGATTTTCTAAGAGTCATATGGGAAGGATTCATATAGGATATTTTAATAAAGATTTTTCAAGTGTTCATATGGTAAGGGTTCGTATGGGATATTTTTGATAGAAAATTTTTTTTGTGATTTTCTAAGAGTTCGTATAGAAAGAGTTCAGAAGAGTTCAGAAAAGTTTGTATGGGATAACTGATACAAAATTTTTTTAAATTTTTTAGGGATGGGATTCTTTAATAAAAAATTTTTTTTGAGAGATTTCTAAAAGTTCATATGGAAAAGGTTCGTATGGGATTCTTTGATAGAAAATTTTTTTTTAAGAGTTTTTCTTAGAGTTCGTGTGAAAAGAGTTCGTATGGAATATTTTGATAAAGATTTTCCAAGTGTTCATATGGGAAAGATTCATATGGGATATCTGATAGAAAATTTTTTTTGAAATTTTCTAAGAGTTCATATGGAAAGAGTTCGTATGGGATACCTGATAGAAAATTTTTTTGTGAAATTTTTTAGGGTTCGTATAGAAAGGATTCACATAGGATACTTTGATAGAAAATTTTTTTGAGAGATTTTCTAAGAGTTCATATGGGAAGGGTTCATATGGGTCTATGGGATATATGATAGAAAATTTTTTTCGAGAGATTTCCTAAGATTCGTATAGGATATATTTGATAAATAGATTTTTTTTTTTTTGATTTCTAAGAGCTCATATGAGTATCTGATAAAAAATTTTTTTTTAGGATTTTCTAAGTTTATATGGGAAGAGTTCGTATTTTCCAAGAGTTCATATGGGAAGTGCTCGCATGAGATTATTTAATAGAAAATTTTTTTTTGAGAGATTTCTAAAAATTCATATAGAAAAGGTTCGTATGGGATTCTTTGATAGAAAATTTTTTTTAAGAGATTTTCTAAGAGTTCGTATAGGAGTTCGTATGGGATATCTGATAGAAAATTTTTTTGTGAAATTTTTTAAGGTTCATATGAAAAGGATTCGCATAAGATTCTTTGATAGAAAATTTTTTGTGAGAGATTTCTAAGATTCGTATAGGATATTTTTGATAAATTGATTTTTTTTTTATTTTAAGAGTTCGTATGAGATATCTGATAGAAAAATTTTTCTTAAGAGATTTTCTAAGAGTTTGTATAGAAAGGTTCGTATGTGATTCTTTGATAAAAAATTTTTTTTTAAGAGATTTTCTTAGTTCATACTATGGAAAGAGTTCGTATGGAATATCTGATAGAAAAGTTTTTCTTAAGAGATTTTCTAAGAGTTCATATGGAAAGGGTTCGTATGGGATTCTTTGATAGAAAATTTTTTTTAAGAGATTTTCTTAGAGTTTGTGTGGGAAGAGTTCGTATGGGATATTTTAATAAAGATTTTTCAAGTGTGATTCATATGGTAAAGGTTCGTATAGGATATTTTTGGTAAAAAATTTTTTTGAGAATTCTTAAAAGTTCATATGAGAAGGGTGTCATTGGAGCTGTTCTATGGATGCCTGTGGCTAAAGCCCCCAGTATACATCTCAACTCCGTTGGAATTTGATCAAATCTCCTATCCAGTTAGCCTCCCAGTGCCTTTATGGCGCGTCTCTAACAATACTATAGATAAATACCATATCCCTTGGTATGACCTCCAATATATACCCCTCGTACCAACTTCGTACCAGTCCTCGTACCAGAAAACATATCAAGTAACCATCAAAATCACAAAATAAAGGCAAAATTATACATAACAATGGTTTGGTACGATGGTACGAAGACAATCACTAGTCGAAAAAGGAATATTCGGTCTCCAAAAAATCTGGCCTAGATTCGGCCAATTTTTAAAAAAATCGACCTAAATTAGTAATGATATGCAATTCACGACTCTGATTCGATCTAGCCGAATGATGGTCAAATTGCGTATAATAAAAATTAAACTATGTTCGGCCTCACACGAATAATGGCCGAATTGTATTCACTTTTCTATATTAAATAATGGTTATAATATATTTACTATATTAATATTATTAAGTATAATAAAAAACAATAATACAATATTTGTTAAAAAATGTTTAAACAATTCAGACTAGTATAAATGTTATATTAAATCAACGCAAATGGAACTTTCTATTTATAGGAATAATGGTTAAATATTCTTTGGCATTAGATCAATCTGATTTTTTGTATTTTACAGGTATAAACTGACCTAAAATGTTGTGTATTGGGATTATATTGTCTCTACTGCTCAAATAGAAACTATCTTCCCATAATTCGACGTTACAAGTTTCAACATCATCGTCAATACTGAAATGGAATCGGGATGTCAAATTTGCCAGTTTGTACCATTTGATGTAAGCCAATTTGTGTGTCAAATTATGGGAGGATAAATGAACGCTATGTTCGAAAAAAAATTGGATTTGACCTGGATAAGTATCAACGCTATTCCCATCACGATTAATAAATTTAGCTAAAACAAATGAGCTCTTAATATGTCGTGTTGTAGCAGCAGATCCAAAAATTTCTGCACCGATTTGACATCTTCCATATCGATTCGCTTTGTTGATAACGATTGTCGAATTGGGTAAATTTTCCGTGAACAGTTTTCTGAATATAGAATCTACATATGTATCCTTATAATATTCAATAAGTAAATCGTAGATTTGTTCATCAAGACGAATATTTTCAGATCGCGGTGCTAAAAATATACCCAGAAATTCCTCGCAACTAGTAATTAGTGATTCCAATATATTTCTGGAATTCATCAAAAATTGATACATTTCATTTGTTGGAAATTCGGAAAGAGAACTGACAGAAGGTCGTTTATTGAGTAATTCGATGCTGATTACTTCTGAACTTGAGCTGATAATATCGTTTATTTGTGTTTCAGTCATCAATCGATGCATTATTTCAGGTTCAATTTGGCGGTGGCTATTAGGCAATGATCCTAATAAATATTTTATTATTAATCTTTGCTTAATGGAATAATATAATTCGAAAAATCGACACAGCAAATGAATTTAAATTTGAATTACCTAATACGCCATTCATTCGTTCAAAGCTAAAGCACCAGAACGAATACAGGGGTCTGTAATCGTAAGAGCACTCACATAGATGTAATGATAGGTGGAGGTTTGGCGTTATTTTTCCTTCGCCATAATGCTCTTCGATCAATTTAATTATCTTTACTAAAAGTTCATGGGCTTTTTTCATATCATTAATCTCCACAATTCGTCTAACCAAAATCGTACAAACTCTTATGAAATACGTAAAAATTTTGCGATCTTTATTCAGAAGATGATTCCATAACACAACAGTGGCGTATATTAGGAAAAAGTTGCGCCATTGGTCAGCGGTAAAGTTAGAAAAACCTTCACCGCAATGAATTTTATCAGGAATTTGTCCCAAATCTGATGGTAGCCTAAATTCGCTCATTTTCTTTTGAATTGATTGAAGAGCTTTTTCTGTTAATACATCTTCATCGATCCATATTCGTTTTGTTATCCATTTTGCGATTCCTAGAAAAAGGCAGTGCATCAGATCTATAACAACAAACCGAATCGGATCAAAATACGAGAGTCTTAATATTTCAGACCACCTTACACCATTCACCTTGACGAATCTCTCTCTTTCTGCGTTAGATTTGCATCGTCGCCATTCCAAAGCCTTTTGACGATGCTCTACTGGATCTTTCATGATAAACCAGTCGCTCATATCCGCCATGCCACCAAAATTGCGATTATTGGCCCTTTTTTCGCATCGATGACATGATGCGAGGGCAGAGATATGCCCGCATAATTTTCGAGCTCCAGGAATATCGCATGAAGCAATTATTAATGCAGCTCGAATATCTTTGCCATTTGGACATTCATTAGTGCGATTAAGATTCACGCCTTCCCAAAGTGACTCTAATTCTGTTATTATTGGCGAAAGATAATGATTAACTTTATGCAATTTAACCTCATTGAGCCCTGGTAATATGCCGAGTATAAGCACATTTTCGGGCTTAAATCAAACATCCCAAGGTAGATTGTATATTACTGCGTATATTACACCTGTACTGTAAATCATTCCTTCGTAAGGCTGGAACCAATCCAAATTCATCATTAATCCTAGATGAGCATTAGCCTTGTCTGGTTGGAAAAAGTTATTTGACTGTTGTTCAGATAATTCCTTAAGATTTTTCCATATTTGGCCATCATAAATATCCGATAGAACATTGTCAATTATTGAATGACGTGTCCAATGCCGCAGTAATTCTTCAAATCCTGGCCACTTGAACATACTAGAAAGCTGCTGTTGTATACTCGAGACTGGATAAATTAATTCAGGAACAATTGATATACTATTATTTAAAGAAATTTTCTTCCCTAAAGGAGTACGACATTGTTTTAATCTCTTTGTAACCAAATTTGGAAATTCGACATGGCTGCATTTCATAACGGTATTATTATTTTTTGATATTATCTCTTCTTTTTTGTATAATTTGTGGCATTTTTGGCAGGCTGCAAACTGCGTAAATCGATCGAAAAGTCCTAACTTTTTTCTTAGCATGTACAATGAATTTGGGAATGATTCGTAATTGATATTTTTACATACTTTCAATATTATTTTAATAAATTGTATTAATTCTTCAATTGCGGTATTTGGTATGTTATGACTCGACCTAAACTTCATAATCCATATCAAAATCCCTTTAATTAATTCATCTGTTGGTAATTCTGAAATATCTGGTGTGTCTGAAATATCTGGTATGTCGAACATAGGATGAGAGTAATTCTCAAAATTATCTGAAAAATCGTTATCTTCATCATTAGGAGAATATTCTTGTGTCGAAGATTCACTAGTGTAGATATCATCTGTGTCATATTCAGCTGGCACATTATAAGAGGAATCTTCAGCGACTAGCTCAACTTCAGTGATACGACGAAATGTGCCTGGTTTTGCCCTTTTTTTTGCATGAAAGAAATATATATTTCTGTTTCTCATACGTATCATTATCAGAATGTGTATCAATAGACATTGTCGTATCTTGTGGTTCTGCTAACGATATTGTCGAATCAATCAGTTCTACTAACTCTTGAGACGTTGGAGCCTTATCGCGATTTAATGGTTCCAAAGAAGTCATTTGCTCATTCGTTTGCTCATGTTCCTCCTTCGTACGCGGATCGACCAATTTCCTATTACAATGGCTGCAAAAGCACAGAACCTTCTCTCTTGATTTTCTGATCGTAAATTCAGTAGATGTTTGTTCAGAGATCGATGAACTAGGATTATTATATTCGTCTATGATATTAGCAGCAATGCGTTTTCTTCCCCCTTTTTTCATTTTTTGATAAAAGTCAGATACGATAAAGTTGTAATATGATTTTTACATTGAATAAAGTTATAATATACTTTGTTATATTTAATTAATAGTGATTTTTTATTAATATCAAATTTTTAGTGATGTCGAATTTTTAGTGATATTGTGGTTTTTTTATTAATATCAAATTTTTAGTGATGTCGAATTTTTAGTGATATTGTGGTTTTTTTATTAATATCAAATTTTTAGTGATGTCGAATTTTTAGCGATATTTTAGTTTTTTTATTAATATCAAATTTTTAGTGATGTCGAATTTTTAGTGATATTGTGATTATATTCTGTTTTAAAATGATATTGATGGTATAATTAACAAAATAGACAAATTTGAATACGAAAAATTAGACGTAAGAAGTTGAAAAAAAAATTAAACGAAAACTGAAATTTAAAAAATAAAATATATACCATACCACGCACTCAATGCGATTTAACTGTTCAATTAATTGAAAGTCTAGTTTAATGCGAAAGTTTAAGTCTAATCTGATCATTAACGCTAATGATTGAAAGTCTAATTTGATATGTTTAATATATGTTTAATTAATTAAAAGTCTAATTTGATGCGAAAGTTTAAGTCTAATTTGATCACGCCTATTGAAAGTCTAATTTTATACAAATGTTTGTGATCGTTAATTGTTAAAAGTCTAATTTGATAGTAAAGAAATAGATATAAATAGTGGTCCAATTTCCTCGTTCCATACAAAAAAATCGCCCTTTTTTCTTTTTTAAAAAATAATAATAAAAAATAAAAATAATTTTAAAACAATAATGGCTCGTAAGAAACCATCAAAACCAAATGCTCCTTCACCAGATATTGCTGGTTCGTCTACACCATCGCCACATACAACATCAACTCCTCCACGAAATATTGCTTCAACACCAACACCAACTAATACCACCATTTCATCTACATCACGAAATATTGCCACATCATGAGCGTCAATACCAACTAATATTACACCACGAAATATTGCCACATCACGAGCGTCAACACCAGCTAATACTACACCACGAAATATTGCCACATCACGAGCGTTAACACCAACTAATACTACACCACGAAATATTGCCACACCACGAGCGTCAACACCAACTAATACTACACCACGAAATATTGCCACACCACGAGCGTCAACACCAACTAATACTACACCACGAAATATTGCCACACCACGAGCGTCAACACCAACTAATACTACACCACGAAATATTGCCACACCACGAGCGTCAACACCAACTAATACCACCGCCTCGTCTACACCACGAAATATTGCCACATCACGAAATATTGCTTCAACACCAACATCACTAAATACTAATACTACAGCTCCCTTTAGACTCGTTGTTTCGCAAGATATTTTAGCCTCATTAAGTCAAACTCAAACTCAATGTCAATGAACTTCTGATATTATTAAAAGATATCCTAATATTAATGTACCGAAAAGTTACCGTTCATATCACGAAGAAGGAGCACTAAGAAATGTTCGACCAAGTAATGAAGAAGCAGGTAAACTGAATTTTTTGTTATATTTTAATATTTATTATATTACATCTGTTCGTTACAATTTGATACATATCCTTATAATTTAAAATAGGTAATTTAGAGCTAGGAAATTTAAAAAATGAAACCCTTCGACTACAGAACAAATTGAATCAGAAAAAGGTCAAAGTATCAGAAATGAAACGAAAAATAGATAATTTGCAAGACCGTGTTCGTAGGGTCGAGGAGGAGAATTCCTTACTACGGCAGTTTAATGAAATTTTTGGTGATGAATCGAACCAATTATGTGAAGAGAATAAAACTCTCCAAAAAGAACTTCAACGGCTCAAGCAACTTCATACACCTCGAAAGACTATCGATTCTCTGCAGCAATATTCACCAAAACGCCCCAATAAAAGATTAAAATTGAGAGAGAAATCGCCTGATGAAGTTGCCGCTTCAGCTGCAAGAGTAAGAATTTTACAAGACTATTTGCAGCCGAATTGTGTTAATGTATATATACAGCTTTTATTATTTCCTCTTATTGTTTAGGACGAAATGAAGAACCTCTTGAAAGGTCAAATACCTGAAGAATATTGGTTGGATTACGGCAAGACTTTTAGTGAACAGACAGCAAAGATATACGAAAAATTGATACCTGAATTAAAGAGGTTGATGAGTGGACATTATAATCCGTCTGTAACCCAATTGTCGAACTGGTTACGATCGATTCACAAGCATAAAAGAGATAGATAACGGAAACGACTATCAGGCCAATTAGACAAAGTCGACCGTAGGATGCACGTAAATGCGCGATTGTCCGAAGTGAGCAGTATTTTATTTTAATGCACTTCTTTTTAGTCATTTGAAATTAATCTTTATATATTCAACAGAAAAAAAATAGATGAGTAAAGGCGGCAATAAAATTATACGAAAGAAATGACGTCAACATAAAGGAATTCGATAAAGACGAATTATTACCAATGCTTGTACAGAATGATTGTCATTCCATTAAGCAATCAGATTCTGAAGACGATTCAAGACAGAAATTGCCTGATAATAAGCAGTTCTTGCATGTATACGATCGGTCATGGCGTTCAGACGAGGTATTAAAGTGATTACTGCTCCTAACCTATTTTAATATTTATTCGATATTTGTTTATCTTTGTTTTAATAGTTAAAACAGCTATTACGAGACATATTAGACCCTGAAGCAGAATATATTCAACGCGCAAAAAAGCAACAGGAGCGAATTTATAATGATGATATTTACTTCATGTCTAGTAAACCTCTCAAGAATGCGCCTGAATGAGCGCTCGATAAAATGAAAATGTATGAGACAGATGAAACAAATGAAACAATTGGCGTTAGCGAATATGACGATATGGTTGATGATTTGATTCAATCTTACGAGGATTGTGTGCCAATAGAACTGAATTTAATAGAGCCATATTCAGATTTTTTGTTAAATTCGGCGGAAATGAATTCAACTAGACCTGAAGATTTGGATGAGATCGGCAAAAGTTCGACAACAGTAAGTTGAATTATTTTAATATTTTTACGTCGCAAATATCGTTAATTAATTTTGTTTATATCATATGTTGTATTATATTAGCAACAAAAAGCTGAAAAAAACCGAAAAGGAAAAGGAAGGGCTACAGAAGACGAAGAACTCTATGAAATATTTGATGCAGACGAATATTATTAGTATATTTTATATTTATTTTTTTTGGTTATATAATTATTACTGGATATTTTATATTTTTTTGTATGGTTGATCATATGCGGGTTGGTTTATATAATTATCTTATATTACTATATACTATATACGTCAATATATATAAAATAAATGGTTTTTATTTGCTTATAAAATACAAAATGATGCTTTATTATTCAACCTTGAAAAACCTCTAGTTCGACCTATTTATCAATTATATTCAGATTACATACAGTAGTCGAATATAGTTTTTTTTAGGGTTGAATAAATATGTAATAATGTCCTAATATAGGTAAAATGATTGTTGAATTTTCTTTCCGAATTTGAGACGATTGGCACCCTAAATGCGCCAAAAAAATCGGCCTCAATTTGACATAGGTTAGATCGTCATTCGACTTATATTCGACCTGGTCAAATTTAGGCCGAATTGTCCTTTTTCGACTAGTGAATTTTGAAAATTTCTTATAATTTACATTCTAAAAAAGGAAATTTGTTTATAATTCTGGCTGAAATTTTGACCTAACTGAAATTATAATGACTATAAAGAGGTTTAATTACTAGTAAAAATAATATGTATGTTACAGATCATGTGGTGATAGTGATTATAACCGAATTGTGATTATAAAAAGGTAAATTAACTAAGTAAAAGTCAGTTTCACAAAATTGGGTTCTTATGTAGAGGTGTGACTATATAGGGTGTGATTGTATGGAGGTCTGACTGTACTTTTGTATTAATAAAATTAAAAATTTTTTTTTCTTATAAATTAGTTAATATTTTTCAAATTAGATGTTTTCTTATAAATTTAAATTATTATTTCATTCAGCTGAAGTAAGAATGGATTTAATGTTAAATTATTTCTATTTTATATTTATTGTTATAAGAAAATCTTATTATAACAATCACTGTGCATGTAACCCTCTAATTTGCTTTATTATAGTTAACATAATAAAATTTTTGGCACAGCATCCTCTTCCAACATATAACACATATGTAAAGTTTAAAATCAACCAAAATTTATTTAATTGGTTAAATTAACGGTTTTTGAATTTATAATTCTGGCCGAAATTTCCTTAATTCTGGCCAAAATCGTAATTCCGGCCTAAATTTGGTTAAAATTGAAAATTTCAGGCCAAATATAACACTTCATTTATACAAAATAACTCTCAAACTAAATATGGGAAATAAAACTTCTAAATGGCCCCTAAGTGTTTATTAAAAAATTTCTTCAAATACATTTTGTTTTTCAAGTTGGATCTTAGTTAGAAGTTGATGTATTTTTTTTATTAAAAATAAAAAATTAATGCAAAAAACTTGTCATTTGTCAACCATAACGAGTATTATAAAAATTTAAATTAAAATAGAAAATATTTTATATCATTATATAACAGGTAAAAAGTTAAAATACATAAATCTAAATAATTTTTTAATACAATAAATATAATTTAAATTCATCAAAAAAATTTTTTTGCTTTTTATTTTATTTATATAATTAAATTATAAAATTTCTTTATTATTTTAGTTGTTTTAACTGTAAAATAAACTACCCATTAATTTCAAGAACAATTAAATATTAAAAAATATCTTTTTTACAATAAAAATCTAATATTTAAATATGATTGGACAGAAATAAATTGGTTAAAAACAACGAAAATTTTGTATTATTTTTTAATTAAAAATAAATATATTACCCAAAAATGAGCTTAATAACGTTATTCTCCTCTTGTTTACTAATGTTAAATAAAAATTTGTCATTATTTCATATTAATAAACAGAAAAATATTAATAGATTCAATAATAACTAAAAATCTAGTTGGATAACCAGCACTATTACCTTAATAAAAGTTGTTTCTTTTGTAAATTTATGGCTAAAAATGAGATATTTATTATTAGTTAAAA
The DNA here is from genome assembly GCA_015698045.1 of Rhizophagus clarus. Taxonomy (NCBI): domain Eukaryota; kingdom Fungi; phylum Glomeromycota; class Glomeromycetes; order Glomerales; family Glomeraceae; genus Rhizophagus; species Rhizophagus clarus. The sequence continues at coordinate 242,680 of BLAL01000182.1, read as the reverse complement.
ATTTCTTTTTAAAATTTTATGACATAAAAAATCTTTTTTTTTTCAAAAAAACAGTTTTTTCGTATTTATACAAAAACTAATTGAAAAACTGCCCTTATAACCTTAGAAAATCTTTTTCCTCGTGCAAATTTACATATATTTTTGCTATTAACATTATGTGTTTGTCCATACTTTTATAAAGATCTCAAAAAATAGTAGTTTTTAAACGTAAATTTCACGTATATGCAAAGAAAAAAAAATAATTGTAAAAATGGAAAATTAGTTTTAAAAACTGATAAAGCACATGACAATCTATGATATTACTTAATTTGTATAGGAGTTGCATATTAAAATTGATGGTTAATTATAAAATGAAGTAACTCGATTATAGTTACACAAATTTCTTTTAATATGAAAATGATCTACATGTTACATGCGCGGTGATTGATAAGATTTAATTCATTATTCATAAATTTATGAATTTTTCAAGTTTCTAACAGAATCCTAAAGTTAATTAGAAAATTAAAATTAAATAAATGTTAATTCGAACGTGCAGTTTATGTGTAATAGTACACGAAAATATTTACTACTGTAATACTATACAATAATTAAATGATTAATTAAATAAATTGCATGGATTTTAAAGGTTTTTTATTTTATCTAAATGATAACTTAATAAAGATATAAATATATATTATTTGTTGGCTCTAGTTGATTCGTAGTCCATTTCAATTTCATAAATCATTTTAACCTTCGTGGCTCTGACCCTCATAAATCATTTCAAAAACTATAAATCATTTTGACCTTTGAACCCTCATCAATTTCGACTTCGCAGTATTTTGGTTTTATATTTTGGTCATGAAATTTTTTTTTTTTGACTTTATTATTTACATTTCAGTTCATGCGTAATTAAATAATATACATTGAATTAAATGTGAAAAATAATCCGATGCCAATTTCTTGTTTTATGAATAAAACATAAATACAAATTTTATTTTCCATATTATTGTTTGACTAACTGTACAACATCTTCATCATTAAGTGTATGGTTTAATCCAACCTTTTGTGGTTGATGTTTAGCCGAGCTTCCCCATACCAGTGCACTATTAAAAGAAAAAATTTTAAAAAAAAATTTACAAAAATATATGTTTCTTCAATTTCAGTCATTTAATTACTTACTATTTAAATTGTTTAACAATTCCTTTATGGATACTGTTACAAAAATCTTCAACTGTGCGTTGATTTTGTCTTAATACAACTGGTGCACTATAATCCGGTAATTGACCTTTCGGTTTCGTGTAACTAAAGTGAGAAAGAAAAAAACAATGTGAATGACTGAAATAAATTAAAGAAATGTAATATTTATTACTTACATTCTAATTAAATTAAGATATTCCCACATTTTATCTAGTAACTCATCAAAATTCCATTCATGGTGAGCTGAAATAGGAACTGCATGTGGAATTTTATAAATCAGATCTAATTCTTCGATACTAATTTGATCGATCTGCATAAACTTTCATCAGTATAAACTTAAATAATTAATTTTATTTCATCCATGAGATAATATACCTTATTAAGAACATATATAGCAGGAATATAAATCCTTCCCTCAATCACATCAATTAAATCATCAACAGTAGCATCACATTTAAAATTAACATCAGCATTATGAATTCTATATTCACTCAATACAGCTTTGACTTGATCCAAATCCAGATTAGTTAAGGGTACTGTATTAGTCATATTAATACCACCTTTTTCCTTTTTTTTAAAATAAATATTTGGTGGCTGTTTGTTCAATCTTATCCCAAATCCTTCTAATTCTGTTTCAATTATTTTTTTATCTGTAAGCGGCTTCAATACGTCTAGAACCAAAAAGATCAATGAACATGTTCGTGCTACTGCAATTACTTGACGGCCTCTACCACGACCGTCTTTAGCTCCTTCTACTATACCAGGTAAATCTAATATTTGAATTTTTGCTCCTTTATATTGCAAAACTCCTGGTACTGTTGTTAATGTTGTAAATTCATAAGCTGCTACTGCTGAAAATGTTCCCGTTAATTTGGACATTAACGTCGATTTTCCTACTGAAGGAAACCCAACAAATCCTATTCTTGCAACTCCTGTTTTTGCTACATCAAAACCAACTACACAAATGAAACAAAGGAGGTATTAATTGGTAAAAAAATGTATTTAAAAAAACATGATTCTTAAGTAATAAATATTCCTCACTCTGATTGATGATAATAACATACCACCACCTCCTCCTCCGCTTCCTCCCTGAGGTGTAATAAGTTCTTTACGTAATTTAGCTAGCTTAGCTTTCAAAGTACCCAGATGAAATGATGTAGCTTTATTCTTTTGTGTACGTGCCATTTCGGCTTCAACTATTCAATGGTATACCAAAAAAAAAAAAAAATATATACATATACATTAATAACATTAATAGCTAAACAGTAATCATTTTAGTTATTATAAATAATTGCAAAAATAATAATAAATGATACCAACTTTCTTTAATCTTATCAACGATCGACGCCATTTTCCTAACTTCCCGTTAAAAAGTAGGTAACAAGAACTGTTGGAGCGTCCAAAGTGTAAAAATATAATCACCGAAAAATGTGAGAGATCAAATGTAGTTTGCGTTACGTTGCAAATTTCGAATAAATTTATGGGAATGATATTTAGACACTATGCGTATTATGCACCCCCAATGATTGGCTGAATTTAGTTAGACTAGGAGGTTTAAAAAAATTTGTCACGTGTCATACCCTCAAGACTCTATTGTACAAATTAATTGCTGTGGTTTTTGATCAAAGATTGTCAGAACACTTGCCATGTACCTTAAAGAATTTGATTTGGAGTGCCCTTATGGCTAAATTAAGTAAGTTATCGATGAAGAGTATAAGTCTACCCTCGATACACTATATATATAAATTCGATATAACGATGGGATTTCATTTTCCCACCATATATGAGAACATGTAAATATCGGTATAATTTTGATATAACGATATATTTTCCAAAATTTCATATGAGTCCCGACGTATCGTTATATCGGAGTTTGACTGTATTAATGCTAAAATAATACCCACGAATAATAAGATTATTTTCTTAAATTAGTTTAGCAAAATAATATTAAGTATGCAGGATTTCAAATATTATAATTTAAATAATTATTTTTTATTTTAAAATTCTACAAATTGCACAAAATATGTAGTAAAATGATATCAGATAGTATTCTATAAATATATAATCAAATAAAGAACTTCAATCCCGATTCCAAAAATTATCAAAAAATTCTCACGTAAATATTAATCTAATTTATTATAATATTAAAGATTTGACTTTTAAATAATTATTAATTAGAACAAACTAACCAAATCATTTGTTAATCCATTGTTTTGGTGATTATTTGATGAGGATGATTGAGGCGGGGTAGATAGATCATTATTTATATTACTACCACCAAACAAATCCAACAAATCATCTACATTTGCAGTAGCGTCGGTTGATTTGGATGAGGAAGGAGGCGTATTAGATGTTGGTGTTGAATTATCGTTAAAATCAAGATCCAATAAGTTCTCAATATTGGTTTTAACTTGAGCTTGAATAGGTGATTCTCGAGAAGCTTCTTCTTGCTCCCTATAAAACAGTGAAAATAAATTTTGTTAAGCATTCAAAAGGGATAAATAAAATATAAAATGTAATAAACGAACATACTCAATAGCTCGTCGCTGTACAGCATCTGCACCAAATCTTCCTCTTCCAAGGAATGTTTCCGGAGGTTTATGATACACACTTGCAAGAGTTGAAATATTATTAATAAGTTCTTCCAGCAGTGGACCACTCAAAGTGTTACCCTGTACGGATATTACTGGTCTGCCTGATAAAACAACGGCCTACATAAGAAAAGACAATTAAAAAAATGCACAGTTTAATCTGAAGATTTTTTTAAGAAAGTTTTACCTTGGCGGCTTGGGGATCTGTAGACAGTAATCTCCAGTAGACATATGCACGATCTCGAATATCTGGATTATCACATTCTGAAGTGGCAATTTGTAGTAACCGCCAAACAATATTTTGTGTTGTCTGTGGCTTTTTAAGAAATAGTTTAACGGTCGCAGTAACTAATTGCAATTGAACCTGTTCAGTCAACGAAAAAAAAGAAATAAATAAACCTGTAAATATTGATAAATCAAGTTTCAGATCACGTCCTATCTATACATCTCTTTGACTTAATTTCTTATAAAATTAGGGCTCAATCAATTCTTAAAAAATTACTACCTGAGAGTTTTCATCTCTGAAAGTATCTAAAAATGTAGCAAGTAATTCGTCTGCATTTTCTATTCTCTCAGCATATTCCCCTATGATCCAAATAAGGGATGCCTTTGCTTCTGGTTCATCTAAAACTTCTAAATTCTGACACAATGTAGGTATAATTCCTTCGTAATTGTTTGGATATTTTCGGAAAATATCCTGTATGTAATAAAAAGAATTTCTGTTCATAAATTAAATATTATAATAACGAATTGTAAAGAATCGACATAAACCTTAATAACAATAATAGCCTCCTGAACCACATAATTCACTTTGGTATTTATTAAGTCCAATAAAACATTAATACATCTTTCAGCTGCTTCATCAATTTTTACTGCACATTGTCCAATTGCACGAACAGATTTTCTAACGAAATCCACATCAACTTCGGATGCATATCTAAAAAATAATTTTAGTAGTTTTTTTGTTGGATAACGCAAATAATTATGTAAAACTTGCCACGTAAATAACTTACTCTTTAAGTTCGGATAAAAGTTGATCGACATTTCTATCATTAGCAAGTTTGATCATAATTTCAAGCTTTTCTAGTTTCACATATGGTGGATCATTATATTTACAAAAGAAAACTCTTATTTCATTTTGCAAAATATCAGAACGCTTTTGCAAAATAAGATTAATGTTTCGTAGTGCAACGTATTGAACTTCTGGTGCAGAAGCAAGCAACGTGACTAAAAATTGATGTTAATTTTCTTTGTAAAACACAATAATATCTATCCTAACGTAGCATAACGTAATGCATATACATACCTAATGGTGGTGCCATCTTTCTAACTAATTGACTTAACATCTCATCAGTTTTGATAGTTCTCATGTAAATCATTACAACCTATTCCGAAATATAATCCTGTCTGTCAATGACATAATTTTATAATTCATTATTGAGAGAGTGTCATTTTCTAAACAAATCTGAATTAATCACCTTAATTGCGGATAATACTACACTTCCATTAACATGCTGAAATTGTGGAATTACACGTTCAACAATATGTTCAGCCTCTTTTGAATCTGAAGGTCGATAATCCGCCAATGCTGTTAAAATTGCTATACGGCCCCATCTATTCCATGATAAGAAATTTACCAATTTTAGTTGAAAAAATCCTTATAACAAAATCGTTAAATTATTTTAAATTCCTTACTCTGTGCATTCATTTAATGCTACCAAAAGTTTTGTAAGCGTAGATGTATTAATCACAAAAATATCTTTAGTTATAGACGCTTCATTTATTTCCGCAAGTGCTGTTACAGCATTTGCTACCACCTTTTTAAGGAAAATTATTTTAATTATAAATACAATATAATAAACCATACCAATATAATTTTTTTTTCATGAACAAGTAAAAATACCATAGGATTCGAGTCCGAAACCATTTCTTGCAAAACAGCAACAAATCCATTTTCAGTGGCTAATTCTGGATTTAAATCGTATAACTTTGCTACACATATCGCAGCAGTTTTTCGGACGTAAGGATTATCATCCTGCACAATTAGAATTGTATCTTTTTTTTAAAAAAAAAAATAAATATAATAATACAATGAGATTACAACACATATATACTTTTAGACATTTCCTTAAGGGTTCACAGAGATAATCTATTATCTTTTCTACGCGGATACATCCCATTGTACGAATAGCTAATGCCCTTATCAACGGATTGATATCATCAGTATCCTAAAATAAACCAATCGTATTCGTAATATTAATAATATTAATTTAATCTATTTAATAAATAGACATATAAACGTAAATCGATATAATAAATGCCAATTACTTTTACAAACGTATTAACCGCTAAAATTACGAGCTCCGGCTGAGTTTTGGCATAATTCATCAAATACAAATACACCAACTTCTTTTGTTCCAAATCCTCAGTTTGCATATTTTTCAAAACGTCGGGAAATAAACCCGAAACATCCTTTCCAACAGTCATGTTCGCTATGACTTTTTTGATTGCATCTTTCCGACGATCGCGATATTCACTGTTAAGGTCAGCACGAAGCTCATAATTTTCACCTAAAATGAATACAAAATTTAAAATTCAGATTATCTTGTTAATTTCAATAACAGTTTTCTGGATATTCTAAGTAAGACTATAATATTAAACGTGTTTTGATGAACTGTTAAAATTCGTGAAATTCGAGAATTCCAGAAGAGGTATCATCATTTTTGAAAAAGAATTTCATGGATCAAAACCTGATTTAAATAAACCTCAACGTTCAATAAACTGTATAATAATGCCCACCTTTCTTTGTTGTTGCAAAGAACTTTGGTTTAGTAACCCGAAAATCGTTCATTATATACTTTTGAAAGTTTAAAACGTGTTTGGTTTGAACCAATCGAGATTTTTATATCGAATGGTGATGTCATCATTAAATATCGAGCCAATCAAAAAGTACTATTTTTTTTTTTTATTTGAGAAGTTGGAGGTTAATTAAACTATTCAAACAATGCCATTTCCAAATTTACGAAGAATTTTCTCTTCCTTTCGAACACCGGAAGAAGAAAGACAAATTTCACGCTCAGCCTTTTTTAAATTTGTAGGCTTTGTTATATCTTGTATGGCTATCACCATGTTAGCCAACAGGAATAGGATGAAGGCACTTAATCACTAAAGGTTGAGTAATGAAACCTGGTGTACCTTTTGAGATTAAACATCCCTTAAATTACTCAATCTTTCTTTTTCAATTATTTTTATTTAATTCCTTTAATTCCTTGTAAAATATATAAATTTAATAAAGTACAATTTAAGTATATATATATATATATATGTCTTTGCAATTTTGGAGTCAAGAACATGAAAGGGGCGTTCTTTGCCTTATATCATCATACTTTATTTATTCAGAATCCGATTGTACGCCTTTTGAGGAGGAATCATCATACTCCTACAAATTTTGATAATTGTGAGTTCGAAAAAAAAAAAATAAAGAGAAGAGTGATCTACTATATACCGGTGAAGACTGAGAAATGCGTGAAACTCTTCGACCCACAGGGTTAAAGATGCCTCTAGAAGCACGTGCTTTCCGAGTTTCTTTAACATCATCGGAGATTATGTTGTCAACATCCATCGCTTTTAACTCAGCTTCAAGTTCTCGACTCTTTTTTACCTTTTTACATTTTTCGAGTGTCGGACGTCCTATAGAAATTTATAAACAACCAATTGACATTACTAAAATTAAGCATTGAAAATAATTACCTTCGATTCCTAAATCTTCAAGAATTTTTTTCAACTTTTTGATTTTACTAGAATCCGTGCCGCAATCTGCCAACTCTCTTGACCTAACAAGCAGATAAATTAATCGGGAAATTATGTTATTTTAAAGTTGATTAAATATTTCCACATACCAATTTTTACGCACCCCGCACTTATTAATAAACGATTTGAGAGTTTTAATTCTTTTCTCGTTCTTTTCGTTTGTCTCTGTCTGTAATTAGAAAATAAAAATAATCTATCAATTAAAATGTAATTACCGTTTTGTTTTATACCTATTTATCATTTACCAAATTATCATCTACCGACTTATTGTTTACCAGTTTATCGGAATTTTTACTTACCGATTTAGTTGGGCCTTTCTCAGTCTTATTATTTACTGATTTGGTTTTTTCAATCTTTTGTTTCTTGTTTCGTGGCTTGTCATTTTCAAGCGAGCTTGGATCATAGTCGTCTTCATCTTTAAAATTTAATGCTCCTTTCGGAGACATTGACTCAACTTTCAAACTATTTAATTCTTGTTTAGCTTCGCCTACCGACTCGGAGTTATCCTGGAATGTATGGGCATCTCCTTCCGATTCTGATATCCTTCCCGACACTTCTCTATCGTCATCTTTGATGGTATTATCAGATTCAACACAATCATCGTTCTTTGATCCAATCATATCCGAGTCTTGAGCTAGAAATTTATTTTCAAGTGCCATTATCGCTCCTCTAACCTCAATAGGTTCGATTTTTTGATAAGATCGTTCTTCCTCATCTACCTTCTTTTTGTCGCACATTCTGCTGCTGGGTTCTTCGTCATCTGATGAAGCACCGATTTTTATCTGCTTAGATCGTTTTGGTGACGGCGACGCAGACTCTTCTAAATCACTCAATTTTGATGGTACCGAATCACTTTTGGCATTGCTCTTATTATCATCAGTATCACTCGAGACATTGATCTTTCTTTTAACTCGAGATCGTGACACATTAGGCTTCTGCTTTTCCTTATTATTGGCCTCGGCACTTTTTATGGACGAAGCCGATTCTGACTCTTCTTCAGAGGATATCTCTTTATTCAATTCCGCTATCTTGGACTTATTTGATCGTCCAGTTCTTTTAGTTAACTTGTTTGTAACATTGCTTTTAGCAAGCCTTAAACCAGATGATGATTTATTATCGTTAATTTTGGATGTATCCTTCATCGTCTTTGATTTCTCTTCTCGATTTGTAGGTTTTGAGCCTGAAGATTCCCCATATGTTTTTGATATTGTGTTTTGAGTTTTTTCAGCTTGAGTCTTTGATGTTGGTGACAATTCCTGTTTGGATACCTTACTTCGAGCTTTACTATTTAAAGATTTTGAATTTGGAAAATCTTCATCTTCTTCCAAACCCTTACTAGAGTTCTTTGATTTAACCTCAGTTTTACTCGGCTTTTTATTTATAGAAGTCGATTTAGTAGTAGTTTTGACTCTGGAAGCAGTTTTTTTTTGCCGACTAACTTGTGGTGTTGAGCATGACGAATCACTCTTCTGTTGCAAGTCATTCTAGATAAATAACATAATGATCAATAATTGAAAAATGTTAAAAGTGAAAGACATCATTAATTACTTACTAGTATTTCGTTGACAATCTCTTTAACAATACTTTTATAAGGATTACTGTCTAAAATCATGTCCTCCAAGCCAAGTTCTTCTTCAACTTGACGTCGGACTTTTTTCTCTGTTATAGTGCTGAAATTCGGAGTTAAACATAAAGACTCCGTGTGTTGTAATTTTTGTTTTAATTTCTTTAAATAAGAGCTAAAAAAATAATTATATACGTTTTTCGTATTTACTTACTCTAAATCAGCTGAGGATAGAAATGTATTGCAAATTTCAAATACTTTTTTTCTGTCTAATTTCATTATGTTACAACACCTTCCTTCGAATAATAAGCTTGGTTTCGTGACAGAAAAAATTCGCCAGAACCCTTTTTATTAAGAAAGATAAGTTAAGGATTTCCTCTGTTGATACAAGTTTAATAAACTCTTAATACAAGTTTTAATAAACTTAAACATAGGTAAGAGAACCAAACAAATTCATTGGACGAAAAATATTTTAAGAATCAGCCAATTAAAAAGATCGTACGCGGCAGATTTCAGATACACAGCATGCATGAAAAAAACCGCGCCGGATGTTCTATATAAATGTAGAAGGTAATACAGATCTTTAAAAAATTTTATCGATTTTGATATGTAAAAATTCTTTTTTAACTTAAATAAAATGTCTTCTACCGCAAATAAGGACGATGTATATCATGAAAAAGAATTGATTTTGAACTCCCTAAAAACATCCTTGGGGTTTGCTGGTGTTGGACTTCTTATTGCTGCTGTGCAAAATTCTTATATTGATTCTAATACACGTGCTACTATTTTCACTAAATATGGTTCGACTATCACAGGCTTTGGTAAAGTTATTTTTACCTTCTATTCTTCTAACGAAGCCTTTTTTTTAAGTAAAATTTTCGATTATATGGTTTTATTTTATTATAGCTTTACTAGGAGGTATTTTTACAGCAACAGAAACTCTAACTGCGAACATTAGAAAAACCGACGATTGGATTAATGGAGCTGTGGGTGGATGTGCCACCGGTTTAACCATTGGAATAAGAGGTACGTTTAATTACTGTCAAATTTCCCGTACTTAATATTCTATTTTTAAGTAAATCAATAAAAAAAAAAATATATATATATATATTTTTAATGATTTCTTTAGCACGTTCGCATAAATTAGGTGTTGGAGCATGTCTTGGTATCGGAGGTTTAATGAGTTTATATGAATTTTCTGGAGCATGGAAAGGTTTATTGAGATATAAAAATGAGGTTTGTTATTTATTTATTGATATACGTTTTTAGAATGAAATTTTAATTTTAATTAAATCTATAATAATAAAACAGGATGAGAAGAGTGAATGGAGAAGGAAAATTTTCAAGGATAATAATCAAATAATAAATGAAGAATGATCAAATAATTGGATTAACAAACATTTTCCAATTGTTATGAATTTGATCCCCAAATTGTCATCAGATGATGAAATTGAAAATTATGATACCATACTTTATCATGATATCAACTTCAACGTGAAATTAAGCTAACCGTAAATAAAATATTAAATTAAAACATATTAAAACTAGACAACGTCTTAATGACATGATGGTCAAATTTTTATTTATTTTAATTCCGAGAATATACTCTGGAACATTAATCATAAATCAAATAGATTTGCTAAATCATTCTTTAAGATGAGCATAAATGTCTTTGTTAAATTATAATTTTAACAATGGATTGAATGGTAATAAAAAAACCAACAAAAGATGTATGAATTTCTAAAGGACAACTAATTTAAAATAATTTATGAATATTAAAACATCATATTATTTACTTTCTATGATAAGAATGGTACTTAAAAATACATGTATATATTTAACCAATACACCTCGAAAACAAAGTAAATATATTTTCAAATAATTGGATGATAAATTAAAATAGTTCTTGTTAAATAAATTCCCTACTAAATATTGATATAAGATATGAAAAGATTGGATATTCATATAAATGTAAAGGTTCTCACTTTCTTTTAATAAACAAAAAAAAATCCTAAATGATTTTGGTTAAGCCAAGGCAGCCAATACCACTACCAAACCAACGATTGCAAAAACAAGCAACAAGCAACACATGTTTTTACGAGCTTTCTTCTGATAACGGCTTGCAACAGTCAATTCATCAGTTGCATTTCGAACATTAACAGCAATGTTTGTTACATTACTTTCAATATTATCTTTTAATTATAAATTTATAAAATTAGCAAGTTATGAAAGTAAAATAAGAAAAAACTATTATATAATCCTTACCTAACATAGACTGTTGTTCCGTTACTAAAGTTCCCAAATCTCTGAATATTTCATTCAGCTCGTTAATTCCTTGTTCGATTTCTCTGATCTCTCCCTCGCGCTCGGCGATCAAAGATTCATTGTATTCAATTTCATTGTCCAATGCTTGAAGCTTGTGTCTTTGTTGGCTGTCATCAATAAGTGGCTGTTCTTCAGCAACGCCGGAATCTTCCTCACTAAAGAAAATTAGGAAATATTAAACAATGCCAACAATCAACCAATCAGAAAAATTTTCATACTTACTAAATATCATTTCGGACATTATGAGCTTTCGCTTTATCAACATATTCTCGTTGTTTTTCTGCGGAGAGCCGCTGGACTTTTTGAAATTCTGCTAATGTCTTTTGAAAGTCCTTTGAGAGTTTTTGTTGTTCAAGTTTACGCTAATAGAAAAAATCGAATTAATTAAGTTTAACCTAGCATTTACCCAGCAAAAAAAATTCTTACGTTTTGCCCGCTTGTACTTTGAAAATGAGATAACTGTTTAATGTTGCCACTTGTTTCCTTTACTAATTCACGCGTTCTCTCAGTTATTGTATGTCTATAAAAATTGATTAACTAACAGTTACACAAACCAATAACATTTATTTCAAAAATATATAAAAAGTAAGAATTTGCATGGCTTACAATTTTGTTCTCAATTCTGGTGTATCTTTTGTTGTCCCCAGATGCGAAACAAGTCTCTGTATATTAGCCACATTACTCGTAATATTAAAAACCTGTTGGGATATATTTTTGCTTAGGTTCTTATATCGTATGTCATCATCTATAAATGGGAAGCAATAAATAACTTTAACTTTCAATTTAACTGTTTTTCTTTTGATTTCTTTGTACTTTCAACGCAGCATTTCTTTGCAGGACAATTATGGGATAAATAAAATTTTTTTGTTTGAAAACATAACCCTGGTATCATTGAAAAAGAGAAATTAAAACTTGTATTAAGGTTTAAAAGAACGGCAATAGAATATACTTACCACCTGAAATTGACAACGAACTTCCGTAATAGCTTCCTTTTCGACCGCTGGAGGGAGATCCCTGGCCTCTTTCCAAATCGCTAAAGGACATATTGAAGTTGGAGAATATGTGACTTAAGTTTGTATTGGGTAAAAGAGGAATTAAAAAAAACAAAAAATAGGAGAGGGTATCAATTGTTGGCAAAATATAAAGGAAAAAAGAGATCCGGAACAATATCAAATTTGATAGTTTTTGATGGCGTATTAATGTTTCACCAGATAAATTCCCCACATGTACAAATTACCGGCGCATCTTTGGTAGGGAAAATCAGGTTGAAGATCTGTAGAATATAGCTGTCACGTTTGATGAACATTATGAAATTCAGTTTTTTTTTTAAATCGAAGGTCTATTTGCTCTGGGCTAATGTTCTGTAGCCTATTGATACTGCCGTTAGCAGATCTTGCCACAAACACGCAGAAGTTACACCATTGTACGATGAAGTTATTGTACAACAAAAATGTTAGCCAATTTCTTCTAAATTACTGTGTCGAACTACCTTATAATTAACTAATTCTCGATCCCTTCTTACAGCAATATTTAACTCTTTCTGGTATTAAGAAAATGTATAATAATATACAAACATATTCTTACACACAACGTTTACTGATTGATTGTTTAGACAAAGAAAAAGAAAAAAGTAAAATACAAAAAGTTCAAGATAATCCACCTGTGTATCAATTAGCTACTAAAGCTGCAGGTCTGTGATAATTGACAAAAAAAGTATATCTTATACAATTGCTATAATATTAATGACTTGTCGTTTAATGTATTAGCTGATCGTTGTCTTGATATTCTCAAAAGATTTCCCGATTGGCACACAGGATTCGTTGGTTTCGATACAGAAACTACAGTCTACAGAAAAAAGGATCGTCAAGTTGTTTCAATGATTCAAATAGCTACGAGGGAATTATGTTTTCTATTTCAAGTATTTCGGATTACCAAAATAAATAATACTAAGTTTCCACCCTTGCTTCAAGAGATTTTAACAAATCAAGATGTTAAGAAAGTTGGAGTAAATGCTTCAGGCGATGCAGGTTGGATCAAAAAATTCTATGGATTTGAAATGCAAGGAGTAATTGATCTTGAAAAAATCGCTCAACAAAAAGGATACGCAGCAAGATCATTAGCGGAATTAACTAGAATGTTTGGTGATCCTGAATTAGTACTGGAGAAATCTAGAAAGATATTGAAATGGAATTTCGATGCAGCTAGATTAGATCCAGAAATAATTCGTTATGCATCTTCTGATGCCTTTGCCGGAATTCAAGTTTATGAGAGTATTTTAAAAGACAAGATGAACGAGGATTATCTTAACTATGAAAAGTGTCATCCAATGAGTGAGAAAGAAGAAGACAATGAAATTTATTCATTAGTATTGGAGTCTTATCCGAAAGGCGAGGTAGGAAATCATGTCGAATAAACATTTATAATTTTATGATTTTTATAATTTATGTCATTTTATTATTAAGATTATATATCAACGATTTAATTCTTTATTAACAAAAGAATCTTAGAACAAAGATAGTAGCAAACTATATTGAGAATAAGTATCAACGCTGGATTAAAACTAAGCCAAAAACAAAAGATCGCCATAAAGCAGCACTTAATGTTATTGATCGATTTATTAAGGATGGACGATTAATTAAAGTGCTTGAAAATACAAATTCAAATTCCGATGAACAAAATGAAAAGGAAATTTCTTCAACAAGTATGATTCGTCTTCCTGGAGTTTCATTTACTAAAATACTTAAAGATTTTGGCAAGGAGTTTTTTGAGTCGAAAGGTCTTTCACCACAGGATAGCAAATTTATGACAGAAATATCATCATATTGTTTGAAGGCCATTAAGAAAGACTCTCTGGCAAAAAATATTGCCAATAATAGTAAAATTACTTCTTTGGATAGGAAGAATCGCGACGTTGTTATAAATAAACTAAATGAATTAAATCGCAAAGGAGCTTTGATGTCGGGCCAAAAGCATAATACTCTTTTATTGCATCCTGATTGGGTAATTGGATTAGAAGATGGTTATAAGAAATATAAATTAACGCACGGTGATGAAACTTCGAAGGAAGATGATTCAAATGATGAAAATCTAGAAGGGAGGGGATGGGAGGAATATGAGCAAAAGTTTGAACCGTGGCAAGATATTGACAACTTTGATCCTAATGATGTCTGGGGTAAAAACTAGTGTTACAAATATTTATTTTTCTTTATTTTCACGAATGAATATTCAACAAGTTCCGATTCGACGAAAATAAAAATGAATCAAAAATTATTATTTAATATATATTAAAAATATTAATTTACTTTTGTTCTTACCGATTAGGTTTACATTAAAAAGTAATAATCAAATCAGTATGTAAGCAATCATAATAATGTACAAAATTTCAGGAGAATTTTTACACGTTAATTATCCTACAATTCTTTGGATATCATAAGTAATAAAAATCCTGTAATTAGTCAATGTTGGAAATTTATAACCAATTTTTTATAAATTTAACGTGAAAATGTCAATGTACTATAAATTAAAAAAGAAGGCACAAGCATATCATATTATTTTTTAATTATAATACCATAAACTCAATATATAAAAGAAGGAAAAGAATGATTGATCAGTACTACAAAAAGATAGCAAAGAAATAACTTAATTACATACAATGTTCTTTTATATATTCTAAATCTTTCCCTCCTAATTTTCATGATTTCGCACACACACACCAATATCTTTTCGTCTCTAAATTAAAATCTAAGCTTAGTGAAGAACCATTTGCTTTTACCAGTTTTATCATTTTTGTATCTATCTTGTAAATGCTTTTTTACAGCCTTCTTTGCAGCCTTACGCTGAGTAGGTTCCTTGAAACAATCCAAGGTGACCGTTTGCTTAATATCTTCCAGGTCAAAGGTATAACGAGTTGGCATCAAGTGATTATAGTTTATGACCTTGATGAAAGGCTTGATCCTTGATCTTTTAGCAATACGTTTTGGCCCCATTTTTCTGGTAACTTTAAGCGGGTATCTTTCAATGCCAACAACGATAGCATGTCCATATTGACGTTCTTTAGTACCTTCATCTTGGTTTTTAACAATCACTACTTTTTTCCCGGCATATCGGCCTGATAAAACGATTGCCACTTTTCCTGGTTTTAAAAATTTAACCATTTCGTTGAAAATTGTATGAAAATCAACTTATTCGAGATGATGGATGGTAAGGAGGAAAAAAAATTTTTTTCAATCGATCATCATAGCAAATGTATCGTTCTTGACCCATCAGGACTATATTACACAAGTTAGTGTGTCGTACAAGGTCACGAGAAATGTAAATTATATCAATCTTTCTTTGCAAACTTACTTTAGCTAAACTTGAATTTTGCAATTTTCTAGCCTCAGGAATGATTTTCTATAAGCATACCAGTATACAAGTTCTTTTGCTTAATTTCATTGTTTTCCTTTCCTAACTTTGGCATTAAAGAATAATTGTGGAAAATAAAATAGTCACATCCGTCCGTAACAGATAGGATTCTACTTGGCTACTATCGGAATTTAAAACAATAAAAATTGTCGCACATTTTCTCGTGTGACCAGTGACATTTCCCATTTACCGTTTCCTGACGCGCGATGCGAAAACATGTATTGTACAAGAAAATATGTCTAAAATAATAGTTATTGTAATTGACCAAGCATTTCTAAGCCCACCTTTTTGCGGAGGCTTGTAAAAAAGCTTGATTCAGACAAGTACCTTTATTAATATATATGACATGTGATAAAATGCCGAGAAAATCGAACTATAAAATCTCCAGATATTAAGTTATTTGTTCTTTCGAAGTTTTTTTTTGCTAACTGCTATTTTTTTAAAACTGCAACTTTTATTATATTGACGTAAAGGTATAAGCACAATGCTGGCGTCACAAAAGACTCAAATTATTTTTAAAATACCTGAAGAAAAGTCTGAACTTATATTTGACAACAAATGTAAAGATATAAGAAAAATTGAGTAAATAATTTCAATTATTTCCTTTGTACATATTATATTATTTATAATTTTCGCATTAATGTTAAATGTAATGTAATTTCTGCTCCTCCAATAAAATAAGGGGAAATACGGGTGCAAAAATAATAATTAATGATGATGGCACAGAAGCAACTATCAGTGGAACATATGGTCAATGTGAAGTCGCAAAATCAAGAATTGAAGTTTATCTCGATAATGAAGCAAAAAAATTAAGACCTAGAATATATTCTGAATTAGGTTATACAATCCTTGATACTTCTTGTGCAATATTTTCTGCTGCGGATAAAAGTATCTCCCCAAGAGTTACTCCAAGGATACAATTCAGGAAATATCTTAATAGTCATTCAAAAACAAATGAATTATTTTATGTTATGTTTGATCATGAGGATTCTGGTGCTCTAGGTTTAGAAACTAGCATGATTTTCAAGGAACTAGATTATAATGAATTAGAAAGTGTAATTGACATGAATATTTATGATTTTTTATGTGAGACGACTTCTAAAAGAAAGTCCGAAGATAGTAATCCAATTGATGATTTTAACGATGCTAACGGAACCCCGAAAGATCTTGACACAAGTCTATCTGAATGGGAACCGAATGTATCAGCTCCAACGCCCCAACAACCATTCAGTATTTTTTCTCAATTGCCTGTGTGTATGACGAATATTACATCAAATATATCCGAGTTTTTTCCAGTAAGCAATTCCGGAATAGAAATAAAGGTTTCTCTATATCTTGGGCGCCAATTATTTTTTAATGTACCAATTGAACCAAAATCGTATAGTTTGTCAGAATGGTGTAAGTTAAAGAGGAATGGTCCAAAAGGTATAAAAACCTCTTTTCAGCATGATACACCATTTGTCGATGGATTAAGGATCATTCAAGCTGAACTAGGATTTCGAGAGGCTGAGAGTTTGGAGGATAGCGAAAGAGATAAATGGAGCGTTACGATTTATTTTAATGATGGCGAAGAAAAGAAATTAAAATTAAATTGGGATCATCAAAAAAGTATTACTTTTTTAAATTTATCCATCATATTGCATCTTGTTTGAAAAATTCTTTTTCTTCTTTTAACACGACTCTTTCTTATATAATTAGGAACTTGGAAGGTAACTAAAGTTGTAAAAATATTACGTCGCGTCATTCTGATAGATTTGCTTTCTGGTTCGTGTTTACCAGATATTCGTTTTTTGCTAAAAACACAAATTCGTGTACCAATCGATCAAAAAATGGTAGATTTGATTGAAAATTTACAAAATTCTGTAAATAGAGATGAAAGCAACATGCCTTTTCGTGTAAAAGATTTCGCAGATGTTTTAAATGTTACTAGAGTTAAGCAGACTATTAGTAAGAGACGATTCTAGTAAGTTTTGAAATTTTTTTTTTTTACCCTTTTTTTTATCTCAGCTGATATCATATTTCTTATTAAATAGCAACAAAGATTATAGAATTAGTATTGTACCTACGAGACAAGATTCCGATGGTACAAGAGTTACCTATGCCAATAATGTTATTATTAAACATTTAGATTGGATTGCGATGAATAAATATCTAACGCAATCTTACAAAAGCTCATTAAAAAATAACATTATAGACTTTTCTACATCAAAGCATCTATCCTCACCTCCTCTTTCCACCTTATCACGCTCTTCCTCTTCGATACATTCATCTCCGCCTCCAACACCATACGAACAACGGATATCGGACGAATTAAATATGTACAATGCAGCCAACAAAACTGCAGAAGAGTTTGATTTAATAAGTTTTGATGATGAGCCTCCACCAACATTATTGAACATAGACATCATAAATAAGACGGTTCATTTATTAGATGATAATTCTGGAATTAAACAGATCAAGCACATTCTTGATGATGACAATCAAATGAAAATCGAACGGCATATTCTTGATAATGATAATGAATTAAAGAATCAAAGTCATATTTTGGATGATGATTATAACTTGTTTAACACGAAAAACTCACAAAAATATCAAGATAATTATGATGGGTACGGTGAAAATTATAAGGATGGAGAGTCGCAAATAACAGGAACTGAAGAAGAAAAATTCGTCAAAGAAAAAAATTGGAAAGATATTTTGGAATTTACTATACCCAACTCTCTAGAATATGTTAGAGAATTTTGTAGAACTATCAGTTGAACTCTAAGAAATCGGCAAAATTTACAACTAACATCATTTGATTTATTTTATCTCTTGTCAAAGAGATAAGAAAATTTAACTAAATATTTTACTTTTGATAAGCACCTATTTATGTTTAAAATGACCCAAATTTATAAATTTTTATGAAGTATACATGCGAATATGGCTCCCATTTTAGGATCTCTTTTGAATATATAATTTATAATTTCCGAAGTTTTATCTTTTTCTATTATTTTACACAACTTAAAAAATGCTAGTCGATTGGATATCAATTAGACATTAATTTTATTGGTAATTTATTTTATAGCAAAAATAAAATTGTCATTTTGGTTCCCAAAAAAGTAATCTCAAAAATGATCAATTTTGACTACATTACATCACAATGGTTATGGTAAATTCCTGCGGTTCATTAGATTTACTTTTAAATATTTTCATAAATCATTGAATAAAGCGCAAAGTTTCCTTTCAATCTTTTAATAAACATGGAAAATACACCTGTTAATGCGGTTTGTGTTTTATATATAAACTTTATAAATGTATTTGTTTTTAATATAAAAATTTTGATTGTGTACTACTTCATCTTCGTTAAGGCGCATGCTTTCGCAAATGCAGCAGAAGAGTTAGGAGAGAAAGAACAATGGGGAAAAGCAATGGAAGCTCATTTTCGTGCTGCTGGTATGAGTTTGGAATGCTGGAATTTTTTTTTTCTTTTTGAATATCGTATAATTTTTAATTTTCCTTTAGAACAATTTGCTTTGGCGATGAATTATACGTCTGATCCAGAGGTTTTTATAACTCATCATTTTAATTTAACTTTAATCTGCAATAGATTTGAATATTAAAATATTTCATCTTTCAGGCGATTCGAACATTAAAATTGCTATATACTAATCATACTCGGCAAGGGAAAGAAATACAACGTCGCTTAGCCAAACAAACACAACAGTCCCCAAAGCCACAAGAGCAATTAAATCCATCATCTTCACATCGTACCAGAAGAACATCATCATCTACGAGTTCAAAGTCTAATGCCAGTAATTCACAAATTAAGAATAACTCTGAACAACGGATACAACTAAATCAATCTAAACAAAGTTCATTATCTACTCAACCAACAATTCGTCCAAACTCACTCGGAGTTCAAACAACATCCAATTCACGTGAAAGGATATCATCTGATAATATGAGAACTGGCAATAATGATACTCTCGGGATCGCAAACAGTTCGATCAGTTCAAGACGAAATCCATTATTATCTAATTGTAAGATTTTGACTCCTGATTAATTTATAAGTTACGAAGTCAATATTTGATAATTCATCTTAAATTCTAGCTTCTACATCAGTGGGAGTTTCAAGAACCAACACAATGGCATCATCGACTACACCAAGTGTGATGGATGGTTCTTCAGATTCAGAAAAGACGATCGAAGAATCATATATGATGCTAAAAGGAAATAATGATTCAACAGATGTAAGTTTATAAAATTTAAGAAATCTATTAATGTTATTATGTTATTTATTAATTTTTTTTGAAACCTTGAAACAGGATGATGATTCAGATCCATTCAACAAATTCTGGGATATTGTTGAAGGATTGGTTCAAAAATTATCTAATCCAGTTGCCTTTGCTACAGTGCCTCTTAATGGTGTTGACTCTCAATCAACATTTGATCCAAATACTATACAATCTCCTTTACCGTTTCGATATAACACTGTAAATGAAAATATTGGTTAGTCACTTTTTATTGGTACCAAGCTGTAATTTATGATGAATTTTAGTTTCTCCTTTGCTAAATTATATTGAAGTTTTTTAAATTATAGTAGATGAATCTAAAGTTGAAGAGCTCAACGCAGCGATGATGGAATCATTTTATATTATACCCAAGGACCAGAGGCCTAATTCCGGCTCACGAACCTTGGGGCTTCCGCAATCTTCTCCGACACTATCCTTATCAACTCCTAAAACTCCATTGGATAATCAAAGTTCGAAAACAAAAACTTTAGAAGAATACTCTATTGAAAATAAACAACTCAAAGCTATAATAGACAGTATGTCAAAGCGAATGTTAACTTATGAAAAGGTGAATATCTTAATAATTTATTCATAATTTAATGAAAACTAAAGTTCCATTTTATTAGGCCGCAGAAGAAAATAATATGCTGAAGAGTAGTATTTTGCAATTCAAAAATGATGTTCAGAAACAGGTATGAATATTATTGTTTTTATAAGGATTCTTGATTTTATTTAATATATTGTTTTTTTTGTTTTTCATCATAGGCTAAACGAATAAAAGTAAGCCAAGAAATATTGAGATCATCATCTATAGTAAAGCAACCTTCTCCTGAAAGTTCAACTGGTAAATAATAAATAAAAATATATCAACCGATTTATCAAATTAATGATTTTATCCTAAAATTCAACATATAATAGTTGGTAATGCTTATCTGCAAAGGCGCATAAAAGAGCTAGAGGAAGAAAATAGGTTATTAAAATCTGAAAGAGACAAGCAGGTAAATATTTGTGAATTTGTCATTATTTTAATTCTGATTTAAATTAAATTAATTATAAACTTACCAACTTACAGCAAGAGCTTGTAACAAAATACAAAGAACGATGGGAAAAGTTAAAGGAATCTGCTAAAAAGAAACGAGTCAACAAACAGGCTGAATCATCACCTTTACCTCAAAACGAAAATTCATCCTCCCCTAAATCTAACTCTGAAAATATCCAACAATCTGAACATGGCCAAAATACTACTTCATCTACATCTTCAACATTCTCTCAACAAGTTCTGCCAACTTCACCTACAACAAATACTACAACCACTTCTATAAATACGGTTTCAGCTCAATCTCCATCATCGTCAGGAACAATACTTCCCTTTGCTCTCCAAAAACCTCAACAACGTCCTGGTGTGGGTGGAATATTAGACGTTTCATCAAGTTCGAAAAATAGCAATATATTCTCAACTCCACAACGGCATTCCGCTCCCCCTACTACCACAATTTTACATGCGACTTCAACGGGTCCTAACAAACTAAATGCCGATCGAATGAATTTTAGTGGCAGTTCTGATAGTATTGAAGTACCTCAATTAGCGTTTTTACCACATCCTCAACAACAAAATAGAGACATTTCTGTGGAATCAACTATATCACCAATATTATCAGTTAGCAACCCTCCGTTATCAGCACGTAGAGAATCTGTACCTTCTATTAATTCAATAACGGCCTCGAGCACGTTTGGATGGGATCTAAAATAGGACAGAAATTCTTCAACACAGAGTATGTATTATACATAATCCTTCATCGATAACAACTACATGTTTAATACGTGTTAGTTTATAAGAACAAAAAGAAAAATTTTTTTTTTTTATTCACGAAAAGAAATTAATGATAATTATTATGGACATTCCGGGAATTTATTATGTTATTTTGTTATATTTGTTTGATTAATTTTTCCGGTAATTTTCTAGTACTTTCTACTACTACGAAAAAATAAAAATCACGATATGTTTATCTAATTGTTTACCGAATTTGTTTGTTAAATGAAGGATTTCATGAGAAATTCGGTTTGTAATGAATTTTATTTAAATGACGTCAAAAATTATATTATCTAAGTAGCAAGTAAATGAATTTAGACCCTTATTTTTGATATAAAGATATGGATGGATGAGTACACATTTTTCTTGCATGAATTTATTTAGAAATCGGTAACTCATGGTTATCCTTTAACATAAAAAGGGGGGGGGGGATAGATCCATATAATTAAATAATAGCATCATCTTTATAAGAAGTGTATCTCACGCGCATACCACGCATTGATGTAACAAAGTACTCAAAGTACTCCACAAATACACGCGGGCGCAATAGTAAATTATTTTTCATTTTTAAAGCTTTAGCATTTTTTTTTCATCCATTTTATTTATTAATCTATAGTATAAACTTTAATAATTATGTAGCCATCACTTTTTTCAGGTGACGATCTCGTTTTTCATATGATAATATTCAAATCGTGGGAATTCACTTTTTTTATCAATGATTGGCTCATTAAATGAAGAAATTTAGTAAAAGAGAAACATATGTCAACTGCCACGCCGCCAAAATAATTTTGTGGCTGTTACATTTTGTTTCTTTTGACATTTATTCGATGCACGACTGATTGTCAGGTAAAGCTTAGGTAAAATTTTTTTTTTTTAGATTTTTACTTAAATCGGAGAACGTGGGGGACGTTTAATTAATTTTAATATACTTTTTAATTTATTCTCTGAAAAAAAAAATAAACAAATAAAAAAAAAACTTGCTGCCACAAATGAAACTGCCACACAAGTTTGCCACAATTGCTTTCACAATACATTCATGGATGCAAAGGTTGATTGCATGAGATATTTCAGTTGAAGACCATATTTTACTAAGAATGAATGCACAATATTTTGAATGTCAAATGTCAATTATAAAAAAAAATGTATATTAATTATTTGAAAATTTTAATTTACCGCAGAATAAATATATAAAACTTCTTTATAATATTTTGCATTCATTTTCACGCTATTTTCACGAGATTTCATTTTTTTATTGCATTTTAATTTACAAATCATAAAAAAATATATATTTTTTTATACAATATACGACAAACAAATGTACGTCAGTTGTCTTATGACAAGACAATAGAATTTTGTAATCATTACACTTTTTTCCCGCCTCCTGGCTTGTGGCGCTTCACTCAATAGAAAAATTTTAAATCATGAGAAATTTTCTAAAAGTATATATAAATGGAATATTTTTTTGTATCTTCCCAAAAAAACTTTTTTCCTTTTCGTTTTCTTAACAAAAAAAAAAATCAAGCTTTAACAATACAATAAGAAATAAAATATTTTAAAAAGTTTCAATTTTTTTTAAAAAGAAAACCCCACATAAAACCCCAAATAAAAACTTTATAGAAAAATGTGCAAGAAAGTCGTAGTAACCAACATCGACGAACATGCCTCAGAAAAAACTGGTACGTTAAGCGGTTATTTGAAGTTAAAGTTAATAAAATATATATACTTATCAGTGTAACATTTAATCTTTTGTGCAACTATAGTCAAAGACTTCTTCTTATTTTGTGGTAAAATCAGAGAATTTGAACTCATAAAGTAAGTTAGACTTATTGTAATTTGTAAATTCTCCGAAATCCGCACTTTTATTCTTACTTCTTTTATCTTCTTTCCATTCTATAGAGAAGAAAGTAACGATAAACAACTTGCTTACGTCACATTCGAAAGAGACACTGCTGCTAAAACAGCTCTAATGCTTACAAATGCTGTTATTGGAAATAGTCAAATTACAGTAAAACCTGCTGAAGACGGTTCACATCTGGATGAACCAGATGAATGTGATATACAAGCATCTAAACCGAAAGCCGCAATCTGTGCAGAAATTTTAGCTGCTGGATATACATTACAATATGCAATCATTGAGAAATGCATCGAGTTTGACAACAAATATGGTGTTTGCAATTACTTTTTCCAGTACTTGACTCAGATTCAAGACAATCGTACGTTGGACTTCGGTACTATTTTGGTCGATTTTTTAAACATTACAAATTTCTGAATTTTGTTTATAACTTTTATTTTCTTTATTTTCCTTCTCTTGTTTATAGTAAAAAATTTAGATAAACAATATAAAGTTACGGAAACCGTGACTACTCGTGCCACTGACATTGACAAGAAATTTTCGGTTTTAGATAAAACTAAATATGTTATCGATCAAGCTCAAGATAAATTTAACAACTTTTTTGAAACATCTACTGGAAAAATTATTTGCGAGTATCTTTTATGTACACAAAAACAAGTCGCTGACGTTCAATGTTTGGCTAGGAAAATCGCCGACGACAAAAAACAAGAGCGAAATTTCCTCCCTGTTTCCTCCCATCAACATTCAGAAGAACCTGTATCCGAGCAATAAATAATTTAGCTAATAAAAAAAACCAAATAAAATAAAAAAATATATGTATGAGATTCACATTTTTTTTTTATTTTATTTCTACGAAACTCACATTCTTCATTTTTTGCATTTATCTAAATTCATTTTTTTCTTAGTCTTTTTTACAATTAAGAACTTTTTTATACTGTATTAATCTTAGGCGAACGTATTCTTATCATTTTAACTAGTATTATTAGCTTTATATGTATTTTTTTCTTTTTTTGGAAATATTTTTTTTTTTTATACAAGGTTCTCCGCACCTTTTTATCATTGAGTGAAAAATATTAATATATAATACGCTGGCCGGATATATAGTGTATGATGTATTCCGACTACTATAATAATACCATTTTGCATTTTTTTTTTTTTAAAAAAAAAAAAAAAAAAAAAAATATCAGAAAAAAAAAATAAATTGAATATAGAAAAATAAAAAAAAAAAAAAAATCACGATTTTCTTTTTGATTTGTTTTTGGTATTACTATAAATGGAATCAGAGATGGTAAAAAACATTAAAAATATCGGATTAGCCAAATGAATAAAGCAAACAAGTGTTTTTTATTCATTTACGTTATTTTTTTTTTCATTTTTTAAATGTAAATATAATATGTATGTACTACATATAAAAATTTTTTTATTCATTTTAATTAAAATCCGTCTAAATAATTACTTTTTTCATTATTCTAGGAAATAATACACAAATAGTCGTCGCTTTGCATTTTTTCATTCAATATACAAATAAATTTCTCATTTTTCGAAATAAAATCATTATGTTCTTCCATAATTGATAAAAGTTTGGAATTTTTTTTTTTTTTTTAATAAAAAATTAAATTCATTGATCCGAAAAACTTTATATAAAAATAATGAGAAATTTTTTAAAAAAACTATGTACACAAAGGGTGGGGTGATTTTGGGAAAATATTATGTATACCGCGAGATATGGTGGTGAAAGTTCTATTATAAAGTAATTTCACCTTAAACCTTTCTCACAAAAAAAGGAAAAAAGAAAAAATAAAATGTAATCTTACAAATCAGTAGCAATTGAAAATTTTTTTTTTACTGTATAGAAAAAAAAAAAAATAAAGACAATGATATGTTAGATGATAATTATATCCTATAAACATCTATAGTTCGATTAGAAAAAAAATTGAAAAGTATGGAGTCACGCTCCTTTTTTTTTTTTTATTTGAAACTAAGCTATTATTTACTTTATATATAAACACGAAATGAACTTTCGAGATAATTATTACCGTAACACGTAAAGCATTCAACAAGCCTCTAATTGTTATTTGCAGACGTAGTATTATTATTCGAACGTGATGGAACGTTAGAAGATGGAGGCTGTGAGAATGAATGAGTCGTATGAGGATAAAAGTGAGTTGAAGGTGAACTAGTAGTCGAAGTCTGCGAAGCTTCAGAAAAATTAGCTCTGGGGTGGTGAATTAGTTCGGGGCGATGATTTAATGGCGGTGGTTGAACTGGAGGATGTGAATGATAATAACTATGCGGTGGTAATGTGTTCGGTGGCGGCTGCATTAAACGATGTTGAGGATGAGGATAAGAAAAAGTACTATTTGAAGGTGTTGACCCTACAGGCGACGGAGGATGCAATTGATGGACAGGCGGTAGGTGATGAATTGGTTGTGGAACTGATCTAATATCATGCGAGGTACTTGTTGAGGCTGAGTCAATTCCTGTAGGTTTTTGTGGGAAAATATGATGAGGTTGATGAGGTTGATGAGGTGGAGGTGGTTGTGGTTGAGTAGCCGAGAATATACGATTTTGTGGTGGTGCAAAATTTATATGCATTCCATTATTAGTCGATATGGCAATACCAGAAGGATGAACTGGAGGTAAAGGAGTATGAGGCGTTCTAATGTCATGCGTCTTTTCGTGTTTACGAAGAGAACGTGAGTGATAATACGCCTTATTACATCCTTTAAAAGGACATATATATGGACGATGATTGGAATGCGTCTTTATGTGAGTTGTTAAGGAATCAGGTCTTGAAAATCTTTTTCCGCAGCCGTTTATGTTACACACAAATGGTCTTTCTCCAGTATGTGTTCGTAAGTGATTGTACATTTTATGACGTTTTGTAAACGGTTTTTGACCTCTCGTACATCCCTCCCAATCACAAGAATATGTAGCCTTATTTATTATGAATTGAATATGAGTAAAATAAATTTTTTCTTTTTTTTCTTTTTACTTAAATCAATAAAATATATAAAACTTACTTTTCCACTGCCGATATGTGTCTCACCAACGTGTGAAATAAGTGATTCTAATGAAATGAGTATTTTTGTACAACCTCTCCACATACATTTATGTATATCCTTTTTATCCTCTTCGCCTTCTTGTTTAACATTTGATGTTGAAATTGATGAACTTTGAGTGGAATAACCAGCCACTGCAGTTTCAGAGCGATTAGATTCTCTTTTCACGTCCTCCATTTCATCTTCAGGAGTTATTGGAGAAACTGCAACAGTTATATTAGGTTTAATTAATATGCATATTCAAATATGTCCATATACACTCAATTTCAATAATCTTTTTTATTAAAAAAAATATCATTAACACACCACTACCATCAGAATCCACACTAGATCTCCTTGAATTAGAGGAACGTGCCCGTTTATTATGACCTTTTGAATCAGAAATACGGTTCTTTGGATTCCTTTCAAGTTGTTCATAATATTTTAATTTTGCAATTAATTGATCTCTTGTAATGTTTGGATGTTCATATCGTGCTAATCGTGCATAAAGTTTTTCTGATGACATATCCTCAAAAGAAGAAGACGGCCAATTTAATGGATCAACAGATTTTGATGATTCAACTCCACTCAAATCACTATCTCCGTTAATAAGTTGAGGATAATATAACCCATTTGTAGAATTTTTTCTAGATTGACTATAATCTCTAATAGCATCAACACTTTCCTGAGCAGCTAAATCAATTGACTCTTGCGTAATATTATGATCTTTCTTTCCTGAATCTTTTGACGCGATAGTAGTCAACCCAGATTGATTATCATTCAAATCTAGTTGCGACGATTTTCCAGGAGCTTCCTGTTCATTTATCCTTGAATCTTGTGTTTCTGAATCTAAGGGATTATTAAGTTTATGTGATTGTTGAGTCTGTTGAGCTTGCTGATCCTGCTGATCCTGCTGGGCCTGTTGAGACCGAGAAGGCATTTCGGGTGTCGTTTTTACGGGTTCAACCGATTTTTGTGATGATTGTATACCCAACTGTGGATTTTCGCTAACAAAAGTTAATGTCTGTGTCTGTTGTGGTGCATTATTATTATTATTTAAAAGATTTGCATCTACTACCACTGTGTTATGTTCACCACCTACACTGATTAAATGTATAGGAGTAACACTTGGAACCACAATACTTGGGGAATTAATACTTGTGGGATTAATACTTGTGGGATTAATGCTCGTGGGATTGATGCTTGTGGGATTGATACTGGTGGGATTATTAGCTGTACTCCAATTAGGGCCAACGGATGGAACGATCGGAGTGATTGGAGAAATTGAAGCCATTGAAGCCATTGGAGCGATCGGAGTAATCGGAGTAATTTGAGTAATTGGAGTTATTGGAGTAATTGGGGCTGAACTCAACAAATTATTTATAGGCGTTTGATCTTTACTAGAAACCGGTAGATTGTTGGGAGGTTCGGCTTGAGAGCTTATATTCGCATTAGATATATCAGCAGCCAATTGATTATTATTTACGATTTCCATACGTAAACGTCTATTTTGCTCTTCTAATCGAGTATTAGTCATTGATTCAACAATTTGAGCATTAGCCAAAGATTCCACAAGTTGAAGAGGACCATTACTGACTACAGCTTGTACAGCAGTTGTGGAAATTTGGGAAATTTGATTACTCGTAACAGGGTTATCAATCATCATGACCACGGAAGATTGTTCAGGGTCAGCGGAACTCGATTGAATTTGAGGATTAGCCATAACTTGAGCCACTTGAGCCACTTGAGCAGCTTGAGCTTGCGCCACAGCAACGGTAGCTACTTGTTGGACGGCCGCGGCCATAGCAGCAGCTTGAACGGCTTTGGCTTGTACCTGCGCATTAACTTGCTCAGCTTGCTCAGCATCCGCTTGAGCTTTAGCCACAGCGACTTCAGCTGCGGCCTGAGCAGCTTGAGCAGCTTGTATTTGTGCCTGCACTTGTTCTACATCACCTTGTGTTTGAGCTTGAGCATGAGCATGAGCCACTGCGACAGCAGCGGCGGCAGCTTCAGCTTGTGCAGCTTGAACTTGAGCATGAGCTTGAGCTTGAACTTGAGCTTGAACTTGAGCTTGAACTTGGGCTTCAACTTGAGCTTGAGCAGCTACAGCAACAGCAACTTGAGCAGCTTGTACATGAGCTTCCACTGTAGCTACTGTAGAAGCTGGATTATTTTCTATAATAATTTGATTTTGTTGAACATGTTGCTGATCTTGGGGTTGTTGAGACTGATGTTTTTGTTGTTCCGCCATAGCTTGCATCATAGCTTGCATCTCTTGTTGAGCTGCTAAAACAACTTGAGCCTGAACTTGAGCCTGAACTTGAGCTTGTACCTGAGCTTGTACCTGAGCTTGTACCTGAGCTTGGACCTGAGCTTGTACCTGAGCTTGTACCTGAGCTTGGACCTGAGCAGCTTGAACTTGAGCTTGAGCTTGAGCTGCTTGAGCTGCTTGAACTGCTTGAACTGCTTGAGCTGCTTGAACTACTTGAGCACTTGCTAAAGTACTTACAGCATTTGCTTGATCTATTTGTTGTTGTTGTCTATTTAAATCTATTAATTGAGTATTAGAAGTTACAGGAATAGGTATCGTAGATATTATATCTCTATTAACTTGATCTAATATAGCCTGATTTAATATAACTTGTTCTTGAGTAGGATTAGGGATTATAACCTGATTAGGAGAGATCACAACTTGATTAGGAGAAATTACAACTTGAGTCGTAGGAACTGTTATAGTTAATTGAGGTTGTTGATCTTGTTGAGTTACTAGTACCTGATCTATAACTTTTGCAGGATCAATCGGTATTGAAACGTTAGGATCTATTGAGTTTATGGAATTTGTTGATAATTGAGTAGAATCAGTTGTGTCTAAAGCGTTCGTCGTGTTCATAACTAAGACGTGTTGCATAGCTAAATCTTGAGCGGAAGCTTCATTTATAGACACAGAAGTGGTATTTTCGTTGGATATTTGAGATTGTGCAGGTAAAGTCGTAGTTGTTGTGTCTATGACAACTGGTGACTGTTGATGTGAAGAGTCTATAAGTAATAATTGAGTTGTAGGGTTTTGCAATGAATCTAATGTAGGGTTTATAGATTGTTGTTGTGTAGTAGTAGTAAGATTTAGACCATTTACGGTATTATTCGTTGAGGGGGTAATATCTGAATTTGTTGTCATCGTTGTCGGTGACATTCGAGCATATTCGAAATTTTGAGATTCCATTTATATAGAAATATAATAAGAATAATTTTTATTTTTTACAATCTGCCGACCGAACAACGAATAATTTTTTTTTTCATGGATAATAATGTAATAATTAGGAAAAAAAAAAAAATTTTTTTTTATTATTATTATGAGAAGCAATAGTTTAGTGTGTTTACTTTGAATTAATTGATTGACCCAACTAAAAAAAACCCTAATAATAAAATGAGCTGAAATGGGTATATAAAGAGATAAAAAAAAAAAAAAAAAAAAAAAAAAAAAAAAATTTATGAAAAAAAAAATTTTTTTATATATATACTGATAATAATAATAATAATAATCGAAAAATATATATATATTAAAAAAAAAAAAAAAAAAAAAATACATTGTAACCGTTCTGGTACTACAGATAACCGAAAGCCCCCCCCTAACTCAAAGGTACCCCATTTGGGATAGTATGAAATTTTCTTTTTATTTTATCATTTTATTAAACTTGTTTACATTTTTTAGTTTAAATAATAATAAAAAAAAAAAAAAAAAATGGGGTATTTTTTTTTTTTTTTTTTTCGAACAAAAAATTATTCTACAGAAAACAATCTAAAGAAACTATTGTTATTATTCAAGAAAAAAAAAAAAAAAAAAAAAAACTTTTTTGTTTCTTAAAAAAGTAAATATATTCTTTTTACTCGAATATATCAAGTATAAAGAAAACAAAAAAGAAAGAACTAGAACCAAATTTTTTAAAATTCAGGCATGCGAATCAAACAAGAAACAATATGGGAGAAAAAGTGCAGTATTTTTTGACTGTATTTGGTAATTCGTTGGCATTTCCAGTTTCTTGTGTAAACAAATTAATAATTATTTTACTTTCATTATCGTTCTTATTTTACACAAGATGGTATCATAATGATTTTTTTTGATAAAATTGGGAATTACAAGATCGAAGTTCGAAAATGAATATTATAATAATATTTAAGTAATAATCTATAATATTTTATAACATTTTACAACAATTTACAACCATTTTTTATAATATTTTTTATTTTATTATATTTTATAATATTTAATTAATGATACAATAATAAATATTTTAAAATACGAAACAATCAAAAACTTCAAACCAGAAAACCCATAATGCGCAAAGTAAAAAAAAAAAAAATGCAAAACAAAAAAAAACTTCTAGAACTTAAAAAACTAATCCTTATACATTAAAGGAATAATGGAATAAGATCTACAATTTTTTTTTTCTTTCTTTTTCAAAAATGAAAAGGAGCGAAACTTATTATCAATGTTTCTTACGCACAAACCACATTTCACAACAATAATTACATTATTAATTTATGTCTAATCGAATATTCTATTTTTGGTAGAATCATGGTAAAAAGGTTTGGTTCGTTACGAATATCAAAAAAGATTTAGACTGCGGAAAAAAAAAAAATAATTACCGTAGTTTTTGACATCTTAAATATAATCTTTTAATCTATAATAAAAAAAATATTTTGTCATACTTGAGTTAACTTATAAAGTTATAACTTGATTAAAATTTTCTCCGAGTATAATTTCCGGAGTCAAGTGAATTTCCCTATTTAGTAAAGACAATATGGATATCATATGATCTGTTGATTATCTATCATCTCATTTGTTATTTTTAACGTTAAAATATTTATGACCCTAATTAGTTAATTTGGCAAAAAAAATATGAAATTTGTAATAATCGCATAATAATAATAATCGCGATTTCTTTTCGAGGCGTCAAATCAACGTACCATATATTATTCCGTGAATATATAAATACGCCAATTTACCAACTTTTTATTTTATCTTTTGACGTTTTTATGCTTACCGATATATTTTGCATCATGTTATTAATTTCCTTCGCGCGATTACCACGGGTTTTTTAGGATGTAATCATGTATCAGTGTATCACCCGATTATTATGTATGTTTCAAATTTTATTTTTTAAAAAAGAATGGTTTTTTGCGTCTTTTTTTAAAAAAATTATTAATTTGAAAGAACCTAATTTTGAATTTTTTTTTTTTTTTTTATATTCTACAAGTGATACTGCTTAAAGTTTTGCTTCACAATCCTTCTAAGGTTACAAATAAGTCGATTCGGAAATTTTTTTCCATTGCCCTTTGCAGAAATTAAATTTTTGATTTTTGATGATTTACAGTTAATTGAAGAAATTTGAAGAATTTGTAAATTTTAAATTTAATCTTAATGAAATATAGTTATTACTATGAATATCTATGCCATTTAATTTTATAATTGATTTTATTGGCTAAAAAATAAATGCAACGCCAGTGGCTTTTCCATCGGACATTATCCGATTAATATTGTATTTTATAGTTGGATAACTATGAAACGAATCATAATTCTATTATAATCGATCTAACGCGTAAAAAATAGATTGTGTTACTTATCCATATTGTGTAAAGTGTCCCGTTAGTGGTTATTAATTTTTATTAATTAATAATTGTTACTGCTTCTATATTTGTTTTTTAATACATTATCTAAATTAAAAGTTCGTTATTGATCTTAATTATCGGCCCTGATAATTATACAATGTTATTTTTATTACAATTTGAACTCGTTCAACTACTTATTAACTACATACAAGCCTTTTTAATTTATCTAGTATATATTTACTTGTCTTGCCTCCTGCGGTCTTGCGATTTTTTTTTGAATTTATATATTTATATACTACATATTTGAAACTTAAATTTATAAATAGCTTTTCAAGGTAATTACACTAGATTTGGTAATTTCATCATCCATCCTAATGCCGTAAAACGTTAGATAAAACTAAAAATAAATAGCGGCATATAAAGAGTCAGATAAACATTTTAAATTTTAAAAAATTTTCTTCTCTCTCTTTTAAATATCACTTTAATAAAATATGGTATTAAAAGCAAGAGCTATTTATAATTGTAATGCGGACGATGATCAAGAATTATCTTTTAAAGAGAAAGCAATTATTGTGGATAGTAAGTACTTAATTGATTTTTCTTACTTCCTTAACTTTATTATTTACTTAAAATTTTTTATAGTCGTTGAATCAAGTGACAAAGGTTGGTTTGAAGGTACTTTAGAAGGCTCAAAAATTCGTGGTTTATTCCCTGAAAATTATGTCGAATTTTTTGAAGAGGAAGAGGTAATTTATTATAACTAACCTTATTTTTTTTTTAAAAAAAAAAAACATTCTATTTAATTTTGAAGTGATCATAATTTTATGATGGGAAATAACTTTATAGAAACATTCTAAACTTCCTCCAAAACCTCCACCACGAAAAATATCTAATAATATTAATGGTGTGAATGAGAGTAGTGCACCACTCAATAAAAAGTCTTTGGATGATCCTGTCAACAATTCTGGTATATACCATATTGTACATACACATAACACATATAAATATACATATTCATAATTCTTGTAAATTTTCTTTATATCTTACTTTCTTTATTTTACTATTATTATTTATAGGCACCACCGAGATATCACTTCCCGAACCAAAAAAACTTTCGGCTGCTAAATTTGCTATCTTTGAACAGTCAAATAATAATAATAATAATAATAATAATAATAATAATATTGTAAAACCTTCCCAAAAATCACCACCAATATTAAAACCAAAACCAAAAATTTATCCAGCAAAAACTGAAACGTCAACAAGATCTATCGGATCCAATTCGCTTACGCAAGAACATGAAACGACAGCTCCATCAATTTCTGTTGTCAAAATGAAATCGATGTTGGAACGAAATGCTAAGGAACCTAAAGAATCAGTTCCTTTACCACCACAAAACTCAATAAAACCAGCAACTCCACTAAAACCCACGATTTCTCCTAAACCAGGAAAATTAGCCCCACCTCTACCTTCTAGGCCTTTAAGTACGAATCTTGAAATAGCCGAAAAGAAACCTCCTTTACCACCAAGAAGACAATCAAATACACCTTCAATTTCAAGTGTGAATTCAAATAATGATGTACCCCCGCCAACTCCTCCTAGGCCGTCACCGAATAACGTAAGATTATGTTACATGTTCATTTTTGTCATATAACACCGCTTTAATCAGTCTTTTTTTTTTACAGCCATTGACTAAGGCTACTACAAAAGCAAGGTCAGGTGTTCAAGATGTTGCTGGTGAAACGGCTAAACAAGGTGTATCAGTTGGTATTACACAACTGAAAGGTAAATGGTTATTTATAATTTGAACGAAGTTTTAAAATGTCTCAATTATTAATTTTTTTTTTTTTTTTACATTATGAAAGATGACTTGAATCGTTCTAAATATGGTAATAAAAAGATTCCTGGTCAAAATGCACTGTTTGACAAAGTCGAAAAGGAAGCTCAAAATATTGCTAATGATCAAGCAAAAAAGAAAGTTGGTGAAGCTTTTGATAAGAATATGAACGAAATTCAAAACAAATCAACATCTAAACCACTCGTACCATCTCGAAGCAGTAACATTATAAATGATCAAATATCTTCTACATCGCGACCACCGTTACCTGTAAGAAATACTGACATTAAAATTCCTCGTAGACCTACATCACATAACAACCCTTTCAGTGGTAAGTAGGTTTTATTAACAATGAATTTTTTTTAATATAAAAAAATTAATAAGCGTATTGCTATTGATATAGAAAATGATTTATCCCAAGGTATTCCACCTGATGTGAGAAAACGGTATGAAATTATATATGATGCAAATAAAGATGATGATGGTTATATTGATGGTAAAAAATTTTATATTATTATAGTAACAAGTAATTTCATGAACATCATTGAGAAATTCATTTATTTATTAGGTGCTGTTGTCAAAGAAATTTATTTGAGAAGCCGTTTAGACAACAAGACACTATTTAAAATATGGTAATGATTTTTTACTTATTTTTTCTTCTTTGATTATAAAGATAATTAAATTTTTAAATTTTATTACAGGAATCTTCTTGACAGCGATGAGGATGGTCGATTGTCAAAGAATGAATTTTGTGCAGGAATGTTTTTAATTGATGAGCGATTAAGAGGTCATCCCGTTCCCAATAAATTACCCTATGAACTATTAAATTAATTAAATTAAATTAAGTTTTTAAAATGATGAAAATTTTTAGAATTAATTATATTATTATGAAGTAAAATAATTATTTTATTTCTATCATGAAATCAACATTGTAATTTTTGTAACATATTGTAAATTTCGAGATACAGTCAGAACTAGACAATTTTGGATTACTATATCGAGGATATTTAATAAATCAAGTACTCTTAATATGCCGTATATATTAATTAAAATATAATCAGTAGTTGATAGTGTCGTTATTAAACTTTGACTGAGTATAACTTATAGCTATCACAAATCACTATATCGTTGCAGACATTAGAATGATGAGATGAATGGGAGAGTAGTTACCACATGAAAAATGTCTGATTTCATGAGCCATTATGTTCGTTGATTTTACCCAATCATATGTTCATATAATATATAAATATACCCGATGGTTTTACAACAACGATCAAATGATCGAGACCAAACTTTCTTTCACCTGAAGTCACTGACCAAACTCCAACACTTAGGTAAATCATGACATTCAAATTTACATTGTCAATATATACATTAACAAAATCCTTTTCTCAGAAAAAAATCCTCAGTTATCTACAATTTGGAAAGAAAGCAAAGGCAGAAATAAACTTAACCACGAATTCGATAAGGTATATTGTTTAATGATCCTCATTTATTTATAATTGCACAACTGATATACAAAATATGAACGGTGTGGTGATTTGGATAACAAAAAAAAAACGCGATTTTGGTATGATTTTAATTCCGGTCAGAATCAACAAATACAGCCAAATTTACTTTCATAATTTCGGGTAAAATTTAAATTTTGAGAAAATTTTAATTTGTAATTCTTGCTAAAACTAAGGTTTGGTCAGTATTACCGCTCAAATTTATCCAACAAAATGTGATTTTTACTATAAATAGTAAAAATAATATGAATTAATTTTGCCAAGATCTCATGATATAATCATACCAAATTGTATTATTCTAAATACTTTAATCAATAGTATAAAGTAGATTATTAATATGTACTACCAAAATTTCCAATGATACTAATTTATTAAATATAATAATCACATGAGCCAATTGGTAAAATTAAGACTAATCAGCTAAGTAGTAACAGTTTTGATTAAAATCAAATCCATTTTCAAATAAAAAAAAATCAAACATTATATTAAAAAAAATAATCCATTCAAAATTTCTATTATAAAATTTATTTTTTCATCAACTAAAATTAATAAATTTATTTTAAAAAATAAAGAAAAAATATTATATTAAAAAAAAAAAAAAAATAATTCATAAATATTTAATAAAATAAAATTAAAAAAATTAATAATTTTTTAAAATAATTAATAAATAAATTTTAATTAAATATTTTATAAGTTCAAAATTTAATCTGCTGCAACTGATTTGTGAAATATAATTTTATTTTTAAATTATAATAATTTGTAAAATATTCTACAGGAATTTTATTAATTCTATCAATCAATTTTATAATCTTATATTATACTGAAAAAAAAAAAAATAATATAAAAATAATTATAAAATTAAATTATTAATAAATAATTAGTAAAAATTGAAATATTATTATAAATTTCATTTTATATTATAAAATAAGTTTATTTATATAAAATTTTAATTTTAATAATTTTAAAAATAATAATTTAAATCAAATTAAAGTTATTATATATAGTATTTAATAATAAATTTATTTTTTAAAATTTAAAAGTAAAATATATAAATATTTAAAATTTTAAATAAATAAATTAATATAAAAAAAAAGATATAAATGTAAAATTTAATTACCAAATAATGTTTTTTATATATATCTATTTAATATTAACATATTTTAATATATAATATAAATTTTAAATTTTCAAATAACCTATTTTTAAAATAATTTTTCATGTAATTTTCTTTATTTAATTAATAATACACTAGATTTCTATTTTTTACAATTTTATGATATTTATTTTAAAATATTTAATTAATTTTTTTTATATTAATTTACTATTTAATAATTATAAAAAAGAGTAACTTTCCAGTATAGCAGATTCTTTGTATACCTTCTTAAAACAATAGGATATTTTATCTAAGATTATTTTACTTAAGCATAATTACTTATATAGAGAAATATACAACTAATAGTGCATATATAAGTTTTTTTTAATAATAAATGGTTTGTAAATTATATTAGTTGTTATATATAACTGATATAGTTAAATCATATATTACAAATATTTTTAATAAATTTATAAATGTACTGCAGAAAAAAAAATAGTCATCATAAATAAAATTATGTTTTTAATTTTAAATAAATTTAATAAATCTTTGATTCATTTTAATAATTTAATAATCATATAATTTAAATATATTTTATTTTCAATCATTTTTTTTTTTTTATAATTAACTAATACAACTACAAATGATCAGTATGTTATTTATAACCGATATTATCCGAAAATGAATAACATTTTCTTTTTTTTAGTTAATAATATTAAAGATGGAATAATTCATACCATTGTCTCTTTTGATGAACTCCCTAAGGGAAAGTTGATTCTTTTGAAGGGTGGCGGCGGTTGATTACACTCTGAATATTTTTTTTTTTCATCCTTCTACTCCTTTAGTCATTAAAGTCTTTTTATTTTATACGATACAATTAAAACTGCGTATCCGGCACTATTTTAAATCACGTGCGAAATGCGCAAGGTGAGGAGTACAGTTTCTTTGCTTAATTACATTTTCTTTATATGATATTTAAAAGTCAAATCATGAACCAGTAATTTATGATTAAAATTTGATAACACGAAAAATAACTTTGTAATAAAGAATTTGGCATGATCACGTTGTAAATAATATTATTAGTTCAGTCCGATTGACTACATGAATTATCTTAGTCTGAATAGAGTCTGATTAAATCATTTAAGTAAAACTTTTACAGTACATATTAAATCATAAATAATTAAGGATTGTAAAATTCCACTTCAATAGAGAAACCTATAAATTTTTGAGAATAGAAATAATTTGCGAATTCCGCCTTTTTATTAAATACAACGTTGATCTTTCATTAATACAAAAAATATGATATTAGTCATTATTTTATTCTCTTATAATATAATAAGTCGTTTCTATATTAAAATTGTTTTTGCACATCGATTTTGTATAAACAAAAGAAGTTTATTATTATTAAAAATTAAACGTTAAAAATTATAATATAAAAGAAAGGAAGTGAAAAGAAAGATAGACGTATAATATAATACAAGAAAAAGAAAAGGTTATGACAGAGTGTGGTTGTTTTGATTGATGTACAAAAAAAGCGTTTATGATTGTAATAAATAATAAAACTTTATAATAAAGGAGAGAATTCTCTTAAAAACCATCTAAAATCCTATCACAAAAAAAAATTAATTTTTTTCTTTTTTTTTCTTTTTACATTGTTTGCTATATATATATATTTATTTATATTTATTTATATTTTATATTCAACGCTTTTTTTTTTTTTTTTTAATATATATATTACCCAAAGAAATCTAAAAAAATTTTTTGTTATACCACGCTATGTTTGATTTTTGGTGAAACGGATGAGGACGGTGGTCCTCCACTTTGAGCATTCATTTGTTTTGCATAACCTACAATTTTTGAGAGGGAAAGGTAAGGAGCAAAATAAAGTTAACATAAGTACTTCTTTTTATTCAAAAAAAAAAAAAAAAAAATTAGGATAATCATTATGCAGTGTTGTTGATTGTTTTCACGCAGATGCCATTTGAATTATTAAAGTTTCTTTTTACAATTAGTTTTTTTTTGCATCTGCCTCTTATCCACTCCAGAAATTTAAGAGTGATGATATATGATTACAAATTTACGTACGTAAACCACAAGCGTTACATAAAGTTTTTGGACCATCGGGCCCTTTCCGCCATTCGGGCGAGTCTTTTCGTTGACAATGATGACATACCTTGTTTGAGGAAGGTGCACTTCGCTTCTTCTATTAAAGAAGAAAAAAAGAAGAATAATAATTATATTAAATGTATAATAAAAATAAATATAAATTAAGTAAATTAAATGATACATTACTCTTTTCTTCTTTGAATGTTTAATAGTTTCTAATTCTTCGCGTAGTTTCTTATTCGTTAGTCTCATTTGATGTAATTCATATTGCCAACTGGTACTCCTTGTTGTATCCAATTCTTCAAAAATATTATCAGTAGGTTGATGTTCAACTGAAATATTCCTTAAATGTATGGATGGTGTTGGCGTAGAACCTCCAGATGAAGCCCCATCAGGAGAGCATGATGATGATGTGGGTGAAGATTGAGCAGGTGATACTGAAGAAGAACGTCGCCTTGGTTCAGAGGCGACTTCTTTTGTTTGACAAATGACGAATGATGGTTTTTGATCTGGTTGACCAGAATCTCCTGGATAAAACGTTGTAATAACTTCAATGTATTGTCCATTCTTTTTTAGAAAGTGATGTTTTAAGCTATGAGTTTTTCCATCTTTTGCAGATGTTAAACTTCTCGTTATATCAGTCGTACGGTCAGATCTAACATGATGATATAATGAAGTTCCTACTAATTCTTCTGAAGTATAACTCAATAAATTTTGACATGCTGAAGACACATATAAAAATAACCCATCTACTGATAATTTTGTCCAGAATTCTTGATCCGTCATTCCTCCAATTGTTTGAAGATCTTTCCATTGTAATTTATAAACGGGTCTTTCACGAGCTGAAAGTATCACACATTTTCTTCCTTTTCCTTGTTCTAAATGTAATTTTCCATGTGCTTCAAACCACATATATCCTGAATGTTTTCGTCTAATACGATAAACGAGATTTACTGCTTCTATACCATTCGAAGCCTCTTTTAATTCTCTCATAACTGGTACAATATCACTTGGGTGACATATTGATGAAAGGCCATTTGCTAATAATTCCTCTACATCGTATTCTAATATTCTCTTACAACTTGGTGAACAATAAAGAAATATTCCTTTTAACGAAAGAACGTGAATGAAGTCATCTGAATGCTCTAATAGCATCTTATACCACAGTCGTTTACTAACTTCAGTATCTGCATTTCCTCCAATTAAATCAAACACTTCAAGTGATGCAGGGAATGGCATAGCACTATTTAAGTCTCGAATATATTCTTCAACATTAGATTCATTCATATAACCAACACTTGGGGGTATATACTGAGATAGGTTCATTAAGGAGTAATTTACAACATATGTGCCATCCTTCATTTTTTCCAGTATAGCGTTTGGTTGGTCAACCAAGTCCTTCATATTAAATATATATTGCTGAAAATGTTAATATATTTGAAGAATAATCACTGCAAACAAGGCCACACCACATCGATTAATAGATTAGAACTTTATGAATAATAACAACTTACGCTCATACAAATCAAACGAGAAACAAATAAAAATATACATATATATATAAATAATGTAGTGCACCGTATAAAAAACCATATTGATAATAATCTTTAATGA
Organism: Rhizophagus clarus; assembly: GCA_015698045.1. Classification (NCBI taxonomy): domain Eukaryota; kingdom Fungi; phylum Glomeromycota; class Glomeromycetes; order Glomerales; family Glomeraceae; genus Rhizophagus; species Rhizophagus clarus. The sequence goes on along the minus strand of BLAL01000182.1, from coordinate 202,068 downwards.
TTTTTGATTTTCATAACTATTAAATTAGCTAAATAGCAATGATTATATTAAATTTAAAAGGTGTAAATACATATGTTGGAATATTAATAATATAAGAATGAATGTATAAAATATAATAGTTTCATCTTAATTTATCCATAATAAAATGCAAAAGTAGTGTGGCCTAATTAAACATGATTTAATTAATCGTCAAGATATTTACGTACCACTTGGAAGCCAACAAAATAGGCAATCTCGTCACTATCCCATGTTATTGGTATAACAGTCACCAAATTGATAAATGGCTGACAAACATAAAAATAATGATAATTAAATCATATATTAAATAAATAAAAAAATGCAGCTAAAAATTACCTGTCCACCTTTTCTATAGTTGATAATGGATGCTTGACATTCTTTTCCAAGAATCATGTGACTTTTTATATGATAAACCGCGTTATTATCGGTATAACGACGACGCGAACCAAGAGCCACATGTCCATCTGGAGCTTGTAAGAATCTGCAATTTCGCCCAATAATTTCCGAATTAGAATATCCAGTCAACTTTTCGAACGTATGACTGGCATATACGATCGGGAAATCATATTCACGAGCATCGACTGAAAAAAAAAAAAAGATGATGAATGATTTAATAAAAAAAAAACAACAGAATTACGCGTTTGGATAAATTAAAATCTTTTTGTGTACCAACTAAAAATGAACAGCTCATGTCGACAGGACCAATATTTATCTGCGGATTCGGCCTATTGATTGAAATCATAAATTAAGTGTTAGGATATATATATAAATAAATCATATTACCTAATAAAAAAAAGGACCTTGCAGCAACACGAGCCTAATAAATGTACGATTAATATTGAATAATAACATAATCATAAAATTTTCCTTTTAATTTAATTATTCAACATACCAAAACCCCAAGCATATCAAATCCTGTACTAGAATATAATCCTGGAAAGTTAGTTGTTACAGCTCCTGCTACATAAGGTGATTGATTGATAAATTGATTAAAAAAAAATAAATCTAATAAATTCAATAAATAGCAATAATAAAATAAAAAAAAATAAAAAAATAAAATAAAATAAAATAAAAAAGAAAATCACGTTATTTAATTTACTAACCTGTTACAGGAGGTGGTGGAATTGGACCTAAAACTGGAGGAATTATAGGTAAATTTGAAGAACTTGCTGATCCACTTGATCCACTACCGGATCCAATGTTTCTCACATTACTTCCTATTACATTACTCAAATTAAATAAAGGATCCATAGAAGAAGGAATATTACTTATATCATAAGGAGAGGGTTCAGATGATTGTTGTTTAATCAATCGGGTATCATCCTGATTTGTAGCAACCGATGTAGTTCCTCTTTTTAGAGCAATTTCGGGTCAAATAATTAATGTTTAATAAAAAAAAGAAAATCAGAAATAAAAAATTTTTTAGATACTTACAACGCACTATTAGTAAAAGCTGGATTATATGGAAATGTAACTGAGGCGTTATTTAAAAAATTTCCTGTTTCTTGTTGTGTTTGGTTTTCAGAACCCAAAAGATTTTCCAAATATTCAGGATCCTGATAAGACATTTTTTATTATAAATAAGGTCGACTAAAGTCGATCAAACGTTCCAAATACTTTTTTAAAGAATTGGTTCACAAATATATATATAATATTTATTATTTTTTTATATTTTTGTCTCAAGTTGATAAACGCACAAAATAGTAAGATTCCAATAATATATTACAAAAAGTACGTGCGAAATACAAAGAAGGGTATATAATAGAAAACGAGTGAAGAATAATAAAAAACCAAAACGAGTTGGTAAGATAAAAAAAAAAGAGTGAGAAAAAAAAAAGAACACAAGACACAGTTAAATGAATGGGAATAAAATAACAAAATCACATGTGTAACGAAAGTTTATTTGTTGTTGGAATAAAAAATCTACAACTTTGATATTGCTGATTATTATCCTGTTGGTAACTTCAATCATATACAAGAAAGGCTACGTTGAATTATTTTTATTTATTCAGCCTTATTTCCTTTTGTTGATTCAAAAAATTGTTTTTGGTTGGTAAAGTATTTTACTTTAAGTTCTTTTTTTTTGTATATTTTAAAATAAAAAAAAAAAAAAAAAAAAATGCGTGGCCCTGACATGGTTTAACCATATGTACCCCTATCTTCTTATTAATTGCATATCAAGTAAAATTTAAACCTTTTGTAGTAACCATTCCGAAGAATATTTGCCTTCAATCTGATTACAAGGGATAGAAACTTGTATATCAACTGGTAAATATTAATTTCGCTGCGGTATTTAACTATTATACTAACAAAACGCCAGAGAGCAAAAATTAGAAAATTTCAATCATCCGAAAATTTAACTTTAAAAACATTCATTATTCCTAAAACGTCATTTTTTGATATCTTACGAATAAAAATTATATTTAAACATTTAAAATAATTAATATTTAATTAAAATAAGGATTCGGAGATCCCGAGATTTCTTTAAATATCGAGTGTTGGGACTTTTATCGTGAAAATTCCGACAAAAAAAAAAATTTTTGAATTAATAATACGGTCCTGAGGAAAAAAACTTGTTTAATGCTGATCAATATAAATATGAACACTAAAACACATTCTTTTTATTACATAATGTGTGATCATAATTACTTAATCGAGAAAATTCTTTATAAGGAAACATTTGTTACATCTCATTCAAAAAAACTAAAAAATAAAATGAAATCATTTATCATTTGAATCTGACTTGAATTATTATTAATTCTGATCGTTCTTAATTTGAAGTTGAATGATAGTACTATAATCGGATAATAAAAAAAATTTTATGTGGCAATAACATTTTCAAAACTTTTTAATCAAATTATTCTTTATTAAAATCGATTTAAATCGTGAACTTGAAGTTAAATATATTCATTCTATTAAAGAAATTCCCCCAATCTTATCCCTTAATTTTTAGTCGTGACTAGAATGGTAATGATTACGTCTGAAATTATCCCACTTTTCTTAATATTAACATAAATATTTCAGCCGATCTTTAGTCGTTAGTATGTGTAACCGTTTTGATGATAATCACCTATAGGTTATCCTACCGACTTATAGGTATAAATTAAAACGGTATATTAAACTATTCTTTGCTTCGCTAACACTGAAAGAGATAATGTTTATCGATGATCAGAGTTTGATAGTGGCATTGAAACATTTATAAGATAATTGTGTAATATTCGATAAATATTTATTAACTTCATTTATATTGATATATTATATATGCGTATATATATATATATGTATATTTATATACACTTATCAAGTATATAATTATTAAAATTAAAAAAGACAAGTTACTTAATCTTGAGAACAATTAATAATCCGCACATTATATTAATAAAAAATGTCTCAATCCTTATTTGGTATAAGGACAAAGAAAAATATTTGGGTTTCTTTCATTCGTTTAGGATTTAAAAACATTATGTTTAATAAGAAAATAATAAATATACTGTAATTGGATAGATTGATTATATTTTGTTTATCATATGACTACAATATAATAATCATGATCATCTTAAAAATGATAAATTTATTTTTTTTTTTTTTTCTTTTTTTCATAATGTCAAGAGAAAATAATATAGTTGAGTATGGACCTTCCGAACTTGGCACAAAAGAATATTGGGATTCATTATATGATCGTGAGAATAAAAATTTTCAAGAAAATGGTGATATCGGAGAAATTTGGTATTTATTTGTAAAATCGAGATTTTTTTCTTTTTTTTAATCAAATATTATAAATATTATTTAAAGGTAAAATTCTGTTTAGGTTCGGAGAGAATAGTGTAGAAAAAATGGTAGACTGGGTACTTTAAAAAAAAAAAAAAAAAAATTCTTTTTATATTATATTTTATTTTGTGATCTCATTGATAAGACTTTATATAAATAGGTTCTTAAAAATGGATCCCCATCATCCACCAAAATTCTTGATATAGGTTGCGGAAATGGACATCTTCTCCTAGAATTAGCTTCCAACAATTTCAAAAATTTAATAGGAATAGATTATTCATCAAATGCAATCAAATTAGCAAGAGATATTGCTAGACAACGTAATCTTTATGATATAATATCATATTATGTTATTGATTTAATTAATTCATCTATTACAGAGAATAATGAATTCTGGTTAGACGGAACAAGAAAATTTGATATAATATTAGATAAGGGTACTTTTGATGCTATTGCTCTTTATCCTTACGAAATTAATGAAGTGAAAGAGAAAGCAAAATATCCAAAGGATATTTATTCAAGTCAAGTTCATTCTTTATTAAATATAAATGGTTATTTGTTGATAACAAGTTGTAATTTTACTAAAGACGAATTGATTAGCAAGTTTAGTGATGGTAGGTGAAAATCTCCCCCTCTCCTCTCCTTATTTTATTTTTATTTATTTCTTTTATATTTCTTTTTTTTAGAATTTGATTATTTCGATCATATAAAATATCCAACTTTTACATTTGGAGGTGTTAAAGGACAAACAATTTCAACTGTAGCTTTTAAACCAAAAAAAAAAATATCACTAATTAAAATTACATAAAATTTTCATCAAAGAATTAGTTCTTGTAAATTATGAACGCCTTATGTGATCATATTTGATAACAGATAAGCATTTTTACCAAATTAATTGCCATATAATGCTACAAAAAGAAATTTCGGGACCTCAGGTTGTTTCGTTTGTTTATTGCACATGATAAATTTTTCATCATTCCTTTGATAGAAATTTGTCGTTACAAAAAAACGTTAATAAGGAAATATTAAAGTGGGTCATATATTAAATAGGAATTCAATGGAGAAAGAAAAGAAAACTTTCTTTCTTTTGACCAAGCAGGTAGCAAATTTTTATCTTTCCGTTTTTATAAAAATGCAAGCACGACAAATATTAAATAAAAATGATGAAAATGCTAAAGGTTCTTTTTTTATTGATAATGAACAATATTATGTTTCCTTTCCTGTAATTAATCATGATTATGATGAAAGAGGATATTCATTCGAAAGTTCTCCAAATTGGATATCTAACTATGGAGTTCGAAACAATCAAGGAATAAATTGTATAGTGTTACATTGGGATGTGTGTGAGTCAGTAAGAGATTGTTTTCGCACATTATGTCAAAGAGGATTATCAGCACATTTAATGATAGATTGGGATGGAAGTGTATATCAAATATTGGATTTAATAAAATTAGCTAATCATGCAAAGGGTTGTAATCATAATTCAATCGGTATAATGCCACAGAATCCCGTTAATATATTGAGAAATGATCGAAATAGGCCTCTTACTGCGAGTAGAGAACCTGATAGCAATGAACCATATTCTCATTTGGATTTTACTAATGAGCAAAAAGAAATGGTGGTAAAAGTTTGTAATGATTTATGTAATATATTTCCTAATATACCAAGAATTACTGATATTTTATCAGAAGAAGAAAAAATTGGTATTCTTGCTCATTATAATACTCAACATGGTAGATATGGTTCTTTATGGGAAGAGTTTTATAATGCTGACTATATAATTAGAAATTAAAAATTTGATATATGTCAAAATTTTTATTCTATTATTATTATAAATAATTTGCTTTATTTTTGTTATTTATTAAATACAGTCATACCTCCATAAGTGCACCCCCCTTGGGACCATAGTAAAAAAATAGCAGAATGTGCACTTAAAGAGAAAGTGCATTTATAAAGGGTAAAATATTAAGAACTCTTATAAGTTGGAACTAAAGCTTACCATGCATTTAGAAAGAATTTACATATTACATGCATTTATAGAGAGTGCACTTATAGAAATGTGACTGTAAAATACTACTATTAATAAAAATATATAAAAAATTTTAGGTATTTTTTAATTTTTTTAATTTCCAATACAATATTTTCTTACATAATTCCAAATTATTTTGGATTTGAATGACATTTATAAATCCATTCAATGTAATTTATAAAATATTTGTAAAAAAAAATAAAATTTTATACTTCTTTACAAATTAAATTTTTGAATTGCCAAAGTATATACAGTAGCAGCTATACTGAATCTGAATTGATATACAGTAACTATAATTATTTTAATAGACATAATGCATTTTGATAATAAATGTAATGCATCATAACAAATCTTATTAATTAATTTATTATTTTATTAAAATGATTTAAAAAAACATTTAAAATCATTTTTATTAATAACTAATAAATTATTAAAATAATAAAATGATGATTTTGAAAAATGTTAAAATCATTTTTTTATTAAAATAATTTTGAAAAATATTAAAATCATTTTTTTATTCAAATAATTTAAAAAAAATATTAAAATCATTTTTTATTATTAAAATAATTTAAAATAATATTAAAATCATTTTTTAATTAAATAATTTTAAAAAAATCTATTAAATCATTTTAATTAATAATTAAAAAAAATAGTTAAAATCATTTTTAAATTGGTTTTAATTAACAAATAAAAAAATAATTAAAAGTATTTTTTAAATTATTTTTTTTTATTAAATGATTTAAAAAAACTTAAATTATTTTTTTTATTAAATGATTTAAAAAGAAACATTAAAAATAATAATTATTTTAATTTTATTAAATGATTTTAAAAAAACTTAAATTAAATGATCTTTAGAAAAAAAATTAAAAGTTATTTTTTTATTAATATATTAGTAGGTCAGGTTAATTTATTACAATTATAGATATTTTTACTTATTAAAATATTTTATATAATATTAAATCAATCAATATATATGGAATTTCATATTATATGAATTGCAAATTAATTAAAAATTTTTTTTTTGATTTCACTTTATATTAAAACAAAAAAAACTTAATATAAAAATTCATTTTAACTCATCTAATATAATTAACAACCTATTTAATTTATAGTAAACCATTTTTTTTTGTCATTATTTTCTTAAAAAATATTATTCTAACTTTTTTTTTCTTTTGTAATTTTTATATAAAAAGATATTTTTAAAAATAAATATTCAAAAAAACTAAAATTTGCTTCTTTAATACCCTTTATCTTTATTCTACTATAATAAAGAATTTTTTTAAATGATTTTTAATTAAAATGATTTAGTAATATTACATAATATTATAAATAAACCAAATCTATTTATATGATGATTTAAAGTTAATTTTAATTAGTTTAACTTAGAAATTAACTTATATTAATTAAATTTAAAAAAAAAATTTTAATTATATTCTTTTTCTTTATTTGAAATAAAATATTTTTTTTTTGTTTAAAACATTAAAGTCGTAATAACTTTATTAGTAAAAAGGAAAAATGTATTAAACACCCACTAAATACAAAAGTATTACTTCTAATCTGCGGATCAATCTTAACAATTGTCACAACATTAAGAACAAATGTAAATGATAAAGAGGTACAATAAAAGAAAAAAGTAAAAATTATACAAAAAGACTAGTTTATTTTGCTAAGTAACTTTCTTGAATTTTTTTACAAGTGTTTCAGACTATTAGTTAACTTAGTCTGAATCTTTTTCATTATAATGACTTTTGCATATAGATCATATTTAGAGATCCTAGTTTTGGAACTGTGTTCTTATCATGATTTCTTTGGCTCCTTCATAACTTTCTTTTCTTTTTATTGAATAGATGAATTTGTAGTCTATAAATTGATTAATTAGATTTAGTTAAATCCTGTTGTCAGGATAGATTTATTGGATTTAGCAGAAAAACTGTTATAACTTTCCACTGGTCAAAATCGATGCTATCGGGTACATATCGGGTACATATCGGGTACCTGATATGTACCCGATATGTGTGAAATATGTGTATGCTATTTAATAATACTACACATATCGGGTACCTGATATGTACCCGTCAGATGCAGAAAATTGGTGACATATAACGTACATATCGGGTACATTTCTCATACATATTGGGTAGTTAAATATTGGTTACATATCATAGATTTATTGGGTACCCGATATATTTTAAAAATATCGGACAGATATTATACACTTATCGGATAGTGCTAATAAGTATCCTATATATACCCAATATATATCCTATTTGTATTTGAAATATAAGCATAATTTCATAATTTTCACACATATCGGATAGCCAAAAAGTATAGCATTTATGGGGCATTAATAGTAGTAGATTTATAATTTAAATACAATTGTAATTTAAAAGTAATTTAATTCATTTAATTGTAATTACTGAAAGTTTTATTTATATTTTCAATCGATAATAAAAAAAAATATTATACAAAAAATATTATAAAAAAAATTCACTACTCTTTACACAAATTTACAATTAATATTCACTTGTTTGCTTGTTTTCATTTCATTATATCTATTTAATTTGAAAGAAAGTAAAATGTTAGTAATAAAAGTGTTAGTATGAATATTAGTAGAAGTGTTAGCAAAAGAAAAGGAACGTTAATAAAAAAATTTTACATTAGAAAGTGTTAGTATTAATGTTAGTATGAAAGTTAGTAGAAGTAGAAAAGGAACGTCAATAAAAAAAAAATATAAAGTATAAGTATTAATGTTAGTGTTAATGTTAGTAGAAGTGTTAGTAAAAGTAAGAAATAAAAAAGGTTTAACAGTAGAACATTGTTAGTAGGAACGTTAGTAGGAGGAAACACATTAGAAAAAAATATTAGTAAGAGTGTTAACAGGATGGAAAAAGAAATTTCAACAAAAAATGTACCTTTGTATTTATTTTTTAGAAAAACCAATAAAGTAAAAAACTCGATAGTAGAACATTGTTTAGGACGTTAGTGAAAAGAAATACATTGGAAAAATATATTAATAAGAGTGTTAAGAATAACATAATAATGGGAAAAGAAATTTCAACAAAAAATATACCTTTATCTTTATTTTTTAGACAAAAACAATAAAGTAAAAATTTGAGAGAGAGAGAAAAAAGTTTTGAAAAAAAAAAAACGATAAATAAATAATTAAATCGTAATCGTGCAATCACATGATCAACAAAATTATCAATTTTTATTGGTTATTTGGGTAATATTATAAATAACATAATAATGGGAAAAGAAATTTCAACAAAAAATATACCTTTATCTTTATTTTTTAGACAAAACAATAAAGTAAAAATTTGAGAGAGAGAGAAAAAGTTTTTGAAAAAAAAAAAAAAAAAAAATACGATAAATAAATAATTAAATCATGATCGTGCAATCACATGATCAACAAAATTATCAATTTTTATTGGTTATTTGAGTAATATTATATTCAGCCACATCAGCCACAAAATTGGTCACCTATCGAATGCACAAGTCAATATTAGCGAAGAAGCACAAACTTGATTATTCACTATTCGTGCTCAACTTGAGTTGATAAAATTATTAAAAAATCACTGATTTTATTAAATTTATCAGAATTTTTATACCTAATTAAAGATGATTAAATTAAGTTTTACTACTGATTTCATTATAACGTTACCAACTTTTTTGTTAATCTTGGATATTTTATTTTGAATTTAAATTGTTCGCTTTGAACTCGAGTTGAACTCAAGTTCAACTCGAGTTTAACTCATTCGCTCAAGATCTTTGTGTAATGTATTGTAGATCTGTAATTGTTTTATTTGTAGTCTATAATTGGCAAAAGCTTATTATAAACCAAAATAAAAAACACTATTTATTTACGTATCTGTATTATTAGATTTTACCTTTTTTAGATTTGATATATAATTAAAAAGAAGACCTTTATCTTGATATTTTGGAATCACGATCATAACAATTGAGTTTAGGTCGAGTTTAATTGTTCATTATGATTGATTGTATTGTAGATCCGTATCTGTATTATAATTAATATAAAGAAGACAGATCATAACAATCATGACATATTTGAGAAATTAGAACAATTTACGTAAATGTTCTTGAAGGGTAATTAATATAATAATACAAGGTGATAAAAAATTGTTTTTAAAAAGAGGTTTCATCTTTTTTTTTTTCTTACAATAAATTTGTTGTTGTTATTTCTATTATATATTCTTTTTCTTAAAATTTGTTGCCGTTATTTTTTATTATTATATATTCTTTTTCTTAAAATGCCCGCAAATTGGACTGATGCAATAACTGAATATTTAATAAGATATAGGAGGTAAAAAATTAAATGAAAACTAATAAATAACTTTGATCATATTCTAGTTTTTTTTTCTCTTACGTTTCCTGATCTAAAAATTAAATAAATAATGTAAAGGAGAAGGAACAACTACTACCATGACATACCCAGGAGGGACCGCTCCGAATTTTGGGAGAGCCTAGCTCGAAGAATTCAGAGACGGTTTTGCGTGAGGTTCACTGGCCAACAGGTAGAAAGAAAGTGGAGAAACTTGGTCACGAATTTTAATGTTAGTAAAATAATAATAAATCATAAAAAAAAAATAAAAAAAAATAAAAAATTAATAGTATTAACATTTTTAGAATTTCTGTGAATAGAGGAATGGTGCGCGAAATGGAAGGTGGTCCTGAGAAGGAGAAAGATATTATAGGCAGTTCCGCACAAGGTTTTGGGACAGACCTGGTAATTATTAAGAATTTTTTTAATTTATATTTAAGTTATTTAAGTTCTAAATTTATATATATTTCTTAGGGAACCACCACAGTCGTAGGCGGCGTAAAAACACTGCGTATCGGCGGCCTCGGAATCCTTAAATTATATTTTTTTATTTTTATTTTTTTTTTTATTTTGTATTTTTTATATTTTATTTTTATTTTTTATATTTTTATATTTTTATTATTTTTATTATTATTATTTTTTATTTTTTATTATCTTTTATTATTATTATTTTTTATTAAATATATATGTATATTATATAGTCATCTAATTATTATTTTAATATTTTTACTATTTTATAATTTGATTTAATATCGGCCTATATTCAACTGAAATTAAAAAATTCGACCTCAATTATAAGTAATTAAAGCTTATTATAATAAATTGCTTTTATTCAATAAATATTCATTTTTTTTTTTATTAAAGTATTAATTAAATAAACAATCTGTCATCATATATTATATAATATATTGTAATGATGAAATGTCCCCAATAAATTTTTAAAAAAGGTACATTTAGGCGTGACAGATCTAATACCGTTGATTCTTCCAAATGTTACTAAAATCTTTCCATAGATCAAATTGAGAGAACTAATCTATCAATTTACAATATAAAATCTTGAAATAATCTTTCACATTTTCAAAATACGTGATCAAACTCATTTTTGCTAAACTGCCGAAACCTTTTGGCGTTTACATGCAATAGTTTCGGCATTTTAATTTAATTTGACGATCATTGATTATCATGATCAATCTATTTTTATGGTTTTCTAAACCATAATTTTTTTTTTATTTTTTTTTTAGGTTGCTGGACTCCCGGACTTGGAATGTAAGTTGAAAGGGGTGGGGGGAATTTTTTTTTAATATTAAAGAAACGTTACTAACGTTTCTTTCTTTATTTTTTTTAAGTTGCCAGCCTTCTTGGACGAACTGGACTTGGGAAATGTAAGTTGGAAAGGGTGGTGATTTTTTTTTAATATTAAAAAAACGTTATTAACGTTTCTTTCTTTATTTTTTTTAGGTTGCCAGCCTTCGTGGATGAACCAGACTTGGGAATGTAAGTTAGAAAGGGCGGGGGATTTTTTTTTAATATTAAAGAAACGTTACTAATGTTTCTTTCTTTATTTTTTTTAGGTTGCCGGCCTTCTTGGACGAACTGGACTTGGAAATGTAAGTTGGAAAGGGTGGTAATTTTTTTTTAATATTAAAGAAACGTTACTAACATTTCTTTCTTTATTTTTTTCAGATTGCTGGACTCCGGACTTGAAATGTAAGGAGAGAGGGAGGGATATTTTTTGAATATTAAAGAAACAGTTTAACGTTTCTTTTATTTATTTTAGGTTGCAGTTTCCCTTGTTCCTCTTGATCCTAACGTGATCACGATTAAGAAAAGTTTGAGCAAACTTTTCTTAAAATTGTATTATAAATGACTGTAACTTTTTTATTAATTTATTGTAATAAAATACGTAATAAAATAAAAATATTAACAATAATAATTATACTTTTAAACACTTTACAAAAAATTTATAAACTTGATAATGCATTCAATAAATAAGACAATAAAAATTTTTTAACTACATTAAACGAATTAAAAATTTCCAAAAAGAAAAATCTATAAAGAAAGTAAACTCTAAAAAATTTCTTAATACGTTATATAATATGAAATCTAACGTATTAAAATTTGTATCACATATCGGGTATCCGATATGTGTAAGATAGAACTGTGCCCGATATATATTAAATAACATATTGGTGACCAATAGTTTAGATATCGGGATCTTGGTAATTAGGCATATTTTGAAGTGTAATAAATCGGGTACCCGATATGTAAAAATACCCGATATTTATCTGATTAGTCGCCGATATATAAGTCCCCGATATGTACCCGATAGAATTGATTTTGACCAGTGTTCATCTTTCTTGGAATACTTAGTTGTATTTAAGAAAAGAGCAGAATTCTTCTTGAAAGGTGATGCCAGGCGAATTGCGATATGTTTACACATGAAATATTCTTGACATACCAAAAGGTGGGATTACTGATGCACTTGTATAAGTGTTCTCAGAATTTGAAGTAACCCATTACTTTTCATGATCTGTCTGAAGATTTAACTTTTTTAAACATCTTTATGTTTAGTTTGCTGAGAAATGCATTATGTTGGAATTTCATAAGCGTAACAGTAGTTATCAAGTCAGGCAGATTGAATATAGCTGCTTGGAATTATTCATATTTTTTCATTCTTGAAGATTCTATGCTACTGAAAACTAATAGATACATCGGGAAAGTTATATTAGTTCAGATCTGCAGTAATCGGTGATTTTAGCAGATTGCCGTATTTTTTTAATGCAATTTTATTAAGAATCTGCACAATACTGCAGAAATTATTTTTTTTATTTTTTCAAAGATTTTTTTATGAAAAATTTGTGATAATCTCCAAAATTGCAGATTTTTAAAAATACTTTGTACAAAAATCTTTAAAGATTTTCATAATTTTCTTCTTTAATTTGATAAACTTAGTTTGCATATTTATTTTGATAAACTTTACATCACTAATTTTTTAAACTTTTTTAAAGAAACAATTTTTTTCTATCACTTTAAAGAAATAATTTTATAATACTTTTAAAGAAATAATTCTTTTAAAGAAATAATTTTTTAACACTTTTAAAGAAATAATTTTTTAATACCTTAAAAAAATTAATTTGTTTAAAGATACCAAAGAAAAAAAAAATAAATTTTTAATGGATTTTTTTTTAAGTTTTGAAGCTTGTCAGATAATCGGACTTTAAGAATAATTTTTTTTAAAAAAAAAAATAAAAAATACTGTTTTTTTATAAGGTTCAAAGTCTTTAAAACAAGTTTTCCAATGTTTGACAAAATGCCAAAGGTACAAGTTCTGGATTCAAACAAAAATTTTTTACTTATGGTTTTAAAGTGCAGGATGAACGAGAAATTAGGAAGTTTTCAAATTTTGAAGTTTCATGGACAAAAATGGCAAGATCTGTCTTGCGAAGCTATTTTAAAAATTTTTTTTTTTGTAGCTTCTTTTCTAAGTTTTGGATGAGCCCAAAGCCCTTTCCAGACTCTATTTCGAAGGTTAGAGGTCCTGGATATTAAAAAACAGTCCTGGACTCTTCACTTCGAAGGGTAGAGATCCTTGACACTGAAGAACAGTTCTGGACTCTCCATTTCGAAGGTTAGAGGTCCTTGACACTGAAGAACGGCTCTGGACTCTCCATTTCGAAGGTTAAAGCCTTCAAGTATATTAATTTATTTAACGAACATTATAAACATTCGATTTTTATATTTTTTAGGTCTGGAAGCCAAAGTATAGCTCCAGACTTTTTTTTGTTATTTTTAATTTTTTTTGGGGTCCAGAAGCTGAAATACAGCTCCAGATTTTTTTATTGATTTAATTTAACGAACGTTAACTAATATTTGATTTCTTTTTCTTTTTTTTAGGTCCAGAACTCCATTTTGAGGTGGACCACTTTAAGAGTAAAAAAAAAATTCATTTTTTTTATATTTTAGCAAAACGTTAGTATCATTTCGCTTTTCTTCTTTTTTTAGGTCTGAAACTCCATTCGAGGCAGACAGATCACTTCAAGTAAAAAAAAATTGTTTTTTTTTGTATTTTAGCAAAACGTTAGTAACGTTTTGCTTTTATCTCTTTTTTTGGGTCTGGAACTCTATTTCGAGGCAGACTATTAAGTAAAAAAAACAATTTTTTTTACTTTAATTTCAATGAACGTTAACTAATGTTTGTTTTCTTTCTTTTTTAGGTCCAGAAGAAGTAGACTGAGTTATTTCAAAGGTAAAAAACTTCGAAATAAATTTTTTTTTTATATTTTATTTTACGAAACATTACTAATATTTCATTTCGTTTTTTAGGTCCAAAACTCTAATTCAAAGCAGACCGTGATATTTTGAAGATAAAGAAACTTCAAAATATCTTTTTTTTATTATTTCAATGAACGTTAACTAATGTTTGTTTTCTTTTTTTTTAGGTTCAGAACTCCTTTAGGGGCGGACTATGATATTCGAAGGTATAATATCTTCGAAAATTATTATTTTTTTTTTGTTTTTTTAAATGAACATTACTAATGTTTGTTTTTTTATTTGTTAAATCTGGAACTCCTTTAGAGGCAGACTATGATATTTCGAAGGTATAATATCTTCAAAAATTTTTACTTTTTTTTTTATTTTATTTTAATAAACGTTACTAACATTTGTTTTTTATTTTTTAGATCCAGACGTTCTATTTCGAAGACTGGACTCTATTCAAAGAAGGTAAGGCCTTCGATCTATTTTTTTTATTTTTATTTAACGAATGTTAATGAATGTTTATTAACGTCTATTTTTTCTTTTTTAGATCTAGTAACCATTTTCGAAGACTATTTTGAAGGTAAGACCTTCAAAAAAAATTTAATTTTTTTGTTTAACGAACATTGCTAACGTTTGATATTTTTTATTTTTTTAGGTCCAGATGAAGCCCGAACTTCATTCAAAGGTAATTCATCACTTTCAAATTTCTTTTTACTTTTATTATAACGAACATTACTAACATTTAATTTTTTCTTTCTTTTTAGATCCTGGACGTCAAAATACTGTACATCTCTCAAAGGTACCTTTAATTTTTGGGTTTTTTTATTCAACGAACGTTTACTAACATTCTTTATTTTCTTATTCTTTCTTTTGTAGGTTCGCGGTTGGATTCCTAGAAGAAATTTCGAAGGTAAAACTTCAAAATTTGTTTAATTTCCTTTTTAACAAGACGTTTTATTAACGCTTATTTTTATAGGTCTGGGGCTTCCTGGAATGTTACGAAACTTCAAAGATGCTCTATGAAGTTCCTTTTACTATTTTTTTGAAATTTTTTAATAAAACATTTGCTAACATTTTATTTATTTTGTTTCTTGTAGGTTTACGACTTCTGAATGAAGATTTTGAAGGTATTTATCTTCAAAATTATTTTATTTTTTTTTATTTAAATGAAAATTCAGCTAATAATTCACTTTTCTTTTATTGTAGGTCTACGGTTTTCTTTAAAAGCGATAATATTTCCACGTTTTGACGTGTTTTATTGGATCAAAAAAGTTAAAAGTTGTTTGTTGGAATCAAACCAACTGGAACAATGTCCAAACCATTAACAACAACATAATTTGAACGTCAGTAAAGAAAAGAAAAGGGGACTTTTTAATTAGTGCATTTAGTTAGCAAATAGGATAGTTTAATATATGTACTTTTAAATTTGTAAATATCTTTAATTAATAAATTAATATTAGTTAATATTAAAGTTAAAACACTGCCTAATTATAAATTTGCATTAGTGTTTTTGAAAAATTTCACAGGTTTTTTTGTGCTTGTAGATCTGCGCAGAAATCCATAAAAATTTTCAGTGCTGCGTATCGGCATATCCTCAAATTTGTGCAGAATTGGATTCCGCAGAATTGCGCAGATCTGCAGACCAAAATTTTTCCTGATGTAGGTAGGTCTACGAGAAGTATCATTCACTGTGATTTGTAACTCCTAAAAAATTCAGAAATTACTAATTTACACTGAATTATCTTGTATTTGTGTTAATGTTTGATTGATATAAATATTATATTACCTTATATGAACAGGTAAGATAATAATAGATAATTATTCCACTTTATAGGTAGTATGTTATATAGTGGATAGCATAAACTAAGCACCATTTTCAAAATTAATTTATGATATACAGTGGTTCACAAAAATAACGCATCATTTAAAAATTAATTTTTAATCACATGTATTGATGTTAAAATTAAAGCCAATCAAAATAAAATTTAAAATGTAGATTATTTAATATGTAAACTACTAGAATATGCTAAAATTTAATGTAAATCAATTGGTTAATTTTTTATGTACATTATATTTTATCAAAAAACGGGATGCATTATTTTTGTGGTTTTTATATTTTTTAATAAATTTAGCATTTTACAAAAAATTAATTATATGTTTTATTATAAATTAAATAATAGATAAATATTAAATATTCCAAATTATTAAAAAAAATATTATTTTAATAGTTTATTAATTAATTTTATTTAAATAGTATATTTAGTAATTATTGTATTAATATATATAAAATTATAAGATTAATACTAATATAATTATAAAATATAAAAAAAATATGTATATTTTATAATAAAATTATTATAATTTTTTAACAAGCAAATTTTTTAAAAAAATTTCACAATGATCAGATTCGTAGATCAGAAATAATTAATTGTTAAAGATTAATAATAATTATTATTTTATATATAAAAAAATATTTTACTAAATAACTCCACACCCAGTGATTATAGAAAGATAAAATATAGCTAGTCAGATTCGTCTCATCAAGATGATTCCAACGGTAGTTGTTTTACGATTCTAAGTGTGATGTAGCATGAGTTACATATGAAACATTACTGTACTGCATCATATATAATATAGTTTACTGTGCCACATAAATGTTTTAAACTCTATCTCCATATCTATCAAGCCAAAAAATATGATACAACTACCATTAGAATTGTCTCATTGAGACGATTCTAATGAGCTATAATTCAGCTTTTCACGATCACTGGATGAGGAGATAGATATCAAAACGTCTATGAAGCACAGTAAACTATATTATATATGAGGTCTTTGCAATAGAAAGATATGAAACTCAAAAAAATTTTTAAATTTACTTTATATGCTAATTATATTTTTTATACTAAAATAAGTGTAAATTTAATATTAATTAAATTTTTATTTTTTTTTGAGTTTTGTACCTTTCTATTGCAAAGGCCCCATATGATGCAGTACAGTAATGTTTCATATGTAACTCATGCTACATCATACCTAAAATTGTAAAACAACTACCGTTGGAATTGTCTTGATGAGATGAATCTGACTAGCTATATTTTATCTTTCTATAATCACTGGGTGCGAAATTATTTAGTAAAACATTTTTTTATATATAAAATAATAATTATTATTAATCTTTAACAATTAATTATTTCTGATCTACGAATCTAATCATTGTGAAATTTTTTTTAAAAAATTCGCTTGTTAAAAAATTATAATAATTTTATTATAAAATATACATATTTTTTTCATATTTTATAATTATATTAGTATTAATCTTATAATTTTATATATATTAATACAATAATTACTAAATATACTATTTAAATAAAATTAATTAATAAACTATTAAAATAATATTTTTTTTAATAATTTGGAACATTTAATATTTATCTATTATTTAATTTATAATAAAACATATAATTAATTTTTTGTAAAATGCTAAATTTATTAAAAAATATAAAAACCACAAAAGTAATGCATCCCGTTTTTTGATAAAATGTGATGTACGTAAAAAATTAACCAATTGATTTACATTAAATTTTAGATATTCTAGTACTTTACATATTAAATAATCTATATTTTAAATTTTATTTTGATTGGCTTTAATTTTGATATCAATACATGTGATTAAAAATTAATTTTTAAATGATGCGTTATTTTTGTGAGCCACTGTAAATTATAAATACCAGCATAATAAATTTATATTTATTTTAAAGATGAGACTTAAAACAACATTTTAAAAGCATTTTTCTATTTAATTAATAATACAATTTTGTAAAAATCACTTAATTTATAAAAAAGTGAATTTTTAACTTTTTAATTAAGATAGATACAACAAAATAAATACCAGAATCTGATTCTTTGAGTCATAAATAGATTAAGTTCCAAAAATCTTAAAGATTGAATCATTAGTTATTAAGAAAATAAACTTTAAAAATCATGTAGATTACTAAAAAAATATGAATTTTATAGTAAATTTTTGATTTTTTAATGATCTACTGATCTACATGATTTTTAAAGTTTATTTTCTTAATAACTAATGATTTAATCTTTAAGATTTTTGGAACTTAACTTATTTATGACTCAAAGAATCAGATTTTGGCATTTATTTTGTTGTATCTGTCTTAGTTAAAAAGTTGAAAATTCACTTTTTTATAAACTAAGTGATTTTTACAAAATTGTATTATTAATTAAATAAAAAAATGCTTTAAAATGTTGTTTTAAATCGTATATTTAAAATAAATATAAATTTATTATACTGGTATTTATAATTTATATCATAAATTAACTTTAAAAATGGTGCTTAATTTATGCTATCCATTGTATATAAGAATATCTTGAACAAAGTTGCATCTAAAAGGAGCTTGATATTTAGTAATGACGTGAGAAGCCTCATTATCTTGCGTTTTAGTTCTTTTTTCTTTATTAAATGAAGCAGGTATAGACGTTAAAGATTCATTAAAGTCAAGGTCAGGTTGGATAAGAAAGATGATGGTAAAGGAAGTTTTTATATAGTCTTAGTCTGTAAAACTACTAGTTGTAAAGGCTTTTTCTATAATGTCAGTTATAGAGTGTTTAGCTTTCTTCTTGTTTTTACCTTTACCTTTCCTTATAAAAATTATGTATACTGTTTGTATACTGTATATGCGTATCTTTGATACTGTTCGCAATTTTATATACTGCATATCAGTATTAAGTATACTGTTCGCAAAATACTAATAATAAAAAATGTAATAAAGTATACAGTGAATATACTGTATGATACGGTATTTTGAATTCATACATTTATAATGTATATAATATAAACATATTTTTACTGTATATCAGTATGTTGCATACAGTTTGCAAACTATGGATACGGTATATTAAATTCATACGTTTATAACGTATTATTTATTTTACTGTAGATAATGGATACGGTATATTAAATCAATATATTATACTATAAATATAATCTATAATGCATCACATTGTATGGATATGGTATATTAAATCAATATATTATACTATGAATATAATCTATAATGCATCACATTTTTAAAAATGATCCGTCTTAAGATACGAAATATTTCATTACAAATTTGCATAACTTATGATGATGAAAAATGTATTAAAGAATATAATTTTATTTTATTTTCCATATATATATATATACCGATATATGTAATATTATTCAGACTACCAGAACCTAATATCTAAGCTATTAGTCACACTAATATATATCAGTACATATATGATTTAGGAAAAAAAAAATTCATGCCCAAAATAAATTGGAAAAGACGAGAATAGTATATTATTTCAAAAGAAGAATGGAAAAAGGTATGTTTAGATAAAAGAATAAAAAAATTTATTAAAATATAATTTTTAAAATAAAATACTGTTTAAAAAAAATGATTAACAAGTCAAATTTTGGTAGGCCTCGCTACTCATAAAAATATTTCTACAGAAGATTTCTTCTTCTCCTGCACTTATGGTCTGTTTCTAAAAATTTTAAATAAATTTAGAATGTAAATATAAAAATTAAAGATAGAAATCCTTATTATAATTACCATCTTTCTCCCAAAATCAGGTTCTAAATAAGTTATAAGACATTTCTTCAGTACGCGACTATAGACACCTTCTGGATCTGTCTAGAACACCATTTCGGTAGAGGCAGAAATTCTAAATATTAAAAAAAAAAATGGTAAGACAAATAAATTCAATTTATATTGATTTTTTTTTACTTACTTTATAATCTCTTACGAGATTTCTAAATTTTTGGCTGCATTAATTTCCCATAAAATTTGTATTGTACCAGTTATTTATTCTGAATTCACATAAATAAATTATTTGAATTTGAATTTTTTTTTTAAAGAACATATAATATAAAATATTACGCATATAAACCTTTGAGAGACAGACTCTCAGAATTCCATCTGACTCCTACTATAAGCACTGTGGTACTCATAGTTTCTCCTCATTCATTCATCGATTAGCAGATTCATCATCAGATCATGCCAGCATATCAGTTCAAGTCTACTTAATCATGAATGATGTTGGCAAGCTTGGCGAGGCATTTTTATGAATTAAAAATCAAATTAAAGGTTTATACATAAAATGTCACTTTATAAATAAAATTCGAACAATATACCTTTTTGAATTCGCAATTAGAATAGTTGAATCATCATTAAAAGACCTCACGCGTACGTAATCTAATTGTTTTTAAATATAGATATCACGTTAAAATCAAAGAAAATCAAAATCACTTATTACATTGCATTTTACATTTTTTTAAATGTAATTACTATTATAAAAAATTATGCACTTCATAATTTAATCATCACAAATTTAATAAAAAATCATGCGCGTCATCATAAATTTGAAACTATGCATACAATGTAATAAATTAAGATCAACATAAGTTTAACACAAATTCAACATAAATAACTAAATTTAACCAAAATTAACAAATTTTTTACCAATATTATCAACACAAATTGAACACAAAATTCAACACGAAATTCATGTTCGTACTTTATACTATTTTTTTTACTTAACAATTTAATTCATAGAGAAATGCAATTAAAAAAATATGTTCAAATAAATATCCATGTTATTTAATGATCGCAAAATCTCCAGAAAACTAGGTTACTAAAATGATTCACAAAAGTTGGCCATAGCCACGCCACTCAGCCCAACCATGGCTGATCTTACTTCTGTCACAAAATAAAAATAAATCAATATATATATAAAAGTATACTAATATTATATTCAAATTTGTTTTCTAAAATTTGGCTTATATTAAGCGAAACATAGCTAAATTGTGCAGAATTGCAATATTGCGGCTGTAATATCATAGCCCAAAATACCACTATTCTATAACAGATGATACATACAATCAATACCTTCAGAACGACATTTAAGTCAATTAAGCCAAGAAACCTGGATTCCAGCCCATAATTTTATTCAAATATATATTATATAAAGAAATTGAATTCAAAG
This sequence comes from Rhizophagus clarus, assembly GCA_015698045.1. Taxonomy (NCBI): domain Eukaryota; kingdom Fungi; phylum Glomeromycota; class Glomeromycetes; order Glomerales; family Glomeraceae; genus Rhizophagus; species Rhizophagus clarus. Next base: position 180,637 of record BLAL01000182.1, on the reverse strand, counting down.
TAAGTACTAACAAATTGTACATTTCGAAAAAATAAAAACTTTATTAAATAAAACAAAACCATTAAATAAATATATTTTTTCTAATTAAAAATATGCCTCTGTGTAAATGTAAATATTGTTTAAATTTATCAAATAGTGAAGAAAGATCAGTACATAGAACAACAGTAGCTTGACACTTGTTAGAAGAAGAAAAGGCACAAACTCTAGAAGATGAATACCAAAAACTTTATTCAGAAAAAAATCCTTATTATTCTGAAGTGGAATATTTGTATGAAGAAAACTTACGTGAAGAAAAAAACAAATGATCGTTCATGGAAACAAGTGATAACGATAAAAAAAATGAACGATTATATATGAAGATGAGTGATAGTGAAGATCTGGAAGAAACTGATGATGATTTTGGTTTTGAAAATGAAGAAAACAATAATTATGAAAACGATTCAATCTCTGATTCTCAAAATGAATCAGAATTTGATAACGCTGATAACATAAATTTTAATACTGATAACGAAAAAGGTGAACTCCAAATAAATTATTAATAGTATTTAAATATATTAACTATTTGTTAACAATAATGATAAATTTTTTAGATAGTATAATTATTTCTGACGAATTGCTTGAAGGATTAAGGCTTTTATACGTAAAATCAAATTTTAATTTTTCCGAAGCTGCATTTAATAATATATAAAGTTTTCAATAAAAATAAAATGAGCTTTAATAAAATAAAAAAAATACTTGGTTCAATAGTAGGAATTGAACCAAAAATATATGATATGTGCGTCAATTCATGTTGTGCTTTTGTAAGAATTTTAGAAAATGAAAGAAAATGTAAATTTTGCAAAGAGGATCGATATTATAGTAATGGCAAATCAAGAAAAAATTTACCTTTTATCTCTATAATTGAGCGCTTAAAGCTTCAATTTAAAAACTCTAAAAGATCCGAAGAGTTATTATATAGGTATAACTATACTAATAATATAAGAGACCTTGTTCATGGGGATATAGGTGATATTTTTGATGGGCAAATATATAAGGAACTATTAGATAATGGCTATTTTTCTGATCCTAGAGATATAGCCTTTACTGCATCTTGTGACGGTTATCAAATATTTCGACAAAAAACTGATAATTGTTAGGTATTCCTTTTTATAAATAATAATTTGCCTCAAAAATTAAGGGTAAAAAAAGAAAATTTAATGGTAACATTAATAATCCTAGGGTCGAAACAACCTCAAGATTTTAATTCATTTCTTTATCCATTAATCCAAGAAATGAAAATGTTACAAGGTACATTAAAATAACATGAAAAATAATAATTAATAAAAATGTTATTGATTATATTTTTACATATACAGATGGAATATCATGCTATAATGGAAATAAAAAAGAAAACTTTACTTTACGTGCTCACATATTGGCTTGGACTGAAGATCTACCTGCTCTTTCAAAAGTTTTATGTTTAACAAGATATAATTCATATTCGGGTTGCAGATTCTGTAATCTTCAAGAAACTTTAAATGAAACGAATAGGCATGTATATTATTCATTACAACAGGGCATTGATCCTAAACAATTGCCAATCCAAACACATAATGAAATGCTGATCAGCATAAATGAAATTGAACATTTGAAAAGAGATCATAGAGAAACTCACATATGTAACTGTGGTTGGTTTGATATTTATAATAAATTCTTAATAAGATTAATATTTTTCTGTAATTTTAAAATCTTGTTTAATAAAAAAAATAGGAGTTAAAGGAAAGAGTATATTATTTGAATTATCTTCTTTAAAATTTCCTCGTTCATTCCCAGTGAATATAATGCACCTTTTTTTTGAAAATATCGCACCTCATATGTTCTGACATTGGATAAGAAAATTCTATCCAAAAAATGATGAATGAAATTCAAATAATTATACAATAAATTCTAAAACATGGGTTGAAATTGGTGAAATCACGGAAAAAAATAGATCTAATATGCCATCTGATATTGAACGTCCTTCACGTAATATTGTTAAATATTCAGCTGGGTTCAAAGCTGTGGAATGGTCAAATTGGATTATTTTGTTTTCTTTACTATTGTTAAAAGGAAGGTTGTCACAAATGTAATAAAGCAGGATTAATTATTAAAAATTAATATTATAGAAAGCTTATTAAAATAATAATTATTTTTTAGGATGGTCAAATTTTGTTAAAGCTGTTCAGTTATGTATTTAACCTTGAATAGATCTTAAAGATTTAAATAAAATCTGAAATTTATTAATATAATTTTATAACCATTACACAAGGTAACTTTATTTTTCTTATTTTTTTTTTTTATATTAATAACATGACTTTTTATAATCATAGTTTATACGGGTTAGAAGGTGAAAGATTGCTGGCATATTTAATTTCTTTTCATTACTTGTTGCACATAGGAGATTGTATTGAAAATCTTAGTCCTTGTTACAGATTTTGGCAGTTTCTGATGTGGAATGTTAATTCCACTTGTTAGCTCTCAAAAACTGCCATATGTGAATTTGTTTAATAATGTGTTGCTATAGAAAGGTTCAAGTATCTACAATTATTACCAAAGTATGACAAAAAAGTTTTTTCTAATTTCAAAGAAAAGGAAAAAATATGGCCACCACATAGGGTAATTTCTAGTGATGTATATGATAGGATGTATGAATTTTATTCTCCATGTATTAGTTGTAAACTAACAAAAAATGAAACTATGAAATTAAAGCAATGCTATGCAACTATATTCCAAAACACCAGGAATATTAGAGTAATTATTTTTTATAACTACTTTACATTGTATATTTATTTATTTTGAATACTTTTACGGATGTAATATTATTATTCATTATTTAGGACATTGAAGAAAGTTATATAAAGTAGGAAACTTCGTACAAAGGATGGCAATATTATATCTTCTAAATGGTGGAAAAATGAAAATGATAGTAGTCAAAATGATTATTGTGCCGCTGTAAGAAATTGACTATTATATGGGGTCTTTGCAATAGAAAGGTACGAAACTCAAAAAAAATTTTAAATTTACTTTATATGCTAATTATGTTTTTTATACTAAAATAAGTGTAAATTTAATATTAATTAAATTTTTATTTTTTTTTGAGTTTCGTACCTTTCTATTGCAAAGACCCCATATTTATAATTATTCTTATTTAAATATTAAACATAAATTTTATTATAGATTAATCTAACTATCGATGATCAGCAAGAAGAAGAGATTTTGGCCAAATTGAATATTTTATGATTCATATGTTTTAAGGTCAAAAACGAATATTTGCATATGTTTGAAAAATCAAAAAATTAGAGAAAAGTATCAGAAATTTGAAATTTTTTGATGTTTTCAGTTCTCTACAATATATGAAAGTAATTGGTATTGATAGAACCATTGGTTTTCTTAAAGTATATGATAAAAAAAATATTATATAATAGATAAATATGCAAACTGGTAATAACTGCAAGCTGATAACAAGATTAACATTTTCATCTTTACAAAAATTGTTATTTATTTATCTTACAAAATATAAACAAATTAAATAAATCAAGAATAAGCGAAATTTTCTTATTTAAATAATCATGATAGTATGCTGCAATTAATTTTTTTTGACGTAAATAAATTTTTGACGTATTGCAGATTTGTTTTGTGATATGATTGAATTTGTGTTCAATTTGTGTTGATAATTCTGGTAAAAAATTTGTCAATTTTGGCCAAATTTCATTATTTGTGTTGAGTGTATGTTAAACTTATGTTGATCTTAATTTTTATATGGCATGTTTTTTTGTGAACTTCTTTTTCAACACAATTATAAGCAGGTACTCTTGCAAGATATTTTTCCAAGTACAGAATTAACCCAACGGAATATCATCACGCTAATAAGTTTATAGGTATATAAAGCAAAATGGATTGATGAATATATAGATGAATGGGATAATTTAGGGTTGATAATTTGTTTTATTTTTCACTGAAGGAAATACATGTAGATTTCTTACATAAATATAACTAATAAGTATATAAAATTAATATAATAAATATAATAATTAAAATAGAAATCAAAAATATCAAAAATAATAAAACATATTGAAGAAGGTAAAGAAGGTAAGAAAAAAGAGAAAGAATGTGATGCAGAGAGAAAAGTTGATAATGAAATTTCAGTTCTGTTTGTAAGTCGAGTACTCAAAAATCAGATATGATTTCCCCTGAAGTTAACCCTTTACAACTGCAGATCTATCATTACCAAAATCTTTGAACATTAGGATACAACAAGATACCCTTGCTCTTTGGCCTGAAATTCGCATTAACTAAATTATTATTGTTTGTAATTTTGTTCCATTTTTGAATCCACCATAATTGCCAGAAAGAGCGAACTCCTATTAAACAATTATACCTTTTTCAACAAATGAATGTATTGTGTCTGAACGAATGACAGCCTTGTTTAATTATATTTAAATGGGCAAACGTGGATAAAAACCCATTAATTGGCAGGCTATAGAGTGCAATGCAATCTACCAACCCTTACGGGTCTAAGGGTTAGGGATTAAACTACTCGCTAAACATCTACAGTTGGTATGGAGTTAAAGAAAACAAACAAAATACTTACATGTACAGTGTGCAACTTGTGGTACTAGAATGGCCTTGAGAAGGTTATCACACGAAGTATCTCTATCCATTCATTCCCAATGTTAGGTAGCATTGCCTGACAATATAAATGGGTGAGGGACAATCAGGTCATAGGCCTTTAGACAAATGCCTGGCGTTCCAGAGGCAACTTTGTTCTCGTACAAATTGCATCAGCGAAAATGTCTTTCAAAGAAATTAATTAATAAAAAGTATACTTGAGCATTAGCCGATCTTCAAATTCATCCTATAAATTCCAGAAGGACAGGAATCAGTGCAGGTATCGTGACTTATGTATCTCATTAAAGATTAATTAAATTGAAAGATAAGATCTAAATTCAGTATGATTGAATCGATCACCTCTAGTTATCAAACTTCCAGTCGGAAATGATTGCTAGAATCAAGAAACTGATAATCACCCTTATCAATAATGATCAAAAGGTGTATGAACAAGTTTTGACCTTTAATTTAGAAGGACTGGGAAAAGGTATGCAAATACTGGCAATATATTCTCCCTTTTGAGAATCTGATATATCAAACTCAAAAAGAGAAAAAAAAAAAAAAAAAAAAAAAAAGAGGAAAAAAAAAAAATATTAGACTCAAATAAAAGTCAGCGAAATTATTTTTTAAAAAAAACTAAAATTGATCATTTATATAAAATTAATGAAAACATTGCGTATTACGTGAGCTAAATTTCTTCCACATGGAAAGATATACACATTTGTTAAATTCAGGTATGCACGAAGTGAAAAATTAGACGAATTATATTATTACAATTTCCTTTTATGAGTATATACAGCAACAATTATAAATAGGCTGAGACATTAATTTCTTGACTGCTGATCAAAACCATTTTATATGTAATTTAAAAATTTACAAAGTATATGAATTGAGTAAAACCTAAAAAAATATTTTTATTAATTTACGCATTAGAAAATTTTTAATAAAATTATATTGCATAATTCATTTCTCAATTAAAAATGTTAGAAAGTAAATAATAAAGTTCATTTTTAATGAAAATTCTATTTATATTATAACTTGTTAAAAAAAATTACACATTTAATACTTGTTTGCTACTATTTTATAAAAAAAAAATAGTACTCAGGCTGTATGACGTGAATGTCAGTATCAATCACAGCCCAAAAAAAAATGTGAGTTTTCAGCCAATATTTAATATGGACTGGGCCTCATTACTCACTTATAAATATAAATTTAAAAAAAAATTAAAATAAAGTTATCTTTTACAATACGTAAGCAAGTTTCTTCTCCTCTTACGATCATGACGTGTTTCTAAGAAATTCACAAATTTACAATGTGAATGTAAATATTATTTATAAAAATTACTATAAAATCTCAAATTTAAGCACCCCTTTTTTACAATCACGTGATTGTAAAAATTGGTAGGGGTGTTTAATTTTGATTTATTATAGATCTTTGATCAGCATTACACGCTTCTATCTCCTAAAAAAAAAATTTTTTTACGCGTTTATATTAATAGAGATTTAAAATATTTTTTATTGAAAATGACACAGAAAAAAGTAGGTGTAAGACAGCGTACATCATATTCACTTGAAGAAAAACTAGTAGTAGTTAAGTACGCTCAAGAAAATGGAAGAAATGCCGCGGCAAAGCATTTTAATTTAGATGCTCCAATGGTAGGAAGCTGGATAAAACAAAGTAGTAGTTGGGAAGAGAAAAACAAAAAAAAGAAACGTACTGGAACTCCAGGAAGAAAAGTTTTTTATCCTGAAGCAGAAAAGTTTTTGTATAACTGGATAATTGAATAAAGAAAAAAAGAGTTTGCTGTTAATTATATTTCAATGAGATTACAAATGTGTAAAATTCTCAAAGAACCTGTGATTCAAGCATTATATCCAGCAGGAGAGTATGAATTTCAAGGGAATCTATCTTGAATTAATTCTTTTATGAAACGATTTGGTTTGTCATTAAGAAGAAGAACCAAAATTTCACAAAAACTGCCTGAAGATATAGAACAAAAATTGGATGAATTTCGACGGTTTGTTATAAGGCTGAGAACACAATATAATTTTGATTTGAATAACATTTTCAATATGGACGAAACCCCTGTGTGGTTTGATATGGCAGGAAACATGACGGTTAATAATAAAGGTAATAAAACAGTACATATTCGTACTACTGGGAATGATAAAAATCATTTTACCGTAGTTTTAACTTGTTCAGCAGGTATTAAATTTTATTTTTTTATATATATTTATTCAAATCTAATAAATTTATTATAATTACTTATTAGATGGTACGAAATATCCACCAATTTGTATTTTCAAGGGTAAACAACTTCCTCGAGGTGAAGTTATTCCAAAAGGTGTTATTTGCTAGTTCCAAGATAATGGATGGATGACCTCAGATTTAATGAAAAATTATATAGATTTTTTGTTTAGGATTTGGATGTCAGAAAATTTATCAAAAGAATCTGCCATGATAGTTTATGATTCTTTTCGTGGTCATTTGGAGGAAAGTGTTAAAATTAAATTTAAGCAACATAATTTTCATTTAGCTGTTATCCCTGCGGGATTAACTAGTGTATGTCAACCATTGGATGTATCAATAAACAAACCTTTTAAAGATAATTTACGAAAAGAATGGCATGAATGGATGAATAGAGGTGGTTCAGGTGTAACCGCGGCAGGTAACTTAAAAAGAGCAAGAATTAGCGATGTATGCAGATGGGTCAAAAGATCTTGGGATGCTGTTTCAGATCAAATAATTTTCAATTCATTTAAAAAGTGTTCTATCTCAAATTTGTTAGATAGATCAGAGGATGATATGGTCTATGAAGAAATCGATAAATTGATTGCAGAGTATGAAAAAGAAAATTTAGAAGAGTTTGATGATGACGTTGAAATTGTTAGTAATTAAATAGTAATTTGATTTAAATAATTCAAATAAAAAATTTCCTACATAAATTTCTTTTTCATGTATTCTTAGTAAGGTTAATGGCCGAAATTTTCTGCATAATTTTAAGTTTTAATGTCACATCTAAAAATAAAAGAAAAAAAAAAGTTAAAAATACTTAAATTTTTTTTAAAATACGCTTGTTCGCCATTACTTACCTTTAACAGGCTATCTAAGAAGTCCAATATATTCACAAAAAGAAAAGAAATACTGAAATATTTCTTAACTCATACTCTTTCCTTTTAAATTAATTTTAGTATTTTACTCGTTCATTTTATAAACTCAAAAATTTTTTTTTTATTTTTTTTTTAAAAAAAAAATTTATTTAATCTGACGCTCACATTTTATTTTTGGTATAAGGGGTGCTTAAATTCAGGGATGTTTAATTTTAGTTTATGTGAACATTGCAGCGAAAGTGATGGAGGTGCTTAAATTTGGTAGGTGCTTAAATTCAAGATTTTACGGTATTATTACAATATAATTAATTACCAGATCTTTCTCAAAATCTGGTTCAAAATTGCTTATAGTATCTTTCACCTGTACAGGTCCATAGTCATCTTTCTGGTCTCTCAGGGACTCCATTACGATAGAGATAAAAGTTTTAAATATCAAAAAAATGAAATAATATTTAATTATATCTAGTTTAATATTCCATTTATATCTTTTATTTATCATTTTTCTTTCATTTACATGATAGTCCCTAACGAGACTTCATCACTTTTGGCTGCATTGTTGTCCAGTGAAGTTCGTATAAAATTTGTTATTTATTCTGATTCAATTTAATAGATTAGTTGAATTAAGATTTTTTTTCATTATAATAAATAAAAATATTACGCATATGAACCTTCTCGCAACTAAAGACCAAAATTCCTGACGACTTGTCCTGTCTGTATCATAATATTGTCTATTTCTTCTTCTTCTTTGTCTAATTAATTCATTTGTTTGCAGATGATGCCATACTGCAGGGCGAATAGATGAAGATCGACATCAAGGCATGATTAAAAATTAAAAATATATTTTTAAGATTGGGAAAGATAAAATAAAATTTGAGATTATTTGCTTGTAAAAAGTCGTAAAAATATTCATTATAAATAAATCGGACAATACCTCTTTGGTTTGATTTTAGTTTTTTATTTCAATTAAATATAATTAAAATATTGATTTATTACTGTTTTTCATCATTATAATCATTAAAAGTATCATATATGCATGTTTTAATCAAAATATTCAAATCACAAAATTGTACATTAAATAAAAATTAAATTGTTATTATATTATTAATACACCTCTTAAAAAATACTTCTTAAAAAATCGTGTATATCAAAACATTTTTAAAATCAAGCGAAATGCAATCATCAAATTTATCAACACACATCCAACACATATCCAACAAATTCAACGAAATTTAACTGAAATTATTAAATTTTTTACCAAAATTATCAACACAAATTGAACACAATTTCAATTCAAATAAAAATACAAATAACTATTGGTAAATTAGTTTCTATATAAGGTTAAACAATATTATTAATTATTATGTCATCGGTTATTAGGAAAAAATAAAAATAATTGTAACACTGATTTTTTTTTTTAGTCAAAACAAGTGAAATAATTGTAACACTGATAACGATAAATTTTATTCACAAACTATAATTAATAAGGAAACACTTATTGATTTTTTTTTTTTTTGGAATCAATTTTCTATTTTTATTATTTTTCTATTTTTATTATAGTAACCATAAATTAAAATTAATAAGAAGATGTGGTATATGTTTCACCATTTACATAATTTATTCCATGCTCTTTCGTAATATTTTTCTTATTGCTGACAAGATTTTTCCCATCTTAAAAAAACCCATTATCATTGAAGGCGTTTTGAATAGTAAAAAATTTAAATTTTTTTCAAGATAAATATTCGTTTCATCATAATCAAACAGATTAGCAATAAATAAAACTATAAATAAAAAGAAATCAAAGAACAGACGATATAAAGAACAATAATTACATATACCATCTATTCTGATCTCATGGCTTTGTCCCGCTGCTGTGGTCTTATGGCTTGGTCCTGTTGCAATTTCTGTGATGGAACTATTGTAGCAAATGTAAAGGCTTATGAAAATTTGAATAACATGGCCTATAAACAGGCTGTGTTCGGTGAGCTGTATATCTACTTGTGCTTATAAATAATTTTTTTATCAAATCGATTAAAATAAAGAAAAAAATAAAAAAAATAATATAAAAAAAAAAATTTTTATCAAATCGATAAAAAAATGAAGAAATTGGAAAATAATAAAAAAAAATCTTAACTCGTATAGTCATGTTAGATCGCGTTATGTACACTCTTTTTAATTCTTAAATTAGCATTAAAACACGTTCATTACCCTAATAAAAATCCATGTATTTTTCGTACTTCCTCACGTATTTTTTATACTTCTCTCACCTTCTTTCTACGAACCGTTTGTATTAATAAAACCTTAACTACATCTACGACCATAAATAACAGTATCGAACAACAGTTTAAAATGCTCAAAAAACAAAATGAAGCACTTATGGCAAAAATAAAGTATGTATGAAAAATAAAACTTTTATGCAACCTTAAAGGAATAAATTTTATTAAATTTTTTTTTTATTTTGGAGTTCTCTGGACAATACTTTTTCAGAACCTCAAGCGTTGAGTTTGAGAAGAATATCGGTTACGTCAACCCTTTCTACAAGCACTAGAGAAACTACTGTCGTAAGCTCTCATTATTATTACTAATTATTTTGTTATTCATTTATTTATTTGTTATTTATCTTTTTTAAAATAAATGAATAAAAGGCAACGTGTAGTTTGATTGCGAAATCAAAGAAAAAATATGTGTCAAAGTAGGATATGCTAATGGTACTAAATATAAATAATGAAAAATACATGGCTTGTGTAGTATGTATATATTACAAATAACTTGTTTTATAAAAAAAAAACATTCTAATAATTAATAAAATTAGGTCGCGATGTGCATATGCGCTAGTTATCAGTTGCAGTACAATTTTGCATACAAAAATATACCCAAGAATATCTTGTTTAAAATAATCGAAAAGGTATTTTTATTTGATTTATAAATTTTTTTTTTACAAATATAACGAAATAATGACTTTTTTTTTAGTTCAAGTTGAGGACTAAAGACCTGGATGTACAGTTTAGTTATAATAATTGGTTTGCGTATGAATTATTAAAAAAATATGTGCAGCATGTGCGTAAGTATATATGTTTTTTAACTTTTTTTTTTAAAAAAAAAAAAATCAAAAACCTAATTTATATTTAATTTATATTAATTAAAGGAGATCATAGGTTCAAGATGAAAATGGTTATTTCAAGAAAAATAAAAATGAGGAAGAAGAAAGAAATGAAAAGGAAGATGAGGATGAAGATATGGTTCATGAGGAATAAGAGGAGGAGGATGAAAATATAATTCATGAAAAAGATGAAGTAGAAGAGGATGAAGCTAAAGAACAGGAAGAAGAAGTAGTTCCTGATGTAATTGTTGATGATGGTGATATTGTGAATGATCGTTTCATTGTCCAATCTTCTGTAGGTTGAGGTAGTGGTCGAGGTGGCAGTTGTGAAAGCAGTCATGAAAGCAGTTGTGAAGGTCATCATGGCGGCCGCAAATAATTCAAAAGCTGTGTAATTAGAGAAATAATTTCATATGAAATTTTCAATAAAATTTGTAAAAAGTTAATTACAATAAAATTCATAAAAAATTGATTACAATAAAATTTATATACAATTGAGTTTGAACTTCAAAAATCAATTTATTCTTATTATTCTTATTTAAGATCTACTCTATTTACTATGAAGTATTATATGCATACTAACCATTTTGTTCCATTTAGAAAAAACATATAATGCTTTAGATGATGACAAGGAATTGAAACAATGCATAAGGAAATTAAAGCGGAGGTTTGGTATAAGAAGCATTATAACAGATAGCAACAAAGCTATGCAGTATGAATGAGGTATTTCATTTTTTGATGGGTGATATAGAATTAAAAGGTAATACAAAATGGTAGTTTCTGAATTCTTATTATTAAAAATCTTTAATTAGAATTACTGATTTTATATTTTTTCTTTTTTTTTTTTTTTTTTTTTTTGATTTAGAAATAATACTTACTATTCTGATTTACAAAACATGTTTAACATAATACCTTAAGATCACATCTCAGTTAATTTTTATTTAATATTTTTACATTATATTTATGATATTTATGTGAATAAGATGATTTTATTTAATGTAATAGAGTTTCTGCAATAAAGGAACCAAACTCTTGTCAGATAAGAAAATCAACTTAAGTAATAAAAGATTAAAAGAAATGTTTAATTAGTTTGTTTGTTTACTTACATTTATTAATGGTAGTAATTGTTTCTTCGTTACCATTCATCAATTAGCAGGATCATTCTATTGAGTGATTTGGTTATATAATTATATTGTGAGTGGTGATGGTGAGTTTGCAAAAGATCGTATAGTGCCACCTTATAAACAATTGAACAATATCTTTAGTTCGATTTTATTTTTCATTTCAATTAAAATAACTAAATATTTGAAATTAAAAATTTAATATTAACACCCAATACATGTTTAATTATTTTAATTTATAAACATTATATATACTTAAAATAAAACAATCTATTATTATTAGTACATTTCTTATAATCAAAAAATATCGTCATCTCTGGAAACCACAGAAAAATAAATTGTCATATGAGCAAGAATTTTTGGTCATTAGGAAAGTTTTCTTAAAATTCGAGCACATCACAAATGCTAAATATCATCCTCTAATAAAATTAAAAACAACACAAGTTCAACACAAATTTAACACAAATAACAAAATTTGGCCAAAATTAACAAAATTTACCAGAATTATCAACACAAATTGCACACTAATTTAACACGAATTCATTTATCATGTAACTTATGCCAGTGAAATCTACTTAATTAAAAATTTTAATCGTGATTAGACAAATGTCACATGATTGCCGATCATTTATTATTATTTGTATGCAAATAATAAATCAAAAAATATGCGCTATTTCTCTTTTACTTTTTATTTTTCTTTACTTATTAATTCAAATATTATTTATTTTTTTTTTTTTTATTAAAACAGTTCTAGATAAAAAGTCGTTTAATAGAAAAACTTTAACAACTAAAAGAAAATATTTAACATTTGAAGTTGTATAATTGTAATAGTTTTGTAGTTATTACTATTTGTCTTTCTCAGATAGATGTATTTATAGGTACAGTTGTATTTCTTGGTTTTTATTACTACTAACTTTACCTTCTTTTTATCGCTAACTGTACCTTCTTTTTTATCGCTACTAACTGTACTTTTTTTTTACCACTACTAATTATACCTCACTTTTTCTCTACTAATTGTACTTTTTTTTATTGCTACTAATAATTAATTGTGCTACTATTTATCGCTACTAACTATATCTTCTTTTATCATTACTAATTGTATTTGCTCAAACTTTTTTTTTTTACCTTTAATTATATCACTACTGATTGTAACTTGTTTTACATCAGAAAATTATATAGTGCGAAAAGTTGCGCAAATTTACATATCATAATATTTCGTAAGTTTCCAGACCTGCTGCAAGTTTGTGTAAGCGTAATATTTTGTAACTTTTTAAAATATTTCAAAATATTTTGATATGCAAAGCTTCATAATTTTATGATTTGTAATATTCTGTAAGTTTTCAGACCCGTCGCAAGTTTGCATAAGCGTAATATTTTGTAACTTTTTAAAATATTTTGAAATATTACTATATGCTATTCTGTAATTATACTGCATAATACTTCACAACTTTTTAAAATATACGTAATATTTTGTAATGTTTCAAAATATTTTGATAAATAATACTTCATTTTCTGTACTATAAGTTTATATAATATATGTTTTATTAGATATAATTTTATTAAACCATAAAAAATTACAAGTATTTATTAATATATACAGAATACATAAAAGTAAAAAAAAGAAAGAGTAAAGAGTAACAATATTATTAGACGTAAAAAGAAGAGAAACAGCTATAGTAACGTTAGTATTAGATATAAAGATAAAAGAAATATTGTTATTATTGTTAGTATTAAGGTAAAAAGAGTTAAAGAAACAGTAAAAGGAGTAAAAAAAACATGGATATTATCATTAGTATTTAAGTACAAGTAAAAAGGAATAAAGAAAACATGGATATTATTATTAGTATTACGATACAAAGTAACAAAGAGGTAAAAAAAAATAAAAATAATTAGTATTAATAAACAAATATTTCTATACCTGCAAAGCAATAAATTATGAAATATATGTAAATATATTGTATATAATTAAAGAAATAATAGAAAGAAGAGACAAAAAAATTAAAAATATTGAACAAAAGAATAAAGAAATAAGAGACAAAAATAAATAAGACAAAAAACGCGTACATGATTAAATGATTAAATCACATGCAAGGATCAGCCTAATTTTGATTGGCCAGAAAATACGATACTGTCATGCACAATTACTAAATATCATCCCCTTGTGATAAATAAAAATTACTAGCACAACACCAACAAATTTTGTGTTCAATTTGTGTTCAATTTGTGTTGATAATTCTGGTAAAAAATTATTAATTTTGGCCAAATTTTGTTAAATTTGTTAAATTTGTGTTGAATTTGTGTTGCGTAATTTTTTATTTATCACAAGGGGATGATATTTAGTAATTGCATGCATGTACGATGTACAAGATTTTTTTATGATTTTTTTAAGAAATGTACGCAAAATATTTAATCAGAATATAATTGTTTTATTTTTAAATATGATATATTGATATTTATATTTAAAACAATTAAACATGTACATGATTTTCAATTATTTTTAATTGAAATAAAACTGAAATCAAACTAAGATTTTTTTTTATTTTTTGATTTAATCATGATATTTATATTTAGATAATCCATATTCATATGAGTTTTAATTAATATGTTTAATGATAAAAAGTGTAATAAATTAAATTTTAATTGAAACGAGAAATAAAATTAAAACAAAGAGGTATTGTTCAAATTTTTATTTAAAGTGACATTTTACGACCTTCTTTCTACCCAAATTTTTGCTCATCCCAAAATCAAATTATAAAAATCAAATCTAATCTAATAATGCCTCACCACACACGTTCATGTCATTCCCACTACAACGTCCATTAGAACTGGACTATGATGGATAAGCTTGTTGACATACGCTGAGACAGAAACTGTGCCTACCACAATATTAATGGTAGAAGCCGCCATGATTTTTGGGACTCTGTTGCCAATAGGTTCATATGATTAATATCTATAATTTCTTTAAGAAAGAATTTAAATTCAAGGCAAACGCGGCATAGTAGTCTTTATCTTTATTAATTATTATTAGATTGATACAATTTATAAAATATAAAAGGACACAAAATAAAATAAAACTAACTAAAAACAAAGCTATATAGTCTTCTAAGTAAAAATATAGTAATAAACCTATCCTAAAAAGAATAAATCGCATTACACTAAATTTCCCTAGATCTTTCCCCTTGATATATTCCAACCAAAGTAGAAGCAACTATGCTAACATAATAATGAATAACACGCCCACTATAAAAATCGACATCCCATCCTGCAAAAGCTATTATTAAGTAGCACCGTTAGACGACCTATAAAACCTGACAGATGATTATACTATGGCAAACCTTGAGTCATCGAGTTCTTTATCCAATTAATTTCAGAGTCACGTGAAATCACAAGATGGGTCAGAGGAGGTAGCGAAGAGAAAGGCACATACGAAGTGGCAGGCAAATTAGAAGGCCGAGGAGTAGTTTTCAATTTAAGAGTGATGTTTATCGTGTCTTCCCATTTACTTTTGTCATAAGTACGCAGATTTCAGATGCGTTTTCTAAGCTTCTGGATGAAATTGTTGTGAATCGCAGCTACGACCTTCATAGCAGACTGTCTGGAGATAGATAAGTCAACAAATAAATCAATAAACATTGTGGGTAAACAACTCTGGATGAGCGCGTAAGAGGACCAATTAGAAGAAGAAATAGTCCAGCAAGAGAAAGAAGAGAGTCTCCTGAGCATAGGCGTGGGATCCTTGTCAGCCAATTCACCAGCTTTGCAAAGCTTGGAAAATAAATGATTTTGATAGGATTGTAAAATTTGATGCATAACGGAATGGCGTTTGAAGCAGAAGATCAGGTGCATCAAGTCCTCCATGCGATCACAGCATAAACAGCACGTAAGAAGATCAATATAAAGATCAGAACGGGTAATTTTCAATTTTTCAGGAGAGGCAAATCATCGAGGATGAGTTTAAATTTGAAGGTGTAATGCCGTGTGGCATGAGAAGCCTGGAAAGAAGCGTCATGTGTCAGGGAAAAATTAAGAGTAAACTAAGTGAGTTCCTAGTCAACTACATAGTTGTTCTTGTTGTATAAACAATATACAAATTGAAAACGTTTGAGAGATAAAAGGTCCTTCAAAAAGGTGGCCTGAAAGTGGAGCTTGAAGAGCCGCCTAAGGTTAGATTCACAAACAATATTATCATACACCAGGCGGACATTATGCGAAAAAGTATATGCAGTCGCAGGCAAGAGAGGAGTCGTATTAGAGTGATGGGCAGAATTTGCAAGGGAGTCAGCAAATTCATTCCAATAATTGCCATCCTGGCCTTTGACCTTGACAGAGAAAACCGTGAGACGTTTTGTACGAATGGAATACTCAATAGAGGCCCACAGCTCAAAGTTGGTAGTTTTGTAATACAGACAACTGTTAGTATAGGAAAAAGAGGCACATAAATTCAAACCATCAATGGCAGCTTGAGAGTCCGTGTAGATAGTGATGGTAGAATCATCTGGAGAGATGCTTAAAGCAGCATAGTTCGCAGCAGCTTCAGCTCTGGTAAAAGAAAACCAGTTTCGTATAGTGCCATGCGCATATGTAGCAACAGAATTGAGATATCCAGCATCATGAATTAACTGGACCCAAGACCAACCCATCGAGACTTCAGATATCCCGAGGTTAACAAGGGAACCATTGGTATAATAGCGGTAATGAGACCCTGACAGAAGAAGAATCGGAGAAGGGAGTATAGATAGGTTGTCTAAAGGAGAAGCCATAGTCAAATCGTGCTCAACTACAGAAAAGGAAGAAGAAAAGTCTGGCAAAATATTGAGACGTCTATAATAAGGGACCACTGTATTACTGAGGTCTGCTCAAGAGTAAGGGGAAATGACTTCCGTGGTAGATTGTCAAATACGCTCGCAATTGGTAGGGAGAATCAAAGATTTCAACAAAGAAGTCTTGAAGGTACAACGAGGTGGAACAGCAGTATATTTGTTAGCCAAAGGGAATGGAACGTGTGCATCACAGCCTGGATATGGACGAAGGCGAATTACATCATCAGGGGAGGAGAGACAGTCAGATGTCCAATGAACAATCACACAGGTATCTTTCTTAGGCTGTACGCTAAGCTGTTTGCCAAAAAGAGGAGCATCATTTCCATCAAAAGTAACGAGCCAATGCCGATTCTTTTGCGTTATAGTAACACTAAGGACTAGAGTGACGGAAGAGGTAACAGAAGGGGGACATACATAGCGATCCAGTAACTGATCGTGGGAGTCGGAAAGGGTTGTATTGGCCTTAATGTCCAGATACCATTTATGAGGGAGAGAACGGCCACGTTTATTCATGAGTTGAGCAATATAGGTGGTCTGATAAGCAGTCCAAGAAATAAGATGGGAGCCAGATGGCGCGATTAACTGTGATAAATAATACAGATGGCGTTTCTGAAGGACCTTGAGGCAAGCCTTAAAAACATGCGGGCTCATACACGAATATAAAGGGGTATGGCCAGGGAGAGTAAGGTCCAGAAATGTTGAAGAGAAACGAGCATGTCACAGACAGAAGGGGGTAGAGGTTATGGAAGCAAAAGTGCAAGCGATATAATCACACTTAAAAGCGATCATAGTAGACCATAAAGACCAATCATCCACCATCAAAGGAGAAACAGGGATTAAAAAGTATCAACATTAATCTATAAATAAACAAACGTTGAATAAGAAAAGTGGAAGAATTAGCCATCAAAAATAAATTATTAACATGGCATTGAATCAAATGAGAAGACAAATTAATTAATCCCAAAGCTTGAGAAAGGTAGAGTATAGGGTTGGAAAGAGAACGAGAAAAGTTAGCTTTGTGTTTGACAAGCGAATATATAGGTCATGTAGCAGCATAACAATCAGTCGCAGAAAGGTGGGTAACTTGCATACGGTACTCCAATTTAGGAATGAGCACCGAGTTGTAGAGGTAAACAACTTGTTTGGCAGATAGTTTGGCCGGATGAAAAGTGGTGGTGAAGGAATTACATTCACCAGCGATCTGTTTTTTAACAAAGTCACGAGAGCTTTTGATATTAAACCATATCCCTAAAAAACGAAATGAAGAAGTGATAGAAAGAGGAGTAACAGAAATAAAAGAAATATCATTCAAAGACGATAGGGATAAATGAAATTCCACAGGAAGGATAGTAGATGTAGTGGTTAGAGGTAATGAATTCGATATCAAAACATATTTTTAATGATTAGCGGAAGTATTATTCAGCACGTAAAATTCTTCTGTGATTGATAGCATGTGTTCCAGTCCGGCCTTAGATGAAGAAATAAGAGTAGAGTCATCCATAAAGACTAGGTTGTTAATAATAATATCTGAAGTGAAGCCCGTCATATTTGAAAGTAGTATTGGAGATCGCAGAATATAAGGATCCAACATCTCATTTTTCAAAACAGTCAAAAGAGAATCAATGTAAATAACCCATAGGAGTGGGGAAATCACTTCGCCTTGGTCTATACCAATGCGAACCTGATAGGAAGAAATCTCACTGTATACAGTAAAAACCCAATTTGAACAGTTCATAAAAAGAGACAAGATGAGCGTGATAGCAGACGCAGGTAGACATATGCGTTCCAAAGCGAATTTCAACATAGTAAGGTTGACAGAGTCAAATGCTTTGGAGATATCTTGTGAAAGAATCCAAAGAAAAGAATTATTGTGATTGGCGTCGTGAATGATAGATTCAAGAGTAATAATTGGGTCCCGACAGGTCCCTTCAGGCAGCCCAGCGAAATTACCACCTTTAAGGACGTTGTGAGTGGCTAGAATGGCAGACAAGCGGTTATAAAAAAGCTTGACAAAGGATTTCCGAATAACTTTCAAAAGTGTGATAGGACGAGTGTTTTTCAATTGACAACGCCATTCATGTGGCTTGGGGATAGGGAAGACCATAGTTTGCCGCCAAAGATCAGGAATATCAGCAGAAGCAAAACATTTGCGGATTAGGGTTAAAAGTAAAGAGTTGGTGGTAGGTCCTAAGTGTTTGAGCATTTCGTATGTAATCATAGAAGGACTAGGGGCTTTGCCATTGAGCATAGAAAAAACCGTAGGGAGCCATTCCTTTAAGGAAGGGGGAGACAAGAGGGAACTATAAATATTGAGAGAAACGGTGTTCATGGGCGAATACTCAGAACGCCATCTATTAGGCAACACAAATATGTATGAAGGCGGGGTAGCTTTGATAGGAACGACGATTTGAAAATGGTTCACTACAGCATCAGAGATGTCCTTCAGATCTGTTAACAATCGAGGAGCAAGAGGATAATTAATAAAATATGATCCAACACAATTCTACGATGAGAACGAGAGAGTGCAGAGTTGATGAAAGAAGAGATGTCAGTATTGAAATTCTGATCACAAGTTTCGAGATGAGCCTTGATAGAAGAATCCTGAAATTCTTTTTCTTTCAAAAGGTGTAAGCCTCTTAATAATTTAGAAGCATGTGACAAGGTTTGGATTAAGTTATTAAAATTATCTGTCTGGCAAGAAAATAAAGATGAGGGTAAAACTGGGATAGCAGAGAAAATAGATTTGTACAAATTAAATATATTATTTAATCTAATCAAGTAACCAGACCATTTACGATCATGAGAGGAAGAAAAAGTATGTGGGTATTTGCGTAATAGTTTAATAGAATGAAGGATGCGATTAAGGAAATGATAATGTTGTATCAAGGTTTTCAAATCTTTAGGGAGTTTAGGGATATGGTTATTGCCAACAGTACGTGCGGGGAGAACAGCATTAGCACCAGCAATAATGTTAGCGTGTAAATATTCACACATTCGATTGACATGCCAAGAGGCAAAAGTAGTGGGAGATATGTTGCATAAATTGTCAATATGAGCAGAAAAGTTATCCCATTGCGAGGGAGTAACAGAGTCAAAGGAAAATATATGACGAGAACATCGTTTAAGCTGTCGAGCATGGGCCAGCTTAACAGAAGAGTATAAAAAGGAATAATCATAATATGGGGTCTTTGCAATAGAAAGGTACGAAACTCAAAAAAAATTTTAAATTTATTTTATATGCTAATTATGTTTTTTATACTAAAATAAGTGTAAATTTAATATTAATTAAATTTTTATTTTTTTTTGAGTTTCGTACCTTTCTATTGCAAAGATCCCATATGTAATAATAGGATTGTGGTCAGAAAATTTAACATTACGTACGTCAAAAATGATGGAGGTGAGTAAAAATCGTTTGAGAAGGGGACAAGACCATACATAATCAATACGAGAAATGACATCAGCACGATGAAAGGTGCCCAGAGAAGCAGAAGAAAAATTAATGGGGTTGCAATATTTTCAGTATAAAAAAAAAAATAAAAATAATACTAATTGAATTTTTTTTTTTCAACTATTTTTGAGAATATTAATTAGTGCAACTTCTTTAATTTAAGTTATAGATTTTGTAAAAATATATTTTATTTTTACCTTTTATAAATTTTGATTTTCAAAAATATATATAATCAAATAAGTCAGGATTTTAATTTTTCTTTTTAGCAATTATAAATTTGCTATTGTTTAAATGATACTATTTTAAAATATGGGATTTATTTTTTATAATATTTCCTAATCCTCAGGAATTTTAAAATAATAATATTTTTGCCCCTAAAAATCACCCTTTTTTAGGCAGCTTGTCCATCACACGTCAAATATCAATTGTTAAGCAGTTTTGTGAAATCCAAAGTTCTAAAAGAATTTTCTTTTTTCTTGCCATATAGGATGGTTTTTAACACAGGGTATTCTCAACATGGTTGAAAAGTTTTTTTAAGTTAGAGTTGTTGGCTTTATGTCAATTTGTTGCTATTAATCTAACATAAAAAATAATAATAATTTTGACCAAGTCTATTGTTTATGAAGTAATCTGGAAATTCAATTTATTTTTTACAAAAATATTACTAACGTTTTTTTTTGTTTTTTTAGAAACAACTGGATAAGTTAGTTTTCAATCCCAAAAAAGGGTAATTCTCGGGGGTAAAAAAATTTTTTAGGATTAAGTGAAATTCTTAAGGATTAGATAATTTTTTTTAGATTATCGTTGTTTTGAAATTTCTGGACGACAACCCCACTGACAACCCCTAATTATGCAAGTAGGATGTGCTTATATAGTTATATTAAATCCACTAAAACTTCTATGAGTTATCTTATAGATGTTTGGGAGCAACAAAAGGTATTGATTCTATTGGAAGTTCTGTTCTAATATAACTTCACACCATCCATCAAAATATTATAAATAAACTTTTATGAATTTTTCAGAAAGTCTTCTAATATTCTAAACGTCTATACCAAGTGAATTTTTCATCATGAAAATATAATTAAGTAAATTCCCTCGTTTGCTCATGTCATAATAATATAAGAGTTCAGATTTAGTATGCGTGATTCTTTCATCAAACGTAATCAAAAATAAAAAATAAATTTCGAATTTTACCTTTTTAAAATTAAATCAAAATTTAATTCATTTCTTGTGAGGCATTTTCACTTTTATTAGCAATATTAATGCTCTTAATTTCTTTAAAACGACAATGATGTTTAAGAACTCTTGTTAAATATTTTACCAAATCCACCTTCAGTTATATATTCAATATCCTTGATCTCTTCATAATTAATCTTTTAGGCCTCACGAACTTTACACTCAGTCTCCAACATCTAATTCTTTACGACATTAAGTTATTGCCATACATTAACCTTTGATTAATGGGTTGAGGAAGATAATCGATTTTATTTTTCAATTTTTCATGCCATTTTTAATAATCTCTTTGTATTTATTAATTTTCGTGATTTTCTCCTCATTATTCTGAAACGATTGTGTAAGGTAAAGTTCAGACATGATTTTCTCATCATTCTCATCATTTCTAATTATCTCTTCGTATTTAATAGCAATTTTCCTTTCGTCACTCTGAATCGATCTTGTAGGATAAACAAATTTTATTCAAAATATTTATTTCATTAGTTAGCTTCAGTAATTTCATTATCTTGATTGATAATTTCTTAGTAAGTAGAAGATTTTTTATTACATATCAAATAAGATTTAAAACAATTTATAATCGGTATATTTTCTGGAAGGAACTATAAATTCCCCATTACAGATCTGATTTTTACGAAAATGGTTTTGTTCGAAATAAGGATGGACTCGATCGTCTAATTTTTGAAAGTTAGCTTGTGTAATAAATGAAAAAAAGAAATAAATTTTCTAACTATATATTAATTAATTACAATCACACTAAGCCTACTTGCAGAAATTTGGCTATTTTTAGCAAACTTTTTTAAGATACGGAATACTATACCGAATCGAATTTTCAATTTCTCCAATTAGTCGTTGTTTAATTAAATAGAACAATAAAAGATCCAAAAAAATCTTCATAGTTAATGTTAATATTTTGATATAAAATAAAAAAAAAAAACGAGATTAATCTTATTATACGTACATTATATGTGATACAGTCGTTCCAACGTTCCGTCTTGTTACATGTACTCCAAATTGAGATTAGATTGTACTGTATTATAAGTTATTTAAAATATATTCGGCAGAGTGACCAATGATGATTCTTGTAAAAAAAGAATATACTGTTAAGAGAAATTTCTGAAATTTCAATGTCACGCCACATTTGCCGTTACTCATTTTCATGTATACAACACAAATAATGGAAAGTAAAATACAAAAGTGTATTTAATATCATACTCTTTTTGTTCTATCATGAAATAAGTCTATATTTTAGGCTTAATTCAAAATACTCGTATTAGTCTATAAAAGGAAAAGTTAACTTCGGTAACATTTAATTTTAGAATTTATTTAACTTTTTGTTGAACTCTATTCGGGACAAATACATCAAGACAGCATTACTAATAATTGTTATTACTAATGAAAGAAAAATGTTTCTTTATTCTCTATTTTTCTAATTAATAACATGCAAAAATAATAAAAAAAAAAGGTGAATAGGAAAAATAAATTATTGTGAAAAGAAAAAAGTATATACTAACTCTATACATTATTAATTATTATACAAGAGATTAAGGAGAAATAACTAGAAAAATTTCCTATTATGACATAACTAATTTACTTGCAACGCATTGTTCACTTCGTAATTTTGCAGCGTTCTTTTCAAAACTAGCTTGTTTACAGCTGGTTAAATTTTTACAAGTATGAGCTTCGGGTAGCCTATGACCATTACAATAATGATAGTCACAATATTTACAATAACCTATTGTTGACTGTTTTAAATTACATTTATCAAATTTACAAGCCTTCTTAGCTTTACCGCCACCGCGTAAACGAAGTACTAAGTGTAATGTTGATTCTTTTTGGATATTATAATCGGAAAGAGTACGTCCATCTTCTAACTGTTTACCAGCGAATATTAAACGTTGTTGATCCGGAGGGATTCCTTCTTTATCTTGAATTTTTTGTTTGACTTGGTCGATGGTATCATTACTTTCAACTTCCAAAGTAATGGTTTTACCGGTAAGTGTTTTAACAAAAATTTGCATGTTTTAAGAAAATTTTGAGATAAGTTTATTGAAAAATTTATCAAAGAAAATTTATCGAGGTGAGTTTTTTTTTTTTTTTTATCGAAGAAAAATTATCGGGAAAAAAATTGTTGTTATGGAGTTATGGAAGAGAATAATGTTTTTTTTTTTTATCGCAATTTTTTTTTTTTGAAAAAAAAAAAGCAGGTTGAAAATGGGGGGATATTTATATTGTAAGAAAATTTTTATAATACTAAAATAAATTGGCCCGCAAAATACCGAATTCTGCAAGATCTAGATTTGGTAATCAACAATTAGGTCGATTCGGTAGAATATGCGAAATGATGACGGATAAGTTTTAATTTACGTCATTGATTTACTTTCTTCGCTGTTTTCACATTTAACACACGCTCATCCCCCCAAAAAAAAGATCGCTCTTTTATTTAACGGTTCGGCCTCAAATTATCCATTTTTTTATTTATTATAAATTGTGGCGGAAAAGAATCATTCTATTTATTCTGTGTTCTTGTTCTTTTCTTTTTTTTGTATGTAAGTTAGAGTTGCGTTACAAATTTCTTGCCTTTTAATGATAAGTACGAAAAAATTTCGGTTTAATGAATGAGGCTTTTTGTTTAAAATTAAAATAACCCAAAATGGTTTTTTGGCAAGATTTTTTTTTTTTTGTTAGTAATTAATTTTTTTTTTTTTTTTTTGCCACAAATTTTTAGTCTCTTTTTTTTTCCACTCAAAACTAAAAGCAGCCAAAATTCCATTTTTTGAAATCATGTATTATGGAAACGACAAAGGGGTACTTTCACATTACTATACGCCATAGTCAACTTTTTTTCTATTTTTAACGGGTACACATTACGTGGCCAGAAAAACCGCTTACGCACGCTCATTCCTTTACTTTATAATGAAATAAATATTAATTAATGTCACACAAACACAGATGCAAAATTTCATTGTATAAAAAAGGGGATACGCAATCCTTTTTTTATGTTGATTTATGTACAGTACTCGTACGATCCATCCCTTTTTTTTGCTACACACTTAGACAAAGATAATTTCATATTTTGTGCATATACATATATATACATACAATCGATTTATTATCGTTAGTTTAATATTTTTACCATCCAATTACATTAATTACATTATCAGTTATTGTTCTTGGAAATAATAGTTTCATTATGAATTTTTTTTTTGTACTTTTTATTATTTATAATAAAGAATTAAAACATTCGTTTTATAAAAAATTTAATTCGTTTTATTATTAATGTATAATAATAATTAATATGTTTCTTTAATAATTAAAATAACTTTGCTTTAAGTTTATTCATAATATAACTTATTTTTAAAAATAGTTAAATATTATACCTTAATTTCGTCATAGTATGTCCATATATATAAAAAAAGGATGATAAAGGAAATCAAAAAAAAGGGCATGTAAATTATTTTACATCAGGGATGAATGCAAGATATTCAAAATTCGATCTTATTTAAGGTAAATATGAAAAGAAATTACGGAATCTTTGTGGACCAGTCCAGGTTCCTTTCAATAATCTATTCCAATAAATATCGGGAATAACCTGAAATAAAAATAAATAATAATTAGTTATACGTAATCTAAAATCTAATTTACAAAAAATCAGTTTAATTTATTTACCTCTTTTGTAACCCAGTACATGAAAGATCTTTCTTGACCTTGATCAACGGGGAAAGTTTCCATGGGTGTACCAGTATACCCACTAAATTCGGCCAAAATTAACTTATCTCTTCCCACCAATAAAGGGCAACTAGCATAACCATCATATTTGGCGGCGTTATAAGGTTCAAGTTTACCTGACATAGCATCCAATAAATTTTTCTTTAATACACCACTTTGAACTGAAATAGCAGCAGCAGTCTTTGACGTAGGAGCAGAACTACTATCACCCAATGAAAATATATTTGGATATTTAACATGTTGTAATGTATATTTATCTATATCAACGTATCCTTGTGCATTGCCTAAACCCGATTCTCCAATAAATGATGGTGGTCCCATTGGCGGTGTTACGTGTAATAAATCATAATTAAAAATTTTTTCTGTTCCCTTGCAATTAAATACAGCTTCTTTTTTTTGACCGCGAACTTCTTTTAATTCTGTACCTACATTTACTTCAATTTCTCGTTCTTTTGCAACTCTTTCAAGACTTTTTGCATACTTTTCTATACTAAATATTTTTCCCATTGCTGTATTATAAATCACATTACTTTTATTTCTGATTCGGTTTTTAGTAAAAGCATCTTCCGCCAAATACGCTATTTTAATAGCCGCTCCTGGACACTACGTTTTTTTTTTTGAAAAAAAAAAAAATTAAAAATTACGAGATTTTTTAAATGTAAATTAGAAGTTATAAATATTACTTACTTTAATCGGAGTAGATGGCATAGTGAAGATGGCGTTTCCACCTTTAAATTCTCGGATAAATTTCCATGTTGTTTCAACAGTATCCATAGAATAATTACTAGTGACACCGTCTTTACCAAGTGTTTCAGGAAGTCCTTTAACTTTGTTCCAATGACATTCAAGTCCTGTTGCCACAACCAAATAATCATATCCAATCTAAATCATTTATTTTTTAATACAATATTAATAATAATAATGGTAATAAATAAAATTAGTAAGAAAAAAAGAATACTTTTGCTACCTTTTGACCATCTGCTAATTCAATTAATTTACTGTCGGGTTGAACTTTTGCTACTTTATTTTTAATCCAGTAAGCACCTTTCGGCATAACTGCTTCTGTTGGTTTAGCTGAATCCGCTAATGTTTTAATTCCTGCTCCAACAAATGTCCACAATGGTTGATACTAGAAAATCTCTTTGTTAATTGGATTGTTATTAATTTTTGTTTATCAAAAAAAAAAAACTAGACTTACATAATGAACATCGGACGGTTCAATTACAGCTACTTCATTTTGTCCAAGAATTTTAGACAACGTAGAAGATACTGAAAAGTAATTTTTATTAAAGAACTGCTAATCATGAATTAATTTAATTAATTATCTTATTAAAATAAAATTTTACCTGCAAGTCCACCAGTTCCACCTCCTAATTTTAAATAAATTCTTTAGTTAACTTATTTTTAACTTTTCAGAGAGAATTAAATTTACGTACCGATAACGACTAACTTATAAGTAGGTACGGATGCTTTAGTAGAAGCAAACCTTTTTAACAAATTTTTACTTCCACTGAATAAACTATTACTTTTAACAAACATTTTTCTCGAAAAAAAATTTATTAAAAAAAAAAAAAAAAAGTATTGTCGCGTTTTAGGGTCTTAATATAAACAACAAAAAAATTACTCGATAATCATAATCAAGGTAACGCAATTTGCCTTGAATCGCACGCATTCGTGCTGATCTTGGATTAATAATTTCGGACATTATGAGTCATGTGATCAAAAATTTAAAAGAGACGCGATAATCTTGGATTAATAATTTCGATAATTTCGGACATTATGAGTCATGTGATCAGAAAATGAAAGAGACGCGAATCTCAGTATTAAATTCATATGATTTTCGTGGATCCAATTAGAAAGATCTCATTATCTGAAATTTCTAATCGATCGATCACCTTACCTCCTTTAAACATAATAAGATACTTTTCTTATTGGGACATTGCTTATCAATGACTTGGTCATTAACACAAGTTGTACGCGGTTTGCAATTGGCCTGGTGGGGTACTTTGTTAGCCTTTAAAAATCGTCATTTACACAAACATACATATGTTAAAACAACTTTCGTTTTAGTTGTATTCAGTATAATATTATATTTACTCACCTCAACTTTATTTCTAATTCCACTTAAGCTAATTCAACTTCTCGTTTACTTATTTTCTTTTATATTTCGTTATGATCATAGTTTATATACTGAAAATTATAATGTTTGGATAACGAATTATGTATTCAATTTACCATTTCTGGGATTGATGTTTATGAGATACATATATCCACAACCATTAGACTCTTTATTTATAGAATCACTTCATCACGTAGATTTAACATATATTAAAAAACATGAGGGAGAACAAGATTTACGACCACCATATGCACCAGCGTTAGAAAGACATCCTTACGGAACAAATTATTGGAATGAGATGTTCCAATATTTAAAGAGAACGTGGAATAAAATTAAAATAGCGATAATATTATATTTTCTTTCATTATTACCATTTGTTGGTGTATTTGTGTACCCGGTAGCAAGTGCTTATGCTCTTATTGATTCCCTTGGATATTTTCCTGCTATAACAATTGGCGTATTTATGTATGTTATACCCGGCACAAAAAGTTTTACTATGGTTTTCTTGGAAAGTTTGTATTCTTCTAGAGCTATGATGAGAGAATTATTAGAACCTTATTTTGGTAGAATTCATTTTGATGCAGAGGTGAGAAGAAAGTGGTTTATGGAAAGAGAAGGAATTTTATTTGGTTTCTCTATGGGATTTTATCCTTTAGTTAGGTTACCATTGTTTGGAATGTTATTCTATGGTGTCGCTCAGGTATGATATCTTAAAAATGTTATTGTTAAAACCTAAACAATGCTAAATGTTTTTCCTAAATCATAGTCAGCTACTGCTTTGATATTGGTAAAGACTACGGAACCACCTCCTCCACCCGGAATGGAAATGAGTTATAAAATAGATTATCGTTACGTAGATCCAAGAAATAAAAAGAAAGAATGACTGTTTTTAATATTATATTTATTAATCAAAATTTTATATAATATAAATGAAAAAAGTTAAACCAAAATTCGATTGATTAATTTTTCATGAGGTCAGCCCACGGATCCTCTAGAAAAGATTTCTTATAATATCTACTTATATCAATATCATTAATATTAGATTCAATACTCTGCCCGCTAAATCTGTGTTTCTGCGATATAAATTTTTTTTTAAGTACATAGATGAACAAAAATAAACCAAAGACAAAAAACAATTAATAAACTACTACCTTATCTCTTTTTTGTTTATTGTTACCGTTACGACCACTGCGACCACCACCACCAAAATTTCTATCTCTTCTCGTCGATGGTGAATTTCCATCATAATATTGTTGATAACCACCATAGTGTGATCCTCTTTTTTGACGATATCTAGTGTTATTATTATTATTATTATTTCTTCCTTTATTATTCCCTCCTCTTCGATATGATCCTTGTCGCTGTTCTTGTGTTATATTATTATTATTATCATCATCAGTAGAATTGTGAGTAGATGGTTTCGGCTGAAATGATAAGAAATCATCAGGAAGTTGTGGTAATGAAGTTACGGCATTGTTGAGTGAATTCGAATTGTTAACCGGTGGAGTTGGTGGAAACGATAAATTTTGTTCTTCGGACATAATTTATAACTATTTACAACTAATATAATAAAATTTAGTTAATGCAAAGCAACTCCAAAATTTTTTAGTGCAGAAGTTGAAAGACATTCTACATTTTTTTTTATCACGAAATTATCATGATTCGGAACAGTTGTACGAGAATGACGATTGTATCACTGGATGTTGTCGTAATTAGTCATATTATATCAATGAAATAAAATGTCCAAATTAACCAAATTAACCAATTTAAAATTGTGTTTTTAAAGTTTTCACCTTTTTCTTTTCGGATCTCTCGATCTAAGGGGTCTATATACAATTTTTTTTTTGTATTTTACAATATGTCTTCTCAACGTGGTGGTAGAGGAGGAGGTAATCGAGGAAATCACGGAGGAAATGTTGGAAGAGGACGCGGTGGTGGTCGTGGTCGTGATGACGGTAGACAAACAGGATCTAACTCCTCCGTCAACAGTTCTGGTGCGAGATCTCAAACAGGAAATAACAACAATTACACCAACTATAAATCTAATTATTCCCATTATGATCGTTATGATCGTTATGACAATCCAACTGTAAAATTATCGAAATCATTATCTTCTGTTCTTCGACATAATGCATTAAAAGAAGGATTAAAAATTCGACCAGATGGATATGCCAATCTAGATGATTTGGTAAGCAATAATAAGAAATTTTTTTTCTTTTTGTTTGTATTTCCTTATTTCAATCCTACTCATTTTATCTGGTCGTTGTAACCGTTTAATTAGATGAAATTACCTAGATTTAGAAAAACAACATTAGAAGATATAAAAAGAGTTGTAAAAGAGAATGATAAACAGAGATTTACTCTTTTTAAAGAAACAAATAGTGACATATGGTGGATTAAAGCTAATCAAGGACATTCTCTTGAAGTATGTACCCTTTAATGTATGATTTCTCAACTTTTAGTTTTTTTTTTTTAAAAAAAATCATTTTAAAAATGTTCTTAGGTTGTAAATGATTTGGAATTAGAACTAATAACAGATCCTTCACAAATCCCTCAAGTTATACATGGAACTTATCTTGAAAGTTGGAAAAAAATTGGTAGATATTCTTATTATTATCAAAAAAAAAAAAAAAATCTTATTTTAAAATAAATTAACATTTCAAACTTGATATAATTTAGAAAAATCTGGTCTTTCTAAAATGAACCGTAACCATATACATTGTGCTATCGGAAGATTCGGTGATGAAAATGTAACAAGTGGTATGAGACGAAGTTGTGATGTGTTTATATACGTTGATGTTAATAAAGCTATGGCAGGTACGGTCGATTAATGATTATTATTATTATTTGTCTTTATTTTACTAATTATCTAATTTACTCAATATATATAGATAATATAAAATTTTCTAAATCTTCTAATGGAGTAATACTTACAGAAGGGATTGATGGAAAATTGGATAAAAAATATTTTTTGAAAGTTGTCGATAAACACGAAACGATTTTATATTCTGGAGAAACATCTAGCGGAGACAACAACAATAATGACAACGCTAATAAGAATGAAGGAAATAATGTCAATAATAAGAATGTTGACAGAAATAATGTTGATAATGGAGATAAAAATGCTAGTGGGAATAATACTAATAATAAGAACGTCGGTGGAAACGATGCTAATACTAAAAATATTGATGTTAATATCAAAGGTGTTGATGATAGTGATAACAAGGGGAATAATAATGCTTGGGGTAGTCCTAATCCTAAAGTCGGGAATGCTGGTAGTGGTAATGCTTGGGGAAGTCCTAATCCTAAAGTCGGGAATGCTGGTGATAATGCCTTGAGTAGAGGTGCCGGCAATATGAATGACAACAGGAACAAGCCTAATGAAAATAATAATAGGAATGCCAGCAGCGTGAATATAAACAAAAATAATGATGTTAAGAAAAATAATGATGTTAAGAAAAATAATGATGTTAAGAAAAATAATGATGTTAACAAAAATAATGATGATAATAATAATTTGAACAAGAGGAAGAATGATAATAATAATAATTTGAACAAGAGGAAGAATGATAACAAGGATGATGATAAAGGGAAAAGAATATTTTCATATGCAGATGCGGCGAAAAAACATAATCATAATTAACAATTTTTTTTTTTTTAATTTATATTTTTCTCTTTTTATTTAAAGTATTTAGAATTGCGCCTAAATACTGTATTTGTATTTACGCTTAAAATTTACAATATAAATAATCTAACCTTAATTTCGACTGAAATTATTAATTTTTGTTGGCTTTGTAACTGTCCGTTAAAACAGTGATCGGAAAAGCCAAGATCATCGACCGCAGTTCTCCTATAAAGGCTAAGCCACAAAAGGAATAAAAAAAATTGGTTATTTCGGAAATGTTCTTTTTTATCATCGGTCACGGATTAGAATACGGTCGAAATCCTCACATTTACTGTTTCTGTCTCTTTAATAAATATAATATATATAAAACGTTTTCGAATATGCAAAGCACAGCCAACAGCCAAGAGAAAATATGACTCGGAAAATTATTTTACATAAAGGAATGTAATACATATATCAAACATTACATGCAGTTTAAAATAAGGAACAAAAAATGGAGAATTTATTGTGTTTAACAATATTAAAATCCCTTTAGGGAAAAATATTATTTTGTTTTTGGAAAAAAAAATAATTTAGTATAAAAGGATTAACTTAATTTGACAAAAAAAAAAAAATCATAAATACCCCCTTTAAAATCATGTTTGAAAATTCAAATAAAATTTTTTATGTCCATTTACAGTTAATCGGGTATCAAATTTTAGTTAAGCTAAGCAATAAATAATTTTTTGTACATTCGGATGATCGAGCCTCAATTTGTCAAATAATTAAAATATATAAAAATATAATAAAATAAAATATAACTCGTATATCCGAAGGGGTATATATATTTAAGGATTTTAAGGATCCTTTTTTTTGATCCTTTTTTTTTTTTTAAAAAAAAAAGTCAATTCAATCTTTATTTCTTTTATCATTCAATCTTTATTTCTTTTTATCATTCAATCTTTATTTCTTTTATCACTCAATCTTTGTTTCCTCTATCACTCAAGCTTTATTTCTTTTATCACAATCTTCATATCTTTTATCATCCAATCTCTCCTATTATTTTGATTTGGTTTTAGGAAAATATGTCGAGACAGAGACCTACCGAAGGTGAAGGCAGAGGATATCCGTATGATAATAGTTATCCTCAACAAGGATATTTTCAGCAGCAATATTATCCACAATATCAACAATATTCACAGCAACCACCGAGGCAGCCTTCGCCTAGACAATATCCACACCAACCATCCATACCACCAAGACAACCTACTCCACCTCAAAAATTTTCAAATAATAATTCATTTCTCGATGATGATAATAGATCAGATGAATCATATTCAGATGAAGAAGGTACAGGAAAAAGCCATGTACATAAAGATGGATGGTTATTTAGACCCCCTGAAAATGGACACGTTATAACCAAAGGTGAAATAGTCAGCAGAATTGTTCAATATTATGAAGTACGTACATTTTAATACTTTTAATACTTTTAATTAATTTGTAAAAAAAGAAAATCAATTTAATCAATTTAATTCTTCCAATAAAGATGTTTGCGGCAAATGTATTTTTATTAGGTTATAATGTACTAAAAGATGCAAAATCAGGAGTGGACGGAAGTACCATAAAAAATTTTTTAGTGGACGCATGCGGAGATAGATTCCATATTGAGCAATTTGATTATTGTGCAGCGTCAAGATTATTTTGGGGTTTAATTGGAGGAGCAATAATATATTTTATATTTACATCATTAGTAGCATTGGCACTTTCAATTGAATTAAGACGTAAAGGATATTACTCTTCATTTACGGCTTTATGGCATTCACCAGCATTTTTATTATGTTTTTTTTTTCCACAAGAAAAAAGGGTTGATATTTTAAGCATACCTAATAAATTTGTGGGTTTAGGTCTATGGACTAGAAGTCATATACATAGAATTAGTTTAGCAATCTATTGTGCCATTTGTTCCGGTTTAATTCTAATTTCTTTAAAAAGAGGGTAAGTACAATTAATTTATCATGACAATTAATTTATCATGAAAAAAAAAAAATAAAAATAAAAAAATAAAAATTTTTTGAAATTATTATTTTAGAACTGCTGAAACTGCCACAATTGAAGGTGAAGGTTTAGATGAGGGAATACATAGATGTAAGTATCTTTGATTTACATTTATAAATATATTAAGTATATATTATATTAATAATATCTTTTCTTTATTAATTTTTTAAAGTCTATAATCCATATTTAATTCCTTATTATTTGGCATTATATATTTTTTCAAAAACACTCATAAATATGTTACTTACAATTATTCAAGATAAAGATATTAGGAATAAACCAGAACGTATAGGTCGACATTATATTGCTATCAGAGATGGAAAGATCAACAAATGATCATGTGAAAAAAAAAATGATACATATAAAAAGTAGAGTAAAGAAGTTTTATGAAAGAAAAAAAGAATATAATTCTTTTTTATTTATTTATTGTTTATTTATTTATTTATTTACTTATTTATATTTATTTATTTACTTAATTATTTATTTTAGTGTGGATTTTTTAAAAAAGGTGTGTAATTTTGTTGTGAAACTTTAATTAGAATTTATGATTAATTAAATGTATATAATATTAAAAATAGAATTATAATCTCATAAATAAGCAAATAAATGATTAAATGAAATAAAAAGAATTTTTTTTTTTTTTTTTTTCAGAAAATTAGGACGCGAAATTGCTGATCAATAAAATTTCAGTCATACATCCCCATTTTTTTCTTAAAAGATCCCCATGTTTGTTTGTTTATCCCCTAAAAATGCTCAAACCAGGGGATGTTAAACAAAGACGGACCAAACTTCCAAACTTACATTAATATGGTATAAAAAAAAAAAAAATAAAAATAAAAGCGCAAATAAAAAAAATAAAAAGTTATGTAGTAGTAAAAATTTTTTTTTTTATGATTCGATTGATTCGATTTGTGTAATTGATTGTGTAATGTAGATGGGAAAATTTTTCAGATCTGCAATCCCGCATGTTCCGAAATTCCGCATCAAAAGATTGTTAGTCAAAGGTAGCAAGCTAGCGCGTTAATTAAAATTAATATAATTACCCGAACGCGCATATTTTCATATTTATAAAACGAATGCTAAGAAAGTTAAGAGAATCAAAGAATTGGTAATATTATTTCTTTTTTCGTAACAACTTTATAATTAGATTGAATATTAGGTTAACCGAAGATAATTAGGTATTTACAATATGGAACAATCCTTGTTTTTTTAACATTTTTTTTTTTTGTTACAGAATAAATGTAAATACAAACTTAATACTTTAAGATGACAATCGAACAAGTTACGAATGTACGAGCTATATATATTATTCTCAGCATTTTTTCTTTTTTTTTTTGAAATTGAGTAGTAACGAAAAGGAGAAGGGAACAAAAAAAATGCGGATTAATGAAGAAAAAATCAAAAATTCGAATTTTTGAATTATGAATATGAGTATATTTGATGACGCGTATTTTAATATAATTTAATTTATAAAATGAGTGCAGAAATTAGCTTAATCGAGAATATAATATTTTTTTTTCTTTCATGAAATTATAGTACGAAATCAGACAAGTATGAAAGAATGAAAATCCTGAATAGTTTTTTATACAAAGGTTAGGATAACAAACTTCTAAATATATTAAATTAAATGAACGAAACTAAACTCTTACCTTTGTCAAGTCAGACTTTCTATCAAACCTCTTTTCAGGCTGTTACAAGTTTTCCTTCGGGGCTAACTAAATACTTAATTTCGTTACATAATTCACGTGGAATTGTATTAATTGGGGGTATTAAATGAATATAAATTAAAATTTTAATAATCAATGAAATTATAAAAGGTTAAATTATTGTATTATTCCGATTTAGTATTTTCCAACTGCGAAATTTTAAACTTCGGAAGTTTTCTCCTAATAATTGTTTATGGAGTAAAAAAGAAGACAAGAATACAGTATTGTCAAAGAATAATGAAACAATTTGGATTCACACAGATGTCGGGACCACAGGAGAGAGAGTATGCTGACCATTCAACATTATGATTAGCCAATAATAGAAGATTTTGCTGTTCGTTGAGCGAGCGCACGAGCTGTCATTAATGCAGTGAGACAGTGGGACAGTGAGAACTAGTTATATTCCAGTTGATCAAACATTTGGATCCAAAGATTTTACGAACCCGGAACAATTGGAACAGATGGAACATATGGAACAAAGGGGACGTGGACGAAATCCGATAACGGGTTGTTCTGTATAATTAAACATGTTTGCTATTAAATCGTAAATTAATTTAACTATTTATAAATCGTGTGTAAATTTAATAATTAAAAAAAAAAAAAATCTCTCTACGCGAGACATTTTATTTTTTTACCAATTAACTTAAGTTATTGAAAAAAAGGAAATTATTTTTTATGTAGTATATGTAGTGTTATATACAGATATTTTTATTTATAGAAGTTTCAATGATTATCGAATTATTTCCAAAATTTTCAAAAAATTTTTTGATTGATTTCTAAAGAACAAACTTGGTTTGATTTATAGACCCCAAAATTTATAACAATGAAATTTATTATACTCGATTTTTTTTTCTCACACAGATAAAATTAATAAATAAATATATATATATATGTGTATTATATAAAGAAAAAGTTTCTTTTTAATAATTTTTTTTTACTTTCTTAAGAGTAAATTTTCTTTTTTTTTTTCTCTGAATAAAATAAAAATGTCTGAAAAAGAAGCAACAGGAAGACCTTCTCGTGCAAGACAAACTGAAAATACTGCACCAACAGCAACTGGAAGTGGTGAGGAAGCAGCTTCTGGTGGAAAATCTAAAGTCTGTCAAAAAAGTTTTTCTAAAAAAAAAAAATAAAAAAGAAAATAAAATAAATAAATGAATGAATAAAATGATTTATATTAAAAACGAATAATGTTTTTTTTTTTTGACAATATGTAAATATTTTTTTTTTTTTTTTTAAAAACTATACTAGAAGAAAGGCGGAAAAGGTGGTGCAAAAGCTGCTACAACAGCATCAAGCACATCAAAAATATCAAAGAGCATTAAAGCAGGTTGGTTATTTTTTTTTTTTAAAAAAAAAAAAGAAAAGAAAATTATTTTCTTATTAAAAGTTGGTTTTTTTTTCTTTTTTAAAAAAAAAATCTTCCTTTCTTTTTCTTTAAAAGGATTGACATTTCCAGTTGGTCGTATGGCAAGATTATTGAAAAAAGGGAGATACGCAGATAGAATAGGAGCAGGTGCTCCAGTATATTTAGCAGCAGTAATAGAATATTTAACAGCAGAAGTATTAGAATTAGCGGGAAATGCTGCGCGAGATAATAAGAAACAACGTATTATACCAAGACATTTACAATTAGCTATACGTAATGATGAAGAATTGAACATTCTATTAAGACATGTACATATAGCTGAAGGTGGTGTTTTACCGAATATTCATGCTGAATTATTACCTAAGAAGAAAGGTAGTGAGAGAATCAAATCAACTGCTACCGTTACCAGTGCTACTGGTGCGAGTGGTGGTGCTTCTCAATCAAAAAAATCAACTAAAGGTGCTAAAACTACTGCTGCTCCTTCTTCTTCTGGTGGTAAAGCTTAAGATGTTATTGTCAACATGATTTTGAGAAAATTTTTATATTGGGACGGGAGAAATAAATTGGTTTTGTTCGTTAATAATTCTTAGTTTATTATTTCCACATATATCATGTTTATCCTTACAAATCCTTACTTTCTTCTGTACTACAAAGAAAATTAATAGAATTAAATAAAATTTTTACTTTTTTATCATTTGCATCACGTGAAAGTATATGACAGTATCGGGAATTCGGAATATCGGAAATGTTTGCAAATCCATATTCAGGGACTAGTATGTATAGTGTGACGAATTTGTAATTTGTAATTATGCATAGGTTCAGAAAATAATCAAATATAGAAAATATCAACTAATCATGTGATTACGTTAATTTACTCAAAAAAAAAAATAAAATGACTTGAAATAATAATTCATAATGATATATAACATATGTGATGTACAAGTGAGTTACGGGAATCAAACTCTAAGTCGATCAATTTTCTTTATAAACTATAGAAAAAATGAAGAAATTGTGGCAACAAAAAGAAATATATTTAGTGATTATACGATACATAAACATCACAATACACATTCATTAAATTAATTCCAGCATTCTCCCCTCATGTTATAATGGTTATTAAAGAAATAAAAAGGGAAATTTCTCAGAATGTGTAAATCGATTTTGATTTTTATTAGGGATGCCAAATTCATATTTAAACATGAAGTTTTGCGCTTTTTTCAGAAAATTTTTAATTATTATCAAGCCATTTAATTAGTTGCCAGGCGCAACATTTTTTAAGGGTCACGTATCTTTCCTTTCCTTTTCCCAAATAAATACTTTTTCCTTCTCCTAACGTATATTCAGAATCAAATTGATAATGAAATACATTCTCGTTTACGCTATTGTTCTCTTATCTCTCTCAGTTAATGGAGTCTTATCGGGTGACTTTTGTCGCCATAAAGTCCATGGTAATGGTAAACAAATTCGGGGAGGATTTTGTTCTGAAACTATCCAAGGGGATGTTCCATCTGCTGACAAAATGACTTCAACGTTGATCATTTCCCCACAGAATGAAGCATTATTGCAACCTAATGAACCTTTTAGCGTTGATGTTTCAATTCAAAATTTAGGAACTGGATTCTTTAGTGATCCGGAAACTCAATATTACACTAAACCACAGTCACTTAATGGTCAAGGTATTATAGAAGGTCATACACATGTTACTATTCAACGACTTAGTGGGGATCACCCCCCAGATGCTAGAAAATTTGATTTCTTTAAGGGATTAAATGATAAAGCCAAAAAGGGTACTTTATCCGTTGATGTCATTGGGGATAATGGAAAGGCTGGTTTACCTATTGGTAGATATAGAGTTTGTACCATGTCTAGTTCTTTCGCTCATCAACCTCTGCTTATGCCGATCGCTAAAAGAGGTAAGAAATTTTTATAATTTATTTATTTATTTTTTTTTTTTAAAAAAAGTGACTAATTAAAAAAAATTTATATTATAGGATCTCAAGATGATTGCATAAGAATTAATGTTGGATTTGGTCCTGAGAAAGGAAAAGGAATAAAGTTTCCTGTTAAAATTAATGGAGAAGGAAAAGGGAAAAAGAAGGAAAATGGAAAAAAAAATAAAAATAAAAGAAAATAATTGGAAGAAAAGAGAATAATGTAAGATAAATATGAAAATCAAAGAAAAAGATAGGAAAATAATAGTTCTTGTTCTTTACGAATTTATACTAGCCGCATCGCAACTAAAAAACGAATAAAGTACTGTAAATTTAATAAAATTTTATGTGACTCTCATTTCGTTATTGTAAAATATCCTCTATTTTAATGCAACTGCCCATAAAGTATAATAATAAACTACTCATAAAGTATAAAGCATAAAACAAATAAACTATTTTACTTCATCTAAATCTTGGCATCGTTTAATTATTTAATTAATTAGTTATCAGTGAAAGCCTTAATTAATAATAGGCTAATCCAAAGCATCCCAGTCATATTCCTGTGCACTTTATTCAAAATTCCCTATTTTAGAATGTACATTTCGAATTGGAAAATTTAAGAAAAATAAGTTTTTAAAATTGGAAAATTTATAAATTGCACCAATGTGTTGATCAATTGGAAGTTATATTTTTCGCGAATAAAACAACCGATTTTTTCGTGAGTAAAAAACAATCTACAGTACAACTTATCAACTGATAAAATATTCACATAATGTCGGACACTTTTGACGATATTTATTCGTTTTACGGTTACACGGTTACACATACAAAGCGTGGAAGCAAAATCTATAATTATACTTAAAAAAGCTGTTGAAGTGTTTTGTACATGGCTAGATAGAAACGTTGAGGAAAAGAAGAGGAAATACAGGGTAAAGGTGATGTTCGGGTGCGCGTAGTTCGCCATTCAATGGAGGTATTTTAGGTAAGTTTAACTTGCATCAAATGCTTTTTCTTATCAAAAAAAAAATTAATATAATAATTTTATTCAAACCAGACTGAAAAGCATTCACCGAAATTTATTGGGCCTCCAAAACGACCACTAAAGCCGTAGAGAATGGGACAAAACTCAAACAAATTTTAGAGCTGTAAGGGCCGTAAAGGTAGGAAAAAAAACCAGCTTCTTCATCTTTAGGACGGGGAAAGTTATTTGGTGTAAATAATACTGCTGCTGCTCATCATGATGAAGAAGCAATTACTAAAGTACCGAACACTCTTGAATTTGGTAGTGTCTTATTTAATCCTGCTGAATTAGTAGAAAGATAACAAAAACTTCATATTTGAATTTTTTTTATAACTAAAATTATTTAATCTTATAAGGTTAAAAACTTGAATCTAATAAAAGAGGTTTTCTTTCATTGTTATTATACTGAGGTAACTTAAAAAATTTTAATCGATTTTTTAGATTCCAGCAGGAGATCAATATAAAGAAGGTTTGAAGCTATTGAAAGTTATATGATGGTCATTTTTCTATATTTAATCTAGATCGGGAAATGATTTGCCATAAAGGAAATAACTGAGGTTATAAATAAATAAAATGTATTTATTAACCTTATTTTAAAGCCGTTTATTATAGTTTGTGTTGACATTATTATTGACGTCATAAATGCAAGTCACATGCCATTTTTTGGGCCGATTTTCAAATAAGGTAAACTTAACACAATTAAAGATGGAATTATCAAAACGAAAGATAGTTTAACTATCTCGCGTTAATAATTTATTAATCTAAAACATAGAATCCTGATGTCATTTCTGTGCATGGAACCTTTCCCTATTTTATAGTTAGAATGGGTACTTTCCGAATTGAAACCGGAATAATGTTTATTGTATGTTGATCGATTGAAAGTTATTAATTTTTTTGTGAGCCAACCAACTTTTCTTTTAAATAATGTCACCTACAAACTATCATAAGCTTTTACTTATATTCATTCATGGCTTTAAAGGCGATGATCATACTTTTAAGGTTTGTTTTACATCTTTCTTCCTATTTTTGCCTTTGCGGTTACGCGGTTACACGATTACACCACTACTTAAACGAAAAAAAAAAATTAGAATTTCCCGGAACGTCTTCAACAAGAATTAACAATAACCTTACAAACTGTAGAAGCAGAATCTATAATTTATCCTCAATATGAAACCCGAGGAGACTTAAAAAAAGCTGTTGAAATGTTTTGTATATGGCTAGACAACATAGTTGAGGAAAAAGAAAAGGAAATACGGGGTAAAGGTGATGTTTGGGTATGTTTAATTTGCCATTCTATGGGAGGTATTTTAGGTAGGTTTAGCTTGCATTAAACGCCTTTTCTTACTAAAAGAAAAAATGAATATTTTTACTATAATTTTATTTATTTATTTATTTATTTTTATTCGATAGGTGCAGATGCGATTTTAAAATATAAATATCAGACGGAGTATCCTTCTCCAAAAATTATTGGACTACTTGCATTTGATACTCCATATTTTGGGATAGATAATAATGTTTTTACTAAGGCTGCATTAGTCCGAGCTAATAAAGTTAAACAAACTGCTAGCGGTACTTATACTTTTTTATCAAATATAGCTGGAGGATTTTTTGCCTCTTCTCAAACGAATACTAAAGCCGTAGAGAATGGTCCCATAGAGACTGTACAGGTAAAAAAACAACCAGCTTCTTCATCTTCAGGATGGGGAAAAATTATGGCGGCTAGTTTGGTGGCTGGTGCTGCTGCTGTTGCTTATTATAATAAAGATTTAATTAGTCAAGGTACCGAATTCCTGGGAAGTCACCTTGAATTTGTTAGTGTTTTATTTAATTCTGATGATGAATTAGTAGAAAGGTAACTTAAACTTCATATTTGAAAATTTTTTTGCTAAATATTTTTTTATAACTAAATTATTTTGATCTTATAGGGTTAAAAACTTGGTTCAAATAAAAGATGTTTACCTTCATTGTTATTATACTGAGGTGAGTTAGATGATTTTTGAAATAATTTAAATAATAATTTTACATGTACTGAAAATTTTTTATTGATTTTTAGATTCCACCGGGAGGTCAATATAGAGAAACAAGAACATTCATTCATTTACCACCATCAGATTTGAAGTCATATTTTTCAGCTCTTACAAGTATGAGTCAGGATGAAATTGATGCTCACATTTCTATATTTAATCAAGATCAAACGAATGGTTTAAATAGTATTGTTTTAAAGGAAATAACTGAGGTTATAAATAATTACGAAAAAAATGAACAAACTGTCGCGTCCTAAAATGAATCCTGTTGGAATTTTCAGAATGAATATCAGCTTTAGAATTATTATTATCAACTTATTTAAATAGATTAAATGAATTTATATTATATGCTATTCAAATAAAATATGCATTGTGACGTAATAAATGCAAATCACCTGACATTTTTTTATATAGCTTGGCCGATCTTCTGTTTTTATCCTATTCATTTAAAAAAAAAAGTCGAAGCTAATACTCACAATAAAATGAGTAATTGGGAAGACAATAAGTCTGATAATTGGGGGGACAGTAAATCTGATAATTGGGGAGACAGTAAATCTGATAAAGTATCTTCAGGACCGCATACTCCCACCGATGAATTGGTCGATCCAATCAATTCGACGTTGCATTCTTTGACTGCTCCTGACGATCTGGATAACCACGAAGAGCTTTTTGAAGAAGAGCGTAGACGTAATCGAGTAGACGACGAAGAATATAGACACCGTAGAAGGTATCAGCCCTTTTTACTTTTGAATTTTATTTTAGGACGTCTAATTATTAAATTTAATTGACAAGAGGATATTTCGATTACTCATTAAGAGTAACTACTAGTAGATCTCAATCGCCACGTCGGCGTTCTAGATCTCCTCGTCGTTCTAGGTCGCCAAGACGATCTCCAAGACGTTCCCGTTCTCCGCGTTCACCGGCAAGAGAGCCATACACGGATTCATACCGTCCTACAACTCGTCGCCCATCATATAACGATCATTATGAATCAGAAAGAGAAAGAAGAGAAAGAGAACTTGAGAGAGAAAGGCACAGTAATACCAGAGATCCTCGTTCTGAAAGAGAGCGTGATAGGAGGG
The DNA here is from genome assembly GCA_015698045.1 of Rhizophagus clarus. Lineage (NCBI taxonomy): Eukaryota > Fungi > Glomeromycota > Glomeromycetes > Glomerales > Glomeraceae > Rhizophagus > Rhizophagus clarus. The sequence continues at coordinate 138,545 of BLAL01000182.1, read as the reverse complement.
AAAGAAGTCGTTCAAGAGATAATAAATTCTTTGTTCGTGGTGCTAGTTTTAGACCTGATAGAAATTATCCAAGATTATCAGCAAGAGAATCGGCAGGTAAGTTGAAACCTTTTTCATCATCATCATCATCAAAGAATTCGATCCAAGGACGCATTAGTATAAAGAGATCAACTTCATCCTCATTATCCTCGTCATCAAAACATTTCTCACAAGGTTTGACAATAGATTTTAACTATATGTTTATTTATTTTATTTTTAATCATATTATAAATGCGTTATATTTTCATTTGTATTTTTGAAAGCTATAAATGCTTCTCAGAGATCACAAAAGGAATGCCGTGTTTATGTTGGTAATTTAGCTTATGAAGTTAAGTGGGGTCAATTAAAGGATTTTATGCGTCAAGGTTTGTAACATAGACATTTAGTGGAAATTTTTTCACTTCTTTTAATTTATAACGACCTAACGTTTTGTTATTGATTATTATATAGCGGGTGAAGTTGTATTTGCGGACGTATTGATGCAACCTAATGGCATGTCAAAGGTAATGAATAATTATTCGATTGTTTTAGCAACTATAATATTAATAAAGTTCAATCAACATTTAATTTTTCATAGGGCTGTGGGTAAGTCTATAAGAACTTTTTATTTAATAAAACCATGCAATAAATAAATATGTGATCAATTCAATCGATATCTATTTTTTTTTAGAGTGGTTGAATATCGTACACCTGAAGAGGCTAGACGAGCTATTCAAACACTCAACGATACGCATCTATTAGGAAGACCAGTATTTATTCGAGAGGTATCTGAAATTAATAAATATTCTCTGCCAAATTTTATTCATGCGTTTAACATTTTTGTTATCTAGGATCGTGAGTCAGAGGCTAAGTTCGGTACTGGTTTAAATATTAGGCCTGAAAAAGCTGCCGGATTTCCTCCTACTGGAGGCCATCATCATCCGCACCCAAATATACCCAATAATGCAGGAAGGCAAATTTATGTAGGAAATGTAAGTGATGATCTAATTATTGGAGTATTTCATTTTAGTTAATGAAATTATATTCATATACGCCATTTAAAGTTGCCGTTCTCAGTAGGATGGCAAGAATTAAAGGATTTATTTAGGGCTGCAGGTGCGAAATAATTTGTTTGCTGGTGGATGGTTCATTCTTTCTATTATCTAACAATTATACTTTGATTAAACAGGCAATATAATCCGAGCGGACATCCTTGTTGGACCCGATCGACGGCCTAAAGGTTCAGGAACTGTACTGTTTGAAACATCAGCAGATGCTGCTAATGCAATTTGTACGTTGTGCTTAAGTATAGGATTTGTATAGATTTTATAGAAAAAATGTTTAAAAGAAAGAAGATAATGAATGAACAAGAATGGATGATATTTAGGGATTTATAAGCTAAATGGTTATTTTTATTTTAGCAATGTACGATGGGTACGAATTGAATGGTAGAAGGATTGAAGTCCGTGAGGTGGGATGCTGTTTGTTTGGTTATTTTGGTTTAAATTTGGATGGAAAAAAGAATGAATTTATTGCAATTGTGGTTATAACGTAGCTCAACCGAGCATTTTTTTTTTTTTTTTGTGCGTAAATAATTGATTTATATGAGAGGCAAGTATTGAGTTGGTGGGTTTTCTTTTCCCGAATACATTTTTTTTTTCCTTTATCATTCATATAACGTAGGATCGTTTTGCTGGAGGGCCACCACCACCAAGATTTTCAGCACGTCCTCCTCGACCACCTTATGGAGGCGGTAACCATTTTCCTCATGGCGGAAATGCAGGATTTTATGGTGCACCACCTGCCCCTAATCCAGCATATCCAGGAGGTTATCAATCTATGGTTCCCGTTCCAGATCAATACGATGGATATGGCGGGTATAATGATTTCGGCACTACTGGTGCGGGCATGATGGATTATGCCGGTGGATTTGGTGGAGGTTACGGTGCGCCATACCCGGGAGCTGCTGGATATGACGGGTCAACAGGGTTCTACCCTACACCTGGTGCATCCGGTGGGGCAGCTGGAAATCAAATCTTTGTCAGAAATGTAAGGTTTAATAGGTTTAATAACAAAGATGGTGAAATGAGTTGTTAAATATGGGATGTGATTGTGGTTGTATATGGAACAATTTATCGATGAGTATTTTTTTTGTGCGTTAATAACTTTTGAGATTAAAAAAGGGAGAAGAAAGAGAAAAGTAGTGTTAGTGATAGAGGAAAAATAGATTTTATAGGAACTTTGTTTTATTCTTTTGAGGCATAAATTTTAAGTTAAAAGAAACAAGTTGGGATTAATAATATTGGCACACTTTTTTTTGTTGGGAAAACACTAGCTACCTTTTACTACAACAAATCTCGATTTAAGAGAACTATTCAAACACTGCGGTAAATATATTTTACTTATTATTATTTTTATCTATTTATTATATTCATTTGTTAATTATATTCCTAAACAATATACGTGTTAAATAAAATAGGAAATGTAATTAGGGCCGAGATTTTAGAACAAAATGGAAGACCCAAAGGCGCCGGTATAGTTTCATTTGAATCTAGTGAATCGGCTCGTTTTGCTGTTGGTTAGTTTTATTTTATAGAAGATTTCTACTTTGAATAATATCAATTTTGTTTTATATTTGATATTTCTATATTTGATAGAAAAATTCAGTGGATACACATATGGAGGTCGTATTATTGACGTGAATTTTGATCGATATGCATAATAAACGCGAGCGAAATGACAATAAAAACATTGTATGAAGTGCGGCAAATCAGAAGAGAAATTAACAGGTGAACCAAAGTATATAGAAAAAAAAAAAAAAATTTTTTATTGTATAATATTGTTAAAAAAGTTATTGCACTTTTTTATTTTCTATAAAAAAAAAAAAAAAAATTTTACTATCTGAAATGTTGTTGTTGAATCATGTGATTTCTAACATCAGTATAAAAATGGATCTTTGATAAATCTTATCAATAAAAATCATTTTTCTTTTTTTTTTTTAAAATGAATAAATTTTCAATTTTATATCGTTCATTTCAAACTACAAATAAGTTATTTGATTGGGAACCTAGTAAACATAAAGGAGTAGTGGGATTATACGAATTTTTTCAGGGAGGTGCTAAAAATCCCAATCCAGTACCAACAGTAAAAGAAATGATTACAGGTTAAAATGAAAAATAATTCACTTTCTAGAAAAAAAAATCTATATAACAAAGATAAATTTCTTTGTTATTTACTTTTTAAGTGAATTTAATTTTTTAGGACGGGCATGGACAGCATCAGAATTAAGACGCAAATCATTTGAAGATTTACATAAACTTTGGTACGTTTTACTTAAAGAACGCAATTTACTCGGTACGATGTGGTTAGAAGCAAAAAGATGGAACAAAATACATAGTCAGCCGTGGAGCGAAGCATTTCGTGAAAGGACATTTAAGGTATGATCCATTAAGAATGAAATTATTATTGTTCCAATTTTAACGCATAAATAAAAAAAAAAAAATAGTGTCAAAAATCGATGGCAAGAATTAAACATGTATTAAGCGAACGTAGAATAGCTTATGAATATGCTATACGTAAAGATTCGAAGCTATTTGGTTTAGATAAAGCTCCTGAACCTCATTGGAGTTATGAGCCACCAAAATTACAACAAATAGATAATAAAAGATCGTCAAGAAAAAGTAGAATAAGTAATAAAAATAATTCAAGATTGGGAAGAATGTAAAGATCGATCTTTCACTATATCTTGTTTAATAGACAATATAATATGTGAAATACTGCAATACTATAAAACTTTTTATTTGGTAAATTTAATAAATAATTATAATTAGAAAAAGGACAAACCTTATTAATAATATAAAATTGAAGTTTATTGATTACAAATATCCTTTACTATTAATTCTTTGATAAGAATAACAACAAGTTTGCTAACAAATTATAAAAAAAAAACGCACTTACCACGTCCTGAAAAGTATAATGAAAAAGTACAATACTATCCACCAAAAGTAAAAATGGTGCATCTCTATTTAACACTTCATTTCACAGCAACTATCATTACCTCAATTGTTAATTATGATTGCAAAATATGCCATAATATAAATTAGTCTACTTAATCCGTTATCACAAAAATAAGCATTAAAAGATACAATAACAAAGTTTCTTATTTGTTTCAAAGTGTTTTTTTTTTTTTTTTTTTTTTTTTTTAATAATCACTTCCAAATAATATCAAAGATATTTTTTTTGTTCAGATAGGCATTATGTGTGCTTTAATAATTGTAACAAGGTATAAGTGGCCAAGCACACTTTATCATTTGGTCCCAAGTTTTAAAGAAAACGAGGTACTCTTTTCATCATACGGCCTATTATCATCATAACTCCTTTGATTGTGGAAGGATGAAAAAAAAAAAAAAAATTCTCATGAGTATATATTAAGTATTAAAAAACCGAAAATATTTCGGAATAATGGATAAAATAGGAAAACGTGCGTGAACCACATTCCGGTTCTCCTAACTTCTCATCGATATTTGTGCAGATCTGTCCAATCAACAACCGATCGCAAAAGTTTAAAATGACAATCATGTGATGAATGATTTTCATGATCGTCACCTTGTGATGCAGATCATTGCCATAATCGCCACTGGTCTTTTGATATAAAAAGCTTTACAGAATTCCGAGTTACCTGATAAGTTTCTATTTTTTTCTCACAAATAACTTTCTTAAAAGAAACTGAAATAATGGTAGCATTGTTCAAATATTTATATTTGATATCTCTTTTATGACACCATATTTACTTCTAACTATATCCTTTTTTAATAAATAAATAAAAAATAAAAATAAAGAAGCCTGACCTTCCTTCTAATGTAATATGTCTTCCCCAAACCAACCAATTGGAAGCTTTATTAACCATTATTCGAGATAAGGATACGAATCGTGGTGACTTTATATTCTATTCAAATAGAATTATTAGGTTACTCGTGGAAGAAGGTAACTATTTTTTTGGCTGTAATTAGTTTAACTATTAATAATAACGCGTTCTTTTTCTGATATTTAGGGTTAAATCATTTGCCTGTTGTGGATAAGACTGTTGTCACTCCGACAAGTAATTTAAATGTTCGTGTTCTTTTTGAATTATTTGGATTGGCTAATTTTTATCTCTTAATAAATTAGGTGTCGAATTTGAAGGTGTTGGCTTTAAGGGTAAGATATGTGGTGTTTCTATTATGCGTGCGGGTGAATCTATGGAACAAGGATTACGCGACTGTTGCAGGTTTGCTTTATTCTTGATTTTTTTTTTTTAAAAAAAAAAATTTCAATTGCTTATCTTAAAATTTTACGGATATTTAGAAGCGTAAGAATCGGAAAGATCTTGATTCAACGTGATGAAGAGACGGCTCTACCTAAGGTAAAAGTTATGTTAAATAATTTACGATATTAAAGAAAAGTTTGATTTACGTTATTGATGAAATTAAACCATATTTTTAATAATCTCTCTAGCTTTATTATTCTAAATTGCCTCCTGATATAGATGATCGATACGTTCTTTTATTGGATCCAATGCTTGGTATGTATTGCATACGAAATTATATATCTATATAAATATATTTTATATTAAATCCTAAATATTTATTGAAAGCAACCGGTGGATCAGCTATTAAAGCTATCGAAGTGTTATTGTCTCATGGAGTAAAAGAAAACAAAATTTTATTCTTGAATTTAGTTGCTGCTCCCGAAGGCATTGAAGCTGTTACAAAAAAATATTCTGAACTAAAAATTGTAACAGCTAGTGTTGATAAAGGATTAAACGACAAGAAATATATTATACCTGGTCTAGGCGATTTTGGTAAGTGCAATTTTAAATTAATTTTGAAATATTTAAAATTAAAAGTTTAATTAAAATCTTGTTTTATAGGTGATAGATATTTCACGCTTCCTTAAAAAGTAAAAACTTTTTTTTTTATCAGATATAATTAATGGGAATTCATTATTAAAGAAATATATATAAAAATAATATGTATACGTATTTTATACTGCGTTGTAACGATAATAAACAGTTAAATCATAATTTATTTATCTCAATAGCATTTTATTGAGCTAAGGTCGTCGCCGTATCTGTTTACAGTTTTTTCTGCATGAAATCCTATTTGTCATATTTATGTGTCACATGCTGTGAAATTACTATACTGTAATACGACAATATAGTTAGAATTTTTAATAATAATTCTGATTATGAAAGATTTTTATGGTTTTTATCTGATTACAAATTATACAAATAATAGGTTTACACATCTCTACACTAATTGACTATTTAATTGAAGTATAATATTTAAAATTTCAGATAATAAATAAATTATTAAATAATATATATTTAAAAACTGGAATTTTTATTTACGACCATGGCGTATTATGAACCCCTTAATGATTGGCTGTGGGTTTAGAATTTAGGGTTAGGTGGACTAGAGGCTTAAAAAATTTGTCACATATCATCCATTGTTCTGGGGACAGAAATTTTTAATGATAAAAACTATTATGTATCACTTAAGTAAATATAAGTGCAAGTATTTTTTATGTTTCTTATTGATTTTAGGAATGTTATTAACATTTCTTCTTGTTTTTTGTAAAGATAGACCTGTCTCAAGAACAAAAAACTTCAAAATTAAGAATAAAAAAATAAAAAATGCAAAGATCAAAAACAATATCAAAGGATAATTACATCCAAAGTTAAAGAATGCAAAAATCAAGACAAAGAATATGAAGATCAAGAACAGTATCAAGGTAATTACTTCCCAAAACTAAACTGAAGAATATAAAATTAAGAATAAAAAACAAAGAATACAAAGATCAAGGAGTAATTACATCTCAAATTAAAAGAACATAAAAATCAAGAATAAAAGAACATAAAGATCAAAGGATAATTGCATTTCAAAGATAAAATATATAAAGATTAAGAATCATGACCAAAGATAAAGAACATGGAAATTAAAAACAATATTAAAAAGTAATCATATTTCAAGTTTAATAAAAAAAGAAAAAAGAATATTAGTAATATTCTTAAATCAAAAAGAAAATTAAACAAAAAAACTTACCTATCAATTTCAAAGTCTAAACTAAAGAGTCTAAAGATAGTATTCTTAAAAAAAAAAGGAAAAGGAACATTAGTAATAATACTTATATACAACCAATATTAAACCTTATAAAAATACTTATAATTTTAAAGTTTAAAGCTGAAATCTAGAATTCAGACTTTAGAAATCACTTTTAAAAAAAGAAAAAAAATATTAATAGCATTTTTGAATCAAAAAATAAACCTTCATTTACAATTTTAAAGTCTAAATTAAAGTTTAATATCTATTTTTTCTTTTTTGATTTCTTTTTCTTTGGCTTCTTTTTCTTCTTTTTATTTACTTCTCTTTTTTTTTCTTTTTATTATTTTCTAAGATATCATTTTTTTTTTTTAAAAAAAAGAATAAATTAAAATATATAAAAAATACAAAAGAAAACCATAAAATACTCATCATACTAAAATTCAAAACTATAGTTTTATTCTAAAAATAAAGAAAGAAAAAGAATATTTAAAGTATTTTTAAATTAAAAAAAACAATAAAAAAGTGCAAAAAAATGCTAAATACCTATCCTTTCAAAATTTAAAGTTAAAGTATTGAGCAAAAATATTTCTAAAAAAAAAAGAATGTTAACAGCATTATTAAATCAAAAACTATAATTGTTTTCAAAAATAATGCAATACTTATATTGTTAATTTTTAATTGTAAATTTATTAATTATTATAAATAATTTTGAAATATAAGTTGTGCAATTATAGGAAAGTTCACATAGAGAAATAAGGTTAAAGAAAAATGCCTTACTCACTGGGTTATAATAGACAAAGATGAACTTGATTTCTTGATCCAGGATTGCATTAAAGAAGGAACATATGCAAATAGTGATAAATATCTGCTTGACTTACATACTACAAAGGTCATCAGCCCCAATATATACATTTGTAAGCTTCAATATTGGCTATAAATTTGCTAAAGATGCTCCAAAAATTTAGTTTTAATGAAATAATAAGAATTGTCACTGATTCTATATATATATATGAAAAGAGGTTTTATATAAAATTGAAAATATATCTGCCTTCTTCAAGCAAAAAATTAAAGGTAGTATAGTCAATTTAAAAATTTAGCAGATACTGGTAAATTTCAATATCTGTATAAAGTCCCTTCTTGTATAATGTATGATGCAGGAGTTTTTTATCCAAAAGAAGCAGCCAAAAAATTTGCTGAAGAAGTGAAGATTCACTATGTGAACAGAATAACAGGCTATTTATTATGTAATAAAATAAGCTATTTATATGTATTATTTGTTTTGGGGAATGATATTTTTGCTTAGGTTTTCAGAAAAATACTAATCTAGTAAAATTATTACCAAAAAGTCTGAACCACTAAAAGAAAAAAAGATTCAAGAAATATAGTCAGGTTAATAGCAAGATAAAGGAAAGAAAATTCATGGCCCAGATCCAAATATCATATATTAACCAAAAAATAGACATTGGGAATCAATTAAAAATATTACTGAGAGTACTGCTCTATTAATTCATGATTCTATTATAAGAACCTGGTTTTCATATCTCAATGGATATAGTGATTCTGAGAAGACAACATGTGCGATCCAAATCTTTTAAAAATATAAATATAGTAATTTTTACTTATACTAATACATTGGCTAAAGACTTTCAGAATGATCATAAAGTAAAAGCCCAAACTTGGCATAGTTTTTTTAGATAGAATGGTATGGAAAAATGAACATCTGAACGTATAGGTGAAAAGAAATTTCTGCAAGTTGTTATTTAGGATGAAGTATGTACAGTTTCTGGACATATTCTAAAAAAGTTTATCAATTACTTACTAGAGCAGAAATGTTAGGTAATTTGTTGTGTAGATAAAACCCAACCTTCACCATTCTTTGGAAAAATGCCTTATAACTGGTTAAAAGAGCATACTGATTATTATGAGAAAGTCTTGATTGATTTTTGGGTAAATGTTCTAGACTGCAAGAGCTTAAGAAAAAAATGCGACATTAGAATAACAGAGTACAGTTAGACCTATTTTGAGAAGCACTTTCACAGAAAAATGGAAATATCTTGAAGTTGAATAAAAACCATCAGATCATATCTTATTAACACATCTACTTTTCTGAAAAATTGCTTCCCAAAGATGCTTAAAATTTTATTAAGAAAAATATTTTGATGTGTTAATCCCATTAATCTATAAGCTAAGAGATAGACACAAACAAAACTACCTTGTCCAGATTTCAGACTTATCTGAAAAGAAAGAGTTAGTAAAAAATGATATAGTGAACTTGTCCTTAAATATACTTTTTGATAAATTCTTATAAGACATATTAGAAAAAGAAAAGATTATAGATTGGAAACTTGGATATGCAATGACCATCTATACTAGTTAAAGGATAACTCTTAAATCGTCACAGCATGTTTAGATTATTGATAAAAATCTAGCTTAGAATAATTTAATTTATCTCGCAGTTAGCCATGTAGAATATTTGAGTCAGTTAATCTGAGTTGAGGTATCATCACTACCTCCTGAAATTGCCAAAAAAGAGAGGAAGTAAAAAAAAAGAAGGCTAGAATATAAACTAAGACCTTCTATTCAGGAAAAGCTTATTAGATATAGACCAGGATAAAGACCATGAATTTGATCTAATAGTTGATTATACCTCATATTAAAACATAATCAAGAAAATAAATACGCATCATATCTTATAGAAATGAATTAGTTAGAAGATATATCACAGTGAATAGTAGATCAAATCTACAATAATTTGGGACATATTAAAAGATACATACGTCTAACTTGTCTTCTTTGCAATTGAAATCATCAAGTCTAAATTACTATTATGACTAGACTAAAGGATGAGCAGGTTATTTGGGATCGCATATATTATTATATTTTTTTTCTAATATAATAAATATTCAGTTATAGAAAAAAATGGTAACTAAATAAAGAAATACTTTCAAAGCTAAGCATTCAATCAATAGTATATCTAATAAATACGTGAAAAGTATAAAAAAGCTATCAAAGTTATTAGAACTTGATTATACATAAAACTAAAATTGGTTAATTTTAACCTTCAAAATGGTCAAAATGGTCAAAATAATTTTACCTGCTGGGCCCCTCCAAAAGTCAAAATAGCTGAAATTACGTCATAGTCATGTGATTTTTATAGTAAACAATAATATTAAAATTCAAAGTTAACAATCTTTGCATCTAGTGATCCAAATTTTATGATCTTTACACAGTTGAATTCAGCTCATTGAGAGGATTCCAATGATATGTGTAGCATATTTGTAGCATCAATATTGGCAAAGTTATTTATGTTTAAAATTTGGTATTAAATAATCTTATTATTCTTATAATAAACAATAATATTAAAATTCAAAGTTAACGATCTCCACATCCAGTAATCCGATTTTTATGATCTTGATGCGGTTGAATTTAGCTCATTGAGAGGATTCTAATGATATGTATTGTATATCTGTAACATCAATATTCATGGAGTTATTCACATTTAAAATTTGGTATTAAATTATAATTATAAAAATCACATGACTATGATGTAATTTTGACTATTTTGACTAATTTTGATTTTTGACTTTCTCAAGTCAAAATATTTTGACTTTTGGGTTTTAATTTTGACTTCATGTATTGACTTGATCATCAAAATTCTATAATATTCAGTGTACTTATAGGAGAAATCAAAGAATTAGAAAAAAAATTATGTGATCATAATTCTCAGCTCAAAAAGCTTGAAAGAACTGTAGACTGGATAATAAATTATGTAGAAGAACAAACTGGTCTAGAGGCTGGCAAAGAACTAACAGATTCATCTGAGTCAAGTTTATCTGAGTCTGAAGAGAAAAAGATAGTTGCATCTGAGTGTGATTTATCTGAAGAAATAAAAGTCAAATGCTATAAACTAAAGATAAAAAAAAGGCCATTTAAATATAGATCAGAGGAGTCAAATAGACTGAAAAGACTTGGCTAACCTATAAAATTCATTATCAGTATAATCATAGGATTGGCAAACTCTGGCTAGTCTAAGAAATTCATCCTTTAGTTCATAAAGTGAACAGATATTCTGATAGTACCTGTTTAGTTCATGGTCATGTTTTAAATAATATTGTATATTACAACCTGTAAAATAATGTAAAAATCATTTTTTATTATGAAGTAGTTGACTTCTACTATAGTGAGAATAATTTAAAAAAGTTTTATGACCATGTATTATAGAAAGAGAAATAGTCTTTATATTTAACCAATTAAAAATAATACTCCATATATTACTCACCTTACAGTAGTTAACAATTTCTCTAAAACTGAAGTGCTTATCATAAAGGTAAAAAATAATATTATCACAAATACCAGAAATATTAATAAATTCAGCTTTTCTTTTTTTTCGAATAATAAACTTAAATACAGTGTTTTATTGGTGATTTACTCTAGTGCAACTTCTATAGAGATCTTTCTGGCTAAGAAATGTAAAGATAGCTTCAAGTAGTTTAGATATTTCTAGAGTACAATACATTTTTTTTCATGTAAATAATTAGACTATTTTCCGCAGCAGACAAGAAATAGAAAACAATAAAAAAAGAGAATCCAGAGATGAGCCAACTTGACTATGATTTCTCATTCCTTATTTTTCCTAATTTAGCAGAATCAGCACAAGTTCTAATGACTAATTTGGATAAGTTGAAAAATATGATAAATTTGCTAAAATCTGTTTTGAAAAAACTGTTGCCGTATGATATTAATGATCCTGATCTACCATACAATAAAGCTAAGCCAGAGAAGAGATCTTCAGTCTAGACCATTATTCCAAAATCAGAAGCACAATAATGTAACGTACTGATCACACAGCTGGTTTTGTGCAATAGCTAAGTTTTTTACATATAGTGGGCTTTGGTATTTTTTTTCACAAATAAAAATCCTTTTTACTAACTCTCCAAATGTAACACTATTTTTATCCAACCTGAACATGACTCTTACCTGATTGAAAACTGGAATACAGAAACTCTTATCAATTTTTTGAAAGAGGAGAATCTTAAATTTAAGAAAAAACACTTTGATATTCTTTGCAAGAAAGAAATTACTGGCCTTTTTTTTTCTCAACCTAACCAAAGAAAAATTTTGTAGTATTAGGCTTTGCATTAGAACCAGTAACACTTCTCGCAAAAGAAATCCAAACTCTTAAAGAAAAACTAAAGCGTGCATTTTACTCTTATCTTAGCTTAAATGAGATGTTAGCGAAATATAGTCTTATCTCTGAAGGAACAGAAGTTATACCCCTCTTCATCCTACAAATCTATGAAATCTAGAAGGATAATAAGCATTTTTTGCTGTGTATGGCAGATATTAAGTTGTGGTTAAAAAGTTATAGAACTTTGGTGATGATAAGCTTAAAATCCATGTGCAATGAATATGTCTTAACTATACTTTATATAGCCCTTCATGTTGCAGAAGACTTTATAAATAAAAATTTTAGCATGAAATCTAAATACGAAATAATTGAAAAAGAGAGTTGCAGGCAGGTTGATTATACAATCAAGAAATCAGATAGTCTCATTTGTGTTACAGAAGATAAGGTCTAACAAAAACTAACAGAAGACTTCGCTCAGAATATCATGCAGTTAGAAAGTTTATATGAGACGAACAAGAGAAAACAAAAGCATAATGATAATTATTTTAACTATCTTTATGAGATCGTAATATCAACCAGAAACTGGCATTTTCTCCTCTACTCTACAGGTTAAATTTTACAGGCAAATAAGGTGCCTTTTAGCATTGAATTTATTGAAAAAGCCTTGAATGAAAACTCCAAAAAATACCAGATATTGCGTAGGAAGGTAAAAAAAATACTAAGTATAATTGTGAATTTGTTAATAGATAGGGTATGTGTAGAAGATGTGCTGGATAGAAAGAAGGTTAGAATAAAGGAATATCGATCAAAAAAATAATCATGTATATTAGCCTAGATGTCATATATCACAGGCAAAGTCCCAAACATTTATATTTATTTTTGCATATATTAATAAAAAATTTTTCTTGACAAAAAAAACTTTGTGAACTAAATTCACAAATGGAATCATGTGATATTTTTTTTTTATTTTAAATATGAAAGTGATAAAGAAATACCTTGTAATTGGTTATTAGTTGGAAAGACCTGTTTCTGTAAAAATTTAACATGAGAGTAATATTATGTCTCCTATGCATTCAAAATATGAAAGGGTGTAATAATCTCACAACCATGTAAAAGATATGATCAGAATATTAAATCAAGCGTTTGGCTCTATATCCCATATGATCAAGGTAAAGAAAGAGTATATATGGGGCCTTTGCAATAGAAAGGTACGAAACTCAAAAAAAAATAAAAATTTAATTCATATTAAATTTACACTTATTTTAGTATAAAAAATATAATTAGCATATAAAGTAAATTTAAAAATTTTTTTGAGTTTCGTACCTTTCTATTGCAAAGACCCCATATATACTATAAATAGAAGTATATGAAAGGAAATTAGTTTAGATCAAACTAAAGATGTTTAAAATTAATTTGCTAAATATATAGTATATATATATATATAAGATAATTAAACATATCCATTTCATAAGTACTAATCAACTATTATCAGTTTCATGAATGTTAATTTTGAGAATTAGTATTCAAGAATCAGTCACTTCTAACAAGATACTTAACCTTCTAATGGGATGTTAGATCAAAACTAATAGTAAGCTATTCCAGAAGCTGATCTGTAAAGATTACAGATACGCTAATAGACTTTTGGATTATTTAGAAGATATTGGAACTATATCTGTTAGTGAATTCAAATTAGATTCTTTAGCTGACTTTTACTATCCAGCCTTAATTCTACCCTTATCTACCCTAGCAGAAAGAACAGATATTCACAAAAAATTTATTATTAGCATAAAATCCATCATCATGGAAGGAGTAAGTTTATTTACCCTTGAAAAAAACAAACATTTCTCACTTTAGAATTTAATACAAAAGAATTATTCTAGTGATAACTTGTCTGTATTAATAAAAATTACTTGAGAGCGTGAAGAGATGAAAGCTTGGAGGGATGATTTATTTGTGAAATTTCTTTATCACTCAAATTTAGCTCTTGTGAAGTATAAACCAGATGCCTTATATGATGCATTTTCTAGAACGAATATTTTGGGACTAAAGCATATCTTAGCTCTAGCACGAACATTTTACTAAATATTACTATGACATTTTATTTTAGATCATTTATAGTCTTAAAATGAGGGTTCTATGACTATATATTTTTTGCACTTATTCTATATATCTGCAAATTTCAAATTGATGTAAATCCTTTTTTTTCTTATAAATAAATTATTCTTTTGCCAAGAAAAAAACTTTGTGAACTAAGTTTACAATGTAGAATTATATGAATTTTTTATTTTGAATGTAATATATAGTGTATAAAATTATCTTCAAAAATAACATCTGAGATTGACTTATTTAGGCAAGAAAACACCAGACTTATAGCTGAGAATGCTGAGTTTAAAGCCAAGTATGATGAGGCCAAGGATGAGATTACAAAGCTAAGGGTTAAGCTCAGAAATAGAATTAAAAAAATTAGAAAAGGTTAAAATAGATACTATCACTGAAAATACTAAACATGATATTGAAAATACTAGGCATGATGCTGAGAATGCTAAGCTTAAGGCTCAAGTTGCAAAGTTGGAAGAAGATTCTAGGTAATTGCAAAAGGATTCCTCTTTCTGAAAAATCTGCCAACATACCAGATTCCATAGTAGCAAATGAAACAGTATCTGCTAATTCAAAGTCATCAGAGTAAAAGATCATAGACTCTTTTTTAGATAAGGTGAATAAGAAAAGAATTAGTGATGGAATTAAGCAAAAAAAGTAAGAGGAGAAGCTTGTAAAAATGGAAACCATTTTTTCAGAAAAAGATGAGCAGATATCAGTTGACAAAAGGATGTTTTGTAAGAAAAATCAGAAAAAGTAAAGGGAAAAATTCATTGAGGAAGTGTCTGAGAATGATTTGATGCTTTCAGTATCTTCCCAAAGAGAATCAGATTCAAGTACCAATTGTTCCAATATTATAGATGAGCTAGGCTTGAATTCTTTAGATGTTTGCTTAGAGAAAACAATACAAAATTGTGATTTTTTAGCAGTAGAAATAGGAACGCCAACCTTTTTGCTTTTGTATGAAAAACTTTGTGATACTGTAACTCTTGCTGATTATGTGACCCAAGAAGCTATCTTTTGTTACTGTCAATTTGAGAAAGCTTTTATCCAAAAATGAGGTGAGATCGCATTTGAAAAACAAGTTGATCTGGAGTCTAATACAGTCAGTAGAATTCTAAATATAGAAATTAAAGCTCAGCTTCCTATAAGTACTTCTAATACACTTTTACAGAAAAGAATTGAGCAGGCTAAGAAGCTTTATACACTTTTTAATGCAATAGGTATAGATAAAATAAATTGAATTTATTCCTTCTCTGCTGATTCAATCTTAAAAATGATGTATGAAGATATCTGATATATTATAAATAATATACCCTTTAATTATAGCATTTATATGTAGACATAACTTTGTGAACTGAGTTTATAAAATGATAAGAAAAATTCTGACTTATTACATATCACCAGTTTAAATGTGCTTACTGAATCTCAAATTCCTAATGAATCTACCCTGAAAAAATTTGATACCAAGGTAAAGATGATATCACTTATTTCTCAATCCAATAGTCCAACTTATGATCATACTTATTTTTGTAATAAGATATTGGACCAATATCCTACTTTGTATAGAGAATTTAGTAGTGAAAATTTCAATTATTATGGTATTACCGAGGGGTGAGGAGGGGCCCAACTGAATATTACATAATATAATCTCGAATTAATGAAACTGTCCTTTATGAATATACCAATCATTTACTTTATCATTATATGAAAATTTATATCGAAGCCTAAAACTTTTTATATTTCGTGTTTTCAAAAGCTGATGTCTGCCAGTTATTTGCTATAAAAGAGAACTATATATTGCAAAAATTTCATGACTTTTGGCATATTATTAGCTTTCTGGGTAGCTCTTTATTTAATTAAAATTATTAAATAAAGCTTCGTTAACAAAGGTTTTAAACTAATCGTTTATTAAATTTTACTCTTTTTATACATTTGTTTATAAAAAATCACATTTTTTATTCTGTGAAAATAGCATTTTTTCTAAATGCTTCTTCAATAAAAAGCGTTTTATTTTTTAAATTAGACATGACTATAGGTACCAATTTATATTTTCTTTTATAAGATGTTGATACTCTGAACGTCCAAACTAATCACAATAATTCTGATACTAAAAATATTTTTATAAATGACTCTTCTGCTTCCTCAAGTTGTGCCCAAATACGAAGTTATTCTAGAACATAAGCAGGGTTGAATGGTAAATTTGCCTTTTTTATGATGGTAGGTTTTTTGTTATTGTTTAAAGCTGTATTAGGGTGATTATAATTCATTACTTTTAGACTTTCTCGTAAACTTGCTGTTCCTTTTTCTGGAATATAATTATTAACATCTCTTCAAGTTTTTGGTGGCTCTTCATATAAATTAAAACACATCTTTTATAAATAAATTTGCAATCCTCATTTTCCAATTCAAAATTAATTTCATTTGAAGATTTCAGAACTCTAACGAACATTTGATTCAAATCTAGGTTAGTTAGAAGACTATTTGTTGCATAATGCAAGATATTTGTTCCTAATTCATGATGTTTTTTAAATAACTCGATCATTAGAGATTCTAAGTGATACATAAATTAAATAAATTCAGAGCTGGGTATGATGTTAGTAGTTTGTGATTTTGTTTTTAACATATACTCAACATTTTCAGTGCAGAGAGATCTAAGTAAGTTGTACATAACCGAGAATTTTGGATGTGAGTTCATTAAATGATCTCTTTTAAGCAATTTAAAGAATACCCAACCAATAATATAAGAAAATTTAGAAGCTTCCACACGATTAAAGATAATAATGGCTTTAGGAATCAAGGTAGGATCTGCTTGCTTTTGTATTTTATTCCCATAATAATCTCCTCTAAATGTTTCTTCTAACACTCTATTGATTAGAAAATATGCGACCAATCTTTTTGTCATGAGCGAACATTGAGAATGAGGAATTATGATTTCTTGGAATTGTCAAAACCAAATTCCAGAACAGAAATAATTATTCAAATCTGTTTTCAGGTGAGAAATCCAGGTTGTTGTCCAAAGACTCCCTTTTCGTTTAAGCATTGATTTTAATATAATGCTCTTAATATCATTTCTTCATTTTTCTACCAAAGAAATGATTTCATTATTATAAATCAACAAATTAAAAAGCTGTTAACGTTTGATTTGAAAAAGTAAAATTTTTTGATTTTGTTGATTAATTTCGATATTATACAATGGCATTGGAATTTTAATTTTTCCCATAAATAAATCATCTGTTAGAAGATCCTGAAATATTTATCGTATAAAGGAAGGCATACTGGATAAATGCATATCATAGTCTAATAAGGTAGGATTATCATTATTTTTTGTTGATTTTTTCCTATAATCGCTATTTTTTTAAAAAAAAAATTTTTTTGTTATATATTTAGGACAAAATTAATTAATATAAGTTATTACTTACTATTGAGAAAAGTAATCAAACCCCATTTCAGTATAATTTGATGTTCCATAATTTACACTTTTTATTTTGGCAGTTACTAGAGAAGTAATTTGAAATTTATTTAATGCATCTCTGTATCCTTTTAGTGTTTGAGTGAACGAATTACCACCAAGTTGTCGAATTGTACCAAATAACCCTTCTAACATATCTTGTAATATTCTACGAGGTTCAATAGTTGCATCTGAATATAAAGTAAAAATGTCTTTTACCATGTCAAGAAAATCTTGAATTGACAAAAGTAGATCAAACTGGCACTGTGGTGAAATCCAGTTCATTTTGTTGGCTTTTTGACTATTCCTAATTATAAACCACTCATAAATTTCTTTTAAAATTTGGAGATGAGAATCAGCAAGATTTTCTAAAGGTTTCTTGCTATGAAATATTTGCCAATAAAGATATGAGTAATTTATAAATTCCTTAAATAAATAAATTTGTTAATTTTTATTTAATTTTATTTACTAACATTCATTATAATTAATCAATTACCCTTGTTCCTTTGGAAATATCTTTTAATTCTTCAATCATTTCCATTGCATTTTCAACATCTTTTGACAAGGTTTGTTTGGCAAGATCAACTCTCATTTTACTCCATGACGTAAGCCAAATATGGCGTTTAGTAAGTCTTGTAATTTTTGCCGTTGAATTTTGGCAACTATAATCATAAACACCTTGAATATGACACCAATTAACCTCTTTTCCATCTATTATAATTTCTCTAATATTTCGGCCTTTACCTTCTCCAATATGACTTTTTGAAAGATTATTCTGAAGTTTCTTAAAAACATGTGTAGGATCACTAATAAAATACCATGATGTGCCAGTAATTGGATTAATAGTCTTGTGATTCATCCAATGTATTTTAGTATCATAGGGTAATCTAATATATAGATGTTGTGATGCAATGGTGACCTCCCATTCTTTTTTAGTGGATAGAATTGTAACAATAAATATTTGCATTTCAAGATTAATATTTGTAATATTTGCTAAATGCTATTTATTATCTTCTGGATTTTTAAATTCACAAAAATCATTAATGTTCCAATTCGAATTGTTAGGCATTGGTGGTCTTAATAAGTTATGATCAATATGAAATTCGTTAGAAAAAGGTGGTCCCAATAAACATACTGTGAATTTGCTGCGATCAAGATTTGCTGCTATAATTTTTGCTTTTTCATAATTGTCTTTTTCTGTATTGACTTCAACAGTATCTCCTATGGACCAAAAAGAGGCCCACCAGTCAAAACTTTTAATATGATTCTGATCTCTCCAGCTCCATCACAAATAAATCCAATAGTATGTATACCAAGACATTCAAGATTTGCAGCAAGTTGAAAAAGTATTTTATTTATTTCATGAGCAGTAAGAGTATTAATTTCATAATATGCTATAGAATATGCAAATTTACAAGTAGCTAAATGCCAAATAATTTGATACACTTGGGTTGCTATACCCCGTTCATGATCTGAATTATGTAAGTTTTCTACTTGCATTTCTTCTTGTAATTCCTTTTCACATTTCATCATGAATGATTGCAATTCATTTTTTTCATCTTCAAAATCCAAATAATCAACATAACAATTATCACGTTGACTCCAAAGTAAACCTATTGCATAATATATATGGATAAAATTATTAATCTTATTATATTTTTAAACTAAATATTATTAATAGGACGAACCTTTTTGTATTTTAAACGAATCATGAGAAAAAAAGCCAGCTTGTCCATGAATATTAATATTTTCAACAGTTATTTTTTGTAGAATGTGATAGGCAGTTTTATTTTGCCATTCTGACTGTTGTTGACTTTCATTTATATAACTTTTTAAAGTAGATATTGAAGGTAATCGCATGATGCTTTTTATTGTTTTATAAGCAGTTTTACCTCCTCGACTATAAACTGAAATAGCCCATCGCAAAAACCTAAGAATAATAAAAAATAATAAGATTAAGTTTTATTGTTTTTACTTCAATAATTATATATTTACATGGGATGATATCTTATTTCTTTTGCTTGATTACTCTGAATTCTAATCAATTCTTGAAAAATAGGACTAAAAGTAGAAATGTCAATTTCATTTCTAGTAACTTTATTGGCAACCTCTTGTGCTATTTGACTTAAGTCATTTGATACCGTTTCTTTTTTATTTTCCACTTTTTGTTAAAGTCAATCTTGCAACGTATTTATAATTTGATTCTGTTTTGATATTTTCTTAAAAAAATTAATTATTAATGTTAATAACCCATTTTTACTTTTAATATAATTATAGTTACTTAGTTATAAATAATTATCTTTCTTTGTAATTGGACTTTTTCTACTAAAATTTCTTGAGAAGCATGGCTTATTTTGGTAGATATGGTACCAGCAAGATTACAATTTTTTATTTTTTTCAATGTATCCTTTAATTTCTAGCACTTTTGACAAATATTTATTTCATTTATTAACCAATCACAGTCTATTCTTCTATAAGCTTCGTTGGATTGGCCTTGATTTTCTAAAGTTGCGAAAACTTCATGTGTATTATTTGAATTTTTTTGATTATTTACAAGATTGGCATCACGAAATTTAACTACTTGTTCAAAATCTAAAGAAGGTAAGGTTAATTCATATTTTGCAAAACTAGAGGCGTATACAATAATTAAATATACCTTTGGTTATTTGTCCAGGACATATTTCTGCTTTAAATACATATTCAATTGTATTGTTTATTTCAAAAAAATTTCTTTCAATCGCAATTCTTGTTTCAATACCATTTATTTTTTTAATGCTCTTTCCAGAAATATTCATATCATAAGAAATTAAATTATCTTGCCATCTTATAATCAAATCTTTTTCTACTTTACATTCTTTTTCAAAAAATGTTATGCCTATTCCATTAACAATTTCTCTCATTCCTATGCCAAAAAATTCTTGTTTAGACGTAATATTTGTTTTAACTAATGACATAACTTCTACTATACTTGCTGAATTATGTACTTTCCAATATGGGACTTGTTCATTTGTTCTTAATATTAAAACTAAACTAAGACCAGAAGAATTTGGTTCAAAAAAAACTGTGGTAATTGCTGATCGTACACCTTTGAACACTTTTTTAATTTTGAGAAAATTAATCCAAGAGGAAAAAGTGTTAAATTTTTCACCACTTTTTTTATCAAATACATAGAAAGTTTTATCCTTTTTATTGTAAATTAAAGTTCCTTCTCTATATTTTATTTTTTTATAAAAAAATAAACCTGTTTTCCATTAAAATCAGGTTGAAGTCTATATAATTTTTGAAGAGCTTTAGGATATTTAGATTTTTTTGATTCCTGAAAGTTGGTTTGGTCACTTAAAACATATTTCTAAGTGAAAGAACTTTAATTAATAAAATAATTTACTAAATAATAACATTCAAGTCTAATTTTTTAACCATAATTGTTGGATTTAAATGTATATATGGCTACTATGTATATATAAATATAGTCGATTAAAATTTTCTTCTCATAGAGATACTCAATCGCGTTTTGAAGAACTAAAAAATAAAAAAAAAGATCTTCCATATATCATACTTTAATAGTGTGTAATTTTGTGTAATGAAATTTTTTTATCAGACATAATCTTTTTTTTAAATTTTAACGTTTTATTAATAACATATATAAATTTAATATAAAGGACAGTTTCATTAATTCAAGATCATATTGTATAACATTCAATTGGATCCCCCTCACCTCTCGGTATTACTGATGAGATATCATGTCCATTATGCAAATTAGGTCATGATGATGAAGAAATAGAAGGTAAGTATAAAACCAAATCTTATTTTATTAAATATGAACAGCATAAAATTGAGATAGTTGCATAATCTCATCACTTTACAATAGTCTAAAAATTTTAATCTTTTTTTTAAATTAATAGGTCTATATGAGAAAAAAGGGATTTAAATTGTTTGCAGTCATATAAAAAGGAAAATGACTGAGTCTGTTAAAATACTAACTGCTGATTATCTAAATTGGCATGCCAAATTAAGTGGATAACCAAATGCTTTGACAGATAAAATTTGCTCTAAATTATATAAAATATATAAGAAAGAAATTGGAAATGAACTATGGTAATTATTAGAAGTTGTATTAGATATATCAGAAAAATCAAAAGCCAATTTCAAACTTATTACTTTCAAAGCCAGATCTGATCCAGAATTAATTATTCAATCCATTTTAGAGCACTTCCCATACTTGAAATTTTGAAATAGTTTTAGAGGGATTGATAATTATATTTTTGCATCGTCTCAACCATGAAACTCACTATGTCTTATTTAATAAGAATTATAGATTACATGGCTTATGGTACTGTGAAAATGAAAATCAGCTTCCTTATGATTTTGAATTAGCGAAATTTTATTCTTAAGATAAGTTGAAATATTGTCTTACCTGCAACACTTCAAGCAATAAACTCAAGTTCACAATTGTAGTATAAAAGCTTTATTATGTACTTTCGTACTTGTATTTATTTTTTTTTATCACTTGCATGCATTAATAAAGTATTGTGAATATGTAAAAACTATAAAATTCTGAGACTATGATGCACGTTATGATCTTAAAGTTTAGCACTTTTTTATATAAAGTATTATAAGGTATGATTGTTTTAATCTGATATGACAAATATCTGTATTAAGTAATTTGCGTAACAAATCAACCAATAAATCAGATTTATATATTACCCTATCTCTTTTTTTCCTATGTTCTGTACAACTTGTACACCAAAAATATGTCTGATCCACTTTCAATTCTAAAAGGAGAAATAAAATACCTTGGCTTTATTTCAAATAAAAAAATAAGTTTATTTGGTTACTTTACCAAAAATGAAAAGAATCAAGCTGACACATTATCTCTCCTTGATGACTGTGATACTGATAAAGAAAAGCATAATTATTTAAAATCCCTAATCTTTTAACCTGATATGTTTCTTGAGACATAAGATAATGTTGCTTAAACTCTCGTTTTCTGTTATAATACTGAATACTTACTTATTCTTGTGCTTTTCTTTCCTATTTCTTATCATCAAATCTACCCAAAACATACATTTGCATATTGTAGAGCGATCTACTTCTGATAAGTGAGTTATAATAAATTTAATGAATGCAATCTAGCTTGATTTTTCTTCTATAATAATATTGTATATTCTGCTTTCTCATTTCTTTTTGTAGATAATCAAGATATAGCTTCTCTGTAGAAAAGAATTGAGGATCTTAGTCTTAGAATGGAAAGTGGTTTTAGTAAGGTATATCATATTATAGAAGCATCAAAGGTATGTTTTTCATTTGGTCTATCAATCATTTCTACAAACACTATTAACGTTTTGTGTTTAAGTTTTGTAACAAAAACTCAATTGGGTAAAACTGTGCTAAAGGAAGGAAAAAAAATTGCCTTTCCGTTCACCATAACCAAAAGTACTAAAAAATATGCATCTGGAAAATTTTCAGAAGCACCTGATAAAGATGCAAGTGAAAAAGAAGTACAAGATAATTTAGATTTAATATAACGTATAGTAAATTTTAACTTGGAATATTTTAGTCAATATTAATACTATTAAAATAAAATTTATACCATTAAAATTTTTTCATTAAGATAAATCCAATAATATAAAATTTATTAAAAAATTTTTTAAAAATAGGAGTATATAAAA
Source organism: Rhizophagus clarus (assembly GCA_015698045.1). NCBI lineage: Eukaryota > Fungi > Glomeromycota > Glomeromycetes > Glomerales > Glomeraceae > Rhizophagus > Rhizophagus clarus. Next base: position 115,100 of record BLAL01000182.1, on the reverse strand, counting down.
TAAGAAATTTGCAAAAATACTTTTGAAATAAGTAATTTTTAAAAATTTTATATAATTAATAAATAAACTTAACCTTTAATCTATTTTATATAGTTTAGAATTTTGGAATACTATTTCCATCAAAATTAGTAATTTGCAGCATTAAAATAACATAAAAGTTTCTTGATGCTAATATTTTAGAACTTCAAACTATATATAAATAAGTTAGAAGTTAAGTTTACTTATTAATTATATAAAATTTTTAAAAAATTACTTATTTCAGAAGTATTTTTGCAAATTTTTTATTCTACATACCCTTATTTTTAAAAAATTTTACTGATTAAATTTTAATAAATTTTATATTATTGAATTTGTTTTAATAAAAAAAATCTAAAGATATAAATTTTATTTTAATAGTATTAATAGTATTAATATTAACTAAGATAGGAACCCAGACATTACTGATATAACTCATAATTATAAAAAAGAGCAAATTGATATGAAATTTAGAAGCTAAAAAACATGTCTTTTGCAATTTTTTTGTCAACCAATGATTCAAATTGGATGAACTTTTTTTTAAAATGTAGCTCTTAATGAGATCTACAAAATAAAAAAAAAAGTTTATCCAAATTGGTTAAATAGATAGCGAGATATCCTTAAAACACTAAAAGAGCAAATTGGCTTAATTTTGAGAAAAATGGGTAAAAAAAAATGTGAGTTATTTTAGTAATGTCCAGGATCCTACTAAGATACCCAAATTAAAAAATTTACTATATATTATATTTAACTTAAATGAGAAATATTTGGGGTTCTATTATTTTACTTCTAATTTCAAAAATTTTTATAAATTTGCTTAAATTGGTAAAAAGGTTTTCAGGTCTAAGAGTATTTCTTTAAGTTTTAATATTAATAATCATAATAAAACTTATAATAAAATTCTGAATTCTAATCAGTCTAACAATAAAAAGAACTCTTAATTTAGAAATGACCAGTCCTTTAAATTAGATGTAAATATTTTATAATTAGACTGAAAGTATTATTAAAATAATTTATTTAGTTAATTAGGTGGAATGAAAATTCAGTATTTTTTGGAATTCATTTAAAATTAAAGTGATTACTTTATAGTTTGTTTTTTATTTTATTTGATTTTAGAATTTTTCATTTTTTTTTTTATTTTATTTTCTTTATTCCTTAGATAATTCTATATTTCTATAAACTTCTTATTATAAATTTAAAAGTAAACTATAAGTATAGTAATTATTGAAATATATTTGTAACCTATAAGAAAACAGATAATCTTTGTTATTTAAATTATGTATTGCAAAAAATCTGAAATTTAATAAAACTTTTAGTACATCTTTTAACTAAAAAAAAAAATATATATATTAGATAAAATTTTTTTATTATAGACACTTATTTTCTTTATTTTCAGATAAAAAAAATATTTTAACTATGTACAACCAATCATATTTTTTAAAAATTGTATAATTTAAAATTTTTGCTTATCTCCTATTTTTTAAAATATTAGCTAATATATGTTATTACTTTAATTAAAAAAATAATTTTTTTTATTAATTGTTTTACTTGAAAAACATATGGGCTGATTTGACCACCTTTAATTAAAATATTAATTTTGTTACATTTTTATTATACAAAATACTATACAATATACAGTAAATTGAAGGTGAATATTAAAAAATTTTATTTAATATTATTATACTATAATTTGGTAAATATTTCTTTTAAATTAATATAAATCTTAGCATTTACTATATATGTTAAAAATTCGTATCTCAACTTTAAACGTAAATATCTCCAGATCCAATGATCCAATCGGCAAGCTCTTTTTTCGCTCATATAGTCCAGATCAAGGGCTTTCCAAAGAGCCTAAATTTTTAAAAACGGATCAGTGGATCCCAAGTTATCTGCATTTAAACATGTTAAAAAATTCGTACCTCAACTTTAAATGTAAATATCTCTGGATATAATGATCCAATCAGCAAGCTCTTTTTTTGTCTATAAAGTCCAGAACAAGAGCTTTCCAACAAGCCTAAAATTATAGAAAACAGATTAGTGAATCTTGATATATTTGCGTTTAAAGATAGCAATACAAACTCTGACATAAAATAATTATTTTATTGTTTAAAAATATCTATTATAATACCATCTTTTATATGATGTTTTTATTACACTTTCATAAATATTTATAGCTACTAAGACTGTATAAATTTTTATTTTACTTTATATTTTATTAAAATATACTTATTTATTAATAATATATGTTAAAAATTCCATATATATAAGAAATGGGTTTTTTATTAGTGAAATGGGTTTTTTCATGTCTTTTTTACATTTAATAATTTAAGTTTTGCAAATGTAAATTTTTGTTCAACTTATTATTTAATCAAATGATCATCAATCAGATGATTTTTTGGTATTACAAAACAATTTTGAGTAACAAAAACTGTGAAAATCAATTTAATAACTCTTTTTAATGCAAAGTGAACAAATCAGCCCATATGAATGATTTTTTTAATTAGTTTTTTAATAGTTTAATTTAAAAAAAAAGAATATTTTACAACAAAAAATATTGCAAATTGTTTTTTATATTAAAAAAATGTTTTCATAATAAAAAATATTGCAAAATTATTTTTATATTAAAAAAATAATCATAAGTAGCTATTTTTAAAATTATACCAGTTAAAATGATTTTTTAATTATTTTTAATTAAAAAAATAAATGCTATTTTAGTATTTTGATAATTAATTTAGTTTTGCAATATTTTTTAATAATTTCAATAAAAACTATTAATAATTAAAGATCTGTTAAAACTATGAATATTTCTTAGAAAAGTTATACATATTATGTAATATTCATTTTATTATAATTCTTTACCTCTTTCTACTCCTATTAGATTTCAATTAGATTATAATATTTATAAATTATATAATTAATATATGTAACATAAATTTTAACTATTTTTTTTTCTTTTTTTGATAATTATATAATATATGTAAGCTTTCTTATAATATATTATATCAAAATAATTTCAGCAGTTTTGACAATTAAATACATCAAAACTCTTTAATTTTGGCAGATAACTTTAAAAATAAATTTTATTAAATATTTAATAAAAAAAAAAAATCTTAAGTAAGAATATATTATATTTAATTTAAGAATCTGAAATATTTGTATTTTAAATCAATTTATTAGACAATTGCTAATAACTCAAAGCTATATTATAAAAATATTTCATTCTGAAATCTGAACTTTAAAGTTTAATAAAATCTCTAAGGTGGATTCATTTTTTCTGAATAAGGATACAGTAGCTATATTTAAAAATGTATATGCTAATTCAAAAAAAAGTACAAGAAAAAATTATTTTTTATTTTGTAAAAGGATGCCTTAGCTTAATATATATATTTTGCAGAATTATTTGACTGTCTAAGGATAATATAAAAATATCTCACACATATCTGTTTATTTAACAGATCATGCATTACAGATAAGCTAATTTGAATTGTATGTCAATATGCTAATATTAGACTGGTATAATATGATTAAAATTATTGACAAGCATTTATGCAAGCAAAAATTCATTATTTTTGATCTAACTATATATCATAATTTATTCATAAGCATTCATACAGAATATAAGTTAGCTGGAATCAAGGATTTTATGAATGCTAGCTTTTTTTTTACTATATATTCTTGCATCTACAGATTCCCAATTTTACACTACAACTTTTTATTTGCATTGATTTACTTATTATATTCTTGATCAATGTTTCACATGAATTTTTCAAAAATTCTTTTATTATAATCAAATAGGTACTATATTAACACTTTAAGTTTATTTATAACCCAGTATTTATTTTCTTACTTGTGATTCAAGTGACATTATCAGTTTAGACTTCACTATCTGTAACAATTATGGCTGGTAATGTTGGGAATACATTACATTCTGACCAGCTACAGGATCACAATATTTCTTTCTAAGACATTTTTTTGCATTTCTGCTTTAATGAGTTCTCATAAACTTCTAATGTATGACAATAATATAATTCAATTTGATTAGACTTTTCAGACTGATTCTAAAAAAACAGGATCTTTAGAATTATTCAAAAGTCTGTTATAAGCTCTTTTAACAAGGCTTTCTGGAAGTTTATCAATAATGCGTTTATAGTTAGAATGGAACATCTTATTCACAACTCTAGCCTTAAGCTCAACATTTTCAGCCTTAATTTCGGCCTCAAGCTTGCTAATGCATCATTTTAATTAATCAGTTCCACTGTAAGGTCCAAAGGGATGGGACATCTATTTCAGATTGCATGCTTGCGTAATGTAGTATTAGTATGTTAATATTCAAAAATAAAAAATCATGTGGTTTTGGGTGAACTCAGCTCGCTGAGAAAAAATTTTTATCAATAATAGCATGTCATATAGTAACACAAAAATAAAAATACATAAAGTTACATGTATAAGGTTGATTTCTATTCTACAGTATGAATTTTTTGGATATTGCCATTTCGCTAAAACTATGTTCACTATCTCCAGAATCAAAATTATGTAATATTTTGTGCGATGGCCATTCTAAGGCATAATAAGTGGATATATGGCACTTGGTGAAATCATATGAGCAGAATCGGCACTTCCTCTATTAGACAGTACTTGTAAATACCCGATTCTTTGCATAGCATTTTTTCCGATGAAGATAGAATCACATGTGCGTTCCATTTTGGAACATCGATCACTTTTGCCAAGAAAAATTTATTCCAGGATTTACTTTATTAAACATTTTACTTTTTTTTCAAAGCCATATAAATTATATAAATTGAAACTATGTATTAAAAGATTTGCTTATTTGAAATTATTGTGTAAATATATAATAATATATAATAATATTTGCATATTATCTTGAATTCTTCTGCTTTTTGGGCCGAGTTGGTGTTGGCTGGTTCTGTTTGATCGTGTGTACTTTTCGCTTTGTTAACAACCTTTGTTTTTGTTCAACACATGCACTTCTTCTCACTTTGATGTTTTCTTTCATAAAAGTCTGAATAAAGACTGGTATTAGTAAAGAGCGATGAATAAATAGACAAACCTTGTTATACTCACAAAAAATTTAAGACATATCATAATTGCTTCGGAAAGAACTGGAAGATCCTGCCAAACCGTAGGGATCTTGAAAGTTCCATATTCACGAAGACAATATGACTTCTGATGTATTGTTAACCAAAACAAAGACACTTCAGTGCGATGGCCAAAAGCACCAAAACTTGCAAAATCTTTATGATCACTTATTCCATCTTTGAGATGAAGGATTATTCGTTGGTTCAGCACATCTCGCATTGTTCTAACCAACTTATAATCGTGAATGCAAAGTTGTGTAACGTCGTCAAAGTCCGGGGGGCCTGTTTGCTCGTATAGAAACACTTCTTCATGACTACTCCAGAGACGGGCAAGCCCATCTGCACACTTTGCTTCTAAAACTTTATCAACGATTGGATTTAGGTTTGTATTACGACGATCTTTACTGCTTTCTACCGGGACTTCAAGACTGTAAAAGTGTAATTTTGCAAATTTAATAATGTAAATAAGCAATACTTCCCAGTTTCCAAGTGGGTAATCAGAACTTACATTCTCCAATCAATGCTGCATATCGCCTTTAGTGTACTCCCTATTATTGGACTCACGAACTGCGCATTGTACTGATTTTCTCGAAGATCACCCGAGTTTAATATGTTGTACGGTTCTTCAAAAACTTTGATACTAGAAGAATACAAATTTTTATTATAAATAATAGGTTAAAAGCATAAAGAAGCATAAAAGCTTAAACATACTATGGAGCAAGAATATTGTATATCACATCTTTTATAACCAGGTCACCGTTGCTTCTATTTTCATAAAGCCCGCGCCAAACTCTCACCCATTCTTCTAAGGAGTCTCTTGGCTACTCGGTCATCATTGAATAAAAATTAGCCAAACAAAAAAAAAACAATTCGTCTTTTTCCAAATTTTGTAACATGCCTGGAAGGTATTTTGTATTAGTTTTTCCCATTCTCCAGATATCTCGTATTCAGGATATGTGTCCGACACAAATTCCGCCCAGGTTTCTTCAGGAATTTTTTCAGAAAATCGTGAAGTAGGTCTAAGGTCCATTATATCGCTGTGACATAAGCTAATAAAAAGAACAATAAGTTTATCTATAGTATTTTAAGTTCATATAAATCATAGGAGCGATTCTACTTACTCAAAGGTATTACCACATTCATTACAATAATCTCCGAAAGTATCTTCCAAATTAACATTATCTACTATCAGCGCTGTTCTTTCCACTTTGCCAATTATCGATTCCGCTACTTTTTGAAAATCAACATCCGAATCTGAGTTAATTCAAGTCTTCACTTGATTCTTGTCTAGATATAGTCGTAAAAGAGTCTGTATTCAGAAAGGAAGAATCTTGAAAGACATACCCGAACTCCTGTTGATGCAAAAAGAAAAGAAATAAAAAAAAACTTTTAGAATCAAGTGTCGGAACATAAACTAACAGATAGGTAATTAATAAACAACGTTAAAAAACGCGCCAATGACTAATCTTGAGATCATTTTCCGAGAATTCATAAGATTGTTTAGAATCAGTAGCCGGTGTTGATATCGTGGCGTCAATGTCATCAAGAACCGCATTGCGCTCGAATATTGTAGAACAGAATGGGTGTTAGTTGAAAGGGCTAACAAATGGAAAATCCTTAAGCTTACAAGCAAAGCAACTTTTTTTGGATAGGCTTAATACCTTGTCTTCGCCTGTAAAACTATTGGTACGAGGAACTTCATCATTTTTCTCTAATGCACCGCTCAAGATTTCATTCGCCTGTTTCTTATAACCTTGTGCCATTTCGCTCTTCGCTACTGATCCACTTGAAAGAGTTGAAAGAAGATGAGCACGGAAATTCTGTTCGCAAGCCTCCCGTATGCTTTTAAATTCCTCGGACTTATTGTAATCGATTAATTCTTCAACGAAGTTCCCGATTGGTTTCGGGATAGAAGCATGTTTTCGTATGAAGGTCAGACTTGCGGTCCATTTATCGAAAATTTCATTGAACGTTTTCGGAGAGTCTCCAGTGTAAATGATATAAATGTAGTAACGATAAAATGACCACTGCCGAGCATCTGTGTTTGCGAAGAAGTTATTTTTCTTGAATTTAAATCGGTACTTTCTAAAGTTAGAATCTATTTCTGGATCTGGCATGTTGGAGTAAACGCAAAAAAAACGTAACGAAATAAAAAAGACGCCAAAAGAAAATTCTGACCGTCACGTGACATGTCGCGTAATTGACGAATGAAAATTTGCGTTACATACCTGATATCTAAACCTAATCGAGTGGGATAATTCACCTTTTTTTAAATAAATAAAATTTTTGTTATAAATAAAACAAAACTATTGATTATTTTTAGAATATACCTATAATAATTATATTACTTGCTTAAACAACATTGCAACTCTATCTGTTTTCCGCAATTGCCACGCAACATCTTCCTGGATCTGTAAAGATTCAGAGTGGTTAATTAGCGGTGGGTTTGACAGCTTGGCAGAGGGGAACGTCTACCCATACTTGTTTACCGCAATTGCCACGCAACATCTTCCTGGATCTGTAAGGATTCAGAGTGGTTAATTAGCGGTGGTTTTACAGGTCTTACACGGGAACGTTCCAAGCAATGGACTTAAAGAAATACTTTATGATAATTTTTTTCGCCACCACACACCAACCCACAATACCTTGTTGAGAAATTCAAAGCCCAATTTTATAGACGAAGTTTTATTATGATATTTCAGAAAATGCTGGAGAAGCGAATGATGCTAGCATCAAGTTATTTCTTTGCTTTTATAAACTTCTACACCTAATGTATTTCTATCATTATTGCTGTCTGAGATTCTCACCGACAAAAATTTCTCGATCACGTGATTTTTTCTCTATTATGTCACATCACATTTTATTATCACATAGTAAATTGACAACTGTCATAATTAATGTGTAACACACTATAATACGTGTAATGATTTTAAAAGAAAAAAAAAAGTTTGATTTTTATAAATTTAAATCTTCATTAATTTCAGTATAAAAGAAATATAAGAAAAAAAAAATCTAAATGGAGGTATCAATTATATTTATTCATAAAACATTGGATTATTATTATGGCCTTTCCATATTCTTGGATTGGTAATTCTATTTTCATATTTATCAATATTATTAATCATCTTTCTAACACCTTCAATGTTTTTATTAATAGATTTTGCTCATCAAATATTTGATAATGCATATTATCCTTAAATGATTTGCATGCCCTTTTTAATGTCAATAAAAATTTCTGTTAATTTTTTTTGAAAATTATCTATAATTTAATTTAATTTGTTAATTGAATTTATTAATTTTTTTTAATGAATTTCATATCTAAAGAATTATTCATTCTTGTAGTAATTGTAGATCCAGTTGTTATATTATTTGTATTATTTTGGTTTAAAGGAGAATCAATAAAAATTAGCTTTCATTTCAAGTAAAGGATAGATTTTTTGATATTGTATTCCTTTAAAAAATTTAGGAGATATATTTTCTTATGCAATGTTAATCAAATAAAAAATCTATTTATTAAAAAATATGAACAACTGCATATCCATTTATCTGAATCAGTTAAATAATTAGATATTTGTAAAGATATTTTTTTGGATAATTCTTTCCAATTATATTTAAAATCCTTTTTTCAAAAAGGTTTTTATCTACCTGCAAGATATTTTTTAAACATTACTTCATTATGTGAAATAAAGTAAATAATTACAATATAAGTTACTAAATTAAATTAAAAATAAAAGAATTTTGGTAAATAATCTCTTTTAATAACCTTCCAGTAAGACTCTGTAAGTATTGTGATTTTAAAAATACAGATTTTTTCAGGTATAGTAGAACAAGTTCAAATATTATTATAAGCTTATAAATAGATCAGATTATGTTTAAAATATAACAAATATATTTTTTTAACTGCATTTTTTTGTATAGTTCAAAATAATAAAAATTTATTTGGGAAAATAGGGATAAAAGAATATTAATAATATGATTTTATAAATTCTGAAAGTAAATATTTATAATAAAAATATAAATGTAATAATAAATTTATTAAGAATAAAAAAATATGTTATAATTTTAGCTAATGAATTAATTCTTTTGTTATTAAAAATAATCTAAAGAAATTATTTTTTATTGCAAATAAGATCTTAGTTTTAACTAAAAAAATAAAAATAAGAGTTAAATAACCATTTACTACAATTTTTCCTTTTACTTACAACTTATTTAATTATTATTTATAATAAAAATAATAATAATAAAAATAAAATAATCATATTAATTAAATTAATTATATTATTATATAGGTGAATGTTCGAACTGGTTTTGGCTAGAAGTATTATATATAGGTAGAAGAAATTATAATATAGTCCTATCTATTCTAATAAATGTACATGCATTTTTAACACTTTAAAAAAAAAAAATTATATTATCATGATTATCATGATTATTATATATATATATTTTTTTAATCTTTAATGACTTTGATCATTATATATTTATTATAGTAAAATGTAAGACAATAATATTACTTTATCAAATACAAATAAAATACTTTCAGTCCAAAAGGACCAGTTTAACCATAAGTCAAGAAATAAATGAAATGAAAAGAAAAACAAAAAGAAATATACTTAAAACAAACTAAACTATAACAATAATGAAACTAACCTAATACCTAATAAATATAAAGTTACTGAATAAAATACCCATTTCTGTTCTATTTACTAAACTAAATTAATTGTTCTAACAAAACCTTTAATTTTGCAATAATATTCTTCACATCAGGTTATCATAATTATTATAATTATTACAACTATCATAATTATTATAATATTACAACTATCATAATTATTATAATTATTATAACTATTATAATTAAACAATTTTTAATTTTAATAATATGTAAAAAAAAAAAATATTATTAATAAAAAAATGATAATAAAAATTTATAATATATAATAAACTATCAATTTATTTAATTTATATAAATATTAGATTAAAAATATTTTTTAATTATATAATAAAATATTTAATTATAATTATATAAAATTATTTTATTAATGATTGAAAAGTATTATAATATTTTTGTTAATTAAATAAAAAATACTGGTATATTAATTTTTATACATATTTTATATAAATATTAGATATTTTTACATATGTTATTAATCAATTTATAATAATAATATATAAATTTTAATTATTTTATAAATAGGAATATACAATTTTAATTACTTTATAAATAGGAATATATAATTTTAATTACTTTATAAATAGGAATATACAATTTTAATTACTTTATAAATAGGAATATATAATTTTAATTACTTTATAAATAAGAATATACAATTTTAATTACTTTATAAATAGAAATATACAATTTTAATTACTTTGTTATAAAATAATTAATAAAATATATAAAAAAGATTCCATATGCGCCGATTTGAGGAATTTGCCAATCATCAATTATGTGGCGCAGTACCAATTAAAATTGATCAAAACTGTCCCTACATAAGAAAAAATAAGACAAAAAATACTTAAAAAGACTTTTAAGACCTTTTCCAAAAAAATTTACCTCTTTAACCTGAAACCAGTAGAAAAAATTTCTAAAAAAAGGAATAAAAATATTATAAAATTAGTTTATTTAAAAAAAAAAGTAAGAATAAGCATCAGAATAATGATTTAACGAAAAAAAATTGATTGAAAAATAATTAATAACGAATATCAAATAGATTTTAACTAAATAAACTAATCAATATATAATTTAAATTCACTAAAACATCGTTATTAATCTTAGAATTATTTATTTATTGAAAGATTATTTTTGAATAATTTTGCTGCTTAAATAAATTTTTTTTTATAAACTATTGAAAAAAAAATAAAAAAATAGCTCCAAGTTATACTTAATGTAAAATAACTACTAATATACTTGCCAAAATTCTCAACTTATATAATGTAAAAACTGGTGGAAAAGTTTGATGGGGAAGTTGATGGGGAGTTTAATATGGAGTTTACGAAAGAAAAAAATTTTTTAACGCTACTTTTGTTAAAGTAATTTCTTGATATTTGTGTCATATGATCATGTAGCACAAGAGTAATCCTTTTTGTGAAACTTATTTAACTTGATTTTTATCTAATTATCATCAAATTTCTTAATTTAGGCTAATTTTGTTAATTCTGAAAATCGGCGGATATGCAGTTTGCTTATATTAATAATACAATTTTATATATATATATTTTATAAATATATTTTAAATAATATTATTTTGGTTAAATAATTATATAAAATAAAAATCATTAATATCTAAAAAATATTACTTTTTTAAATTAGTATTTTTTAATTTTTAATTATAATATTAAAACTAAGGATTATATTTATTAATTATTAAAACTTATTAAACTTTTATAATTAATTTATTTATAATTTCAGTATATTAGAAAAAAACCAAAAATTACGTCATTCAATTTTTAAGATTTTGAAATTTCTATCATTATTTATTTTAAAAAATTTAATATATATTATTAATTATTAAAAATAGTAAATCATTTTAATTTGATTCTTCTTCTCTCTTTCAAAAAATTATATCATTTTAGTCTTTTTCTTATTAGTTTATAGAATTTAAATATAATTTTAAAATAATATATTATTAATTATTTAAAAAATATATTTTATTGTAATTACAGTATATAAAGTATAATATTTATAATTAAGATCCAGTTAAATATATAATTATATAAATATAATTTTTATAATATAATATAAAATTATATAAATTAATTAAAGATAAAAAATTATATATTTATATAAATCAAAAAAATTTTAAAAACTATAATAATTAAATAAATATTTCTTATAATAATATATTATTTAATTATTATTTTATACTTAAAAAAGTTTTGATAAAAAAAAGAATTGTCTAATAATTTATAAAAAGAAAAGTACAGTTAATTCTTAATATAATGAATTTTAAATTCTATATTCTAATATTACTATATATGAAGTCTAAATTAAAACCCAAAAGTTGAAATATTTTGACTTTTAAAGGAGCTCAGGTCAAAATCATTTCGATCATTTCAACCATTTCAGGAGGTTGAAATTAACCAATTTCAGTTTTATGTATAAATATTACTATAGGATTATAATGAAAAATTTAAGCAATTTAATTGGTTACTTGCTATAACAAGAGATTTTTAATGTATTTGATTGGTTAAATATTATATGTTAATAAAAATTTGTTTTATTAAAATTAATTTAGAAAAGAATCAAAAATTATATGTTTAATATAAAAAAGAATAGAAAAACCTTATTAAATATAGTTATAAATTGGTAGATGATTAGACTGGTCTTAGAACTGGGAGTACTCATAGCAAGTTAAAGGCAATTATAGTTGTAATCCTATCTTATTTAATAAATGATAGTACGGCTTCAACACCAAAAAAAAAAAAAAAAAAATATAGTTATAAATAATAATTTTATAACTTTATATATAATATTAAATTAATAAAGAAAAAAAAATATTAAACTTTATATTTATATTTAAATACATAATTTTTAATTTTTTCTTATAATATTTATTTAGTAATTTAATATAAAAAAAAAAAAAATATTAAAATATTTTTATTAAAAAAAATAATTCTATTATTTTTTTTTTTCAATTTTGAAATCCAGTTTATAATATTTGTTTACATCTATAAAAAAAAAATTAACTAATATTTTTTGTTAAAAAAAAAACATTCCTTCTTCTTCATAATAAATAATTTAAAAATTTCTATTAAAAAATAAATATAAAATAAATTAGAAATATTCAACTAATATTCTTATAATTATTTTTTTTTATATATAATTATTTTTTAAAATTATTTTATAATAATCCAGAAAGATTTCTACAAAAAATATTAAAGAAAAATATTTTAAGAAAAGATCAAAAATTACGTTATTTGATTTTTAAGATTTTGAGACTCCTCCTTCTTACTATTATCACCTATTTTAGGAAATTTAATATATATTATTAGTTACTAAAAATAGTAGATTATTTTGATCTGACTTCTTCTTCTCTTCACAAGAAATTATGTTATTTTTAGCCCTTTCCTAATAAAAAACAATATTAAATTTTTTTACAATTTATTAAAAATTTTTTTTTTAATTTAAAAATTATATTAATTTATAAATAATATTATTATTTTAAAGAAAATTTCTATTTATATACAGTGTGTCTGAACACTGTATCACATGATTTTATAAAAAAACAAATTTTCAATTTTATTTTAGATTTTATTGGCTAGTTTTATAATAAAAAATAAGTTGCATCCCAAAAAATTGCATAATTTTAATTGTATTGCTAATGCCGTAATGCTGTAATGTAAATGCAATATATAGAAAATACAGTAAGGAAGGACAGTGAAAAAATTAAGGTGGGTGAAAAAAGGAAAGATAAATGAAAAGAGATGAAGATAATTAAATAGGAAGTAAAAAGAAAAAAAAGTTGAAGAATAATGAAAAGGAATGAAAAAAAATGAAGAAATAATGATAAACGAAAAAACAAAAGAGAAATGAAAAAGGAAATGAAAAGAAGTTAAAGGGAATGAAAAAACAAAAGGGTAGTAAAAAGAAATAATAGAAATGAATGTTTAATAAGAAAGAACAAAACGAAATAAAAGAAAATGAAGGGAAGCAAAAAGGAATAAAAAACAATGAAAGAAATGAAAAAAGTAATAAAAAAACGTGAAAATTAATAAAATGAAACAATGAAAGATCACGGAAGAAATCACGAAAAAAACAAAAAAAGAAATGAAGGAAACAAAAGGAGAAGCGAAAAAAATGAAAAAAATGAAAAAAAAGTGAAAAAAATGAAAGAAATGACAAAATGAATAAAGGAAAGTAAGAAAAATAAAAGGAAAACAATACAAGAAAGGCCAGAACACCCATCCATAGAAAAAAAAAAGTCAGTTAATATCATTTTAAAAAAAATAAACAATGAGAAAGAGACGAAAAAAACTTACTTGAATATTAACTGAGATGGTATACGTCTAAAAAAGAGACAAAAGGTTAGTAAAAAATAAAGGAAAGGATGAAGAGAAAACAAAAAAAGAAATGAAAAAAAAATAAATAAAATTACATTATTAAATCACGTGTACCGTGTTCAGACATACTGTGTAAATTAAGAAATTTTCTATTTTGAATTATATAATTATTGATTAATTTTTATAATTTATTATAAACTATATTAATATTAGCAAAAATCATTTTTTTTTTTTAATAATTTATTAATATTTTTGATTTTAAATATATTATTATATTAAATTATTAATATTATATTAATTATTTAAATCAGTAAAACTCTTATATATTTTATAATTTATAATAATACTATTAGTAATAATGATAATTTATCTTTTTTTTTTATTTTTACTTTTTTATAACTATTATTACACTTTAATAATATATTAATATATTAATAGTAAGTCATATTTATATATAGTAATTACAAATAGGTTTAGTATAATTATATTATATATTTGTTTATAAAATATATTTAAGATTCCAGAAAAGTTTTAAATAAGTAAAGTTTCAAGTTGCATAAAATTTAGTAAAAAATTATAAAAATCTTTACTTTTTAAATAGTATTAATTAGTAAGTTTATTTTCTTATTTAGTAACTAGTTGATGTTAATATAGTTCTAATTTTAAAGAAATGTTTAAAGCTTATAGTAAATTTTTTATAGCTGGATCTTATATATATATATATATATTTTCTGAGACTTTACATATTTAATAAAGTTTAAATATGATTCTTAAATTAAAAAAAAAGTAAATAATTTAATGTAAATTTTATTAAAAATTTTTTTTTAAAAAAACATTATTTTTTATATAAATAAAAACAATTTTTTTATTAATTTAATCTATTTTATTAAGACCCCGGACATTACTGATACAACTCATAATCATAAAAAAGAGCAAATTCATGTGAAATTTAGAAGCTAAAAAACATGTTTTTTGCAATTTTCTCGTCAACCAGTGATTCAAATTGGATGAACATTTTTTTAAAATGTAGCTCTCAATGAGATCTACAAAATAAAAAAAATGTTTGTCGAAATTGGTTGAATAGATGGCGAGATATCCTTAAAAAACTAAAAGAGCAAATTGGCTTAATTTTGAGAAAAATGGGTAAAAAAAAATGTGAGTTATTTTAGTAATGTCCGGGGTCCTATTTTAATCATTTTTTTTTTATTCATATACAATAAAATAGTAATATTACTTTAGATTTATTTTGTTAGTAATTTACTTACTAATATATTAAAAGTTAATTAAAAAAATAAATTAACTTCATATAGCTTAATATTATAATTTAATTTATATTACTTAAAGTAATTAACTTTATTAGGTAATATAATAATTAAATTAAGAGTGATATTTGTTTATCTTGATTTGAAACTTGAAAAATCCTTTTTATTTACCTTTCAAAAGAAGTCTAGATTAAAAAAAAAAATTTTTTTTTTTTTGATTAAAAATTTTTGTCACCTTAAAAAGGGGGGAGGGAGAATGTTGAGGGATATTGAGGGGTGGGTAATTTTTTATTTTTCCGGTGGTAGAATTTTGACATGGGTGCTAAAGTGATACTTGTTTAATAAATTAGGAAAAAGATCAACCATGTGTTTTTCAAATATAATAACATCATATGACTGAATGCTACATAATCTAATAAGAAGGGTTTAAACTAAATATGGGTTAAAGCGTTAAAAAATGTTAAAAAAGGAAACAATTAAAAAATAAATTCGGGGAAAAATTGTGAGATGTCTGTCATATCAAGTTATGGTTTGTTTATTCACAGCAAGAACCACTCAAAAAGAAAACAAATTAGTAACAATGTTTTATATTGTTTATTAAAAAAAAAAAAAAGAATATTTTTTTTTTTCCATCAAAAAATTCCTTTTTTTTTTTTTTTTAAAAAAAAAAACATGCATTATTTAGCCGTAAGGTATGGATGGAGATTTTGTTTACAAAAACGCCATGTTTCGTCGATTTAAAAAATCAATTTTGAGTAATGAAAAAATTTTTTCGGACTACTGCGGTCTTGCGCAATATAAACAATTCTGTCATGAGGATATAATGTTGATATTCCGCCTCATGGGACTAAATTTTTTTAAACCTAAAAAAAAATATCTAAATTTATTACAGAAAATTGAAAAATTCTATTAGTTGGATTAAAACCCTGAATCTTTATTTGGAGAATAAAGTCAATCTCTGCTTGGCAAAATCAACCCGCCATTTTTTTTTTATGAAACGATTTAATAATAATGATTTACCTTACATAAGTGATTTTTTCTTTACATCACATTAAAATAAACGTAAAATATAAATAAATATTAATTTTTATATTGTTATAAAATGTTGTGTAAAAATACAAATTTAATTTTGCATTTATATATAAAAAATATTAATTTAAAGATCGTTTTAAAGAAATTTGTGTTTAAACCGGTAAGGAAAAAAAAAATTTGAGGTACATATTTGTTTTTTAATGTGGTAATAAGATATGGTTAAATAAATGCATATATTAGCATGATCCAATAGGATATCAAGAAAATTATGTAAATTATAAATTTTTGTTTATATTTATTAAATGCATAAAAATTTCATCGCCGCAGTAAAATAATAATAAATTTTTTTTTTATTATTTGAAAAAAGTAAAAGAACCACTTATAAAGCTTCATTCATCGATTTGTAACACTTTTGATTTAAATTTAAATGTTTGCAACCTTTTTTATGAATTGTGTGAAATTAAATCGTGTAAAAATGGTTAGATTATGATTTGTGATTAGCGGCGCAGCTAAGATAAAGAAAAAAAAGTTGTCGTGCAAAAATTATTTCCTGCTTGAATAAAAATTATTTTATTTAATATAATTTATAATAATACAAATTATAAATCAATAAAACTTATTTTTTTTTTTTTAAGCATAAAAAAAAAAGTTTACTTCGAATCTGATATACTGTTACATATTTTGTTATTTTTTTTTATATATATAATTTCCCATTGTAAAAATTTCCCGCCAAAAATCATCCGGACCTTTTTGTATAATCATATTCTTCACATTCAGATAAATACCATATAAATGCTAGGGTAACCAAATATATTATAACTCATTGGATAAAAATGAGTATTTGTGCCTGAAACTAAAGAACATCTTGGTTTATATAATTCAGGGTCATGGAGTTTGATCTGCGAAAGAACGGGCTGTAAATTTTCTTTGTTATTTATTTATACATACATATGTATAAATTAGCATTGATCCCTTTCTCTTTAATCAACACACTCTTACCGTTTTTGAAAGGTATAGTATGCATCAATCAAGCAATAAATCATCTTTTATTATCTAACTTATCTTTTGAATAATACGCCAATAATATAATCTATCTCCGTCCACGCGATCAAAAATAATTTTTTTTTTTTGTCCCTGATGAATTTCTAATATATCTAAACTTTTTTTATTACAAATCTTTTTTTCTTATTTATTATAAATAAATAGGTACTTTATTTATTTCCATTCGCAAATAATCCTTATAAACTGTATCGTAACCTTTTGATCTTCAACTTTGAGCAACGAGAAACAAAAAAATTTGTTTTTGTGTGCATGTCATCTTAAATATTTCAATTTACCGCGAACGCACCATATCTAAACACAGGGATAGTTTCTTTTTTAGGTTCATCAATTCGGTTACACACACCCGAGCGACTCCATTTTGTAATCCCATTCAGAGGCAAGGTAGATAGTCACTCAACATTCAGTTTACATCGTTTCAAAAAAGATATCCCTGCACCTATCGTCCTTCTTTTTTTTTTTAACTAAAAAAAAAAAAAATTTTCTATCTTTGTATCAGTGTCTTGTTCTCTCTCAAAACCAAAAAAAAAAAAAAATATTATATATTTTTATTTTTATTTTTTTTTCAACAATTGTTGAGTATATATATATATAAAAAAAAAAATATATGTTCCTTTAAAATTAATAGAAACTAAAGAAAAAAACCTTAAAAATCTATAAAATAAAAAAAAAAAATTAGATATCATAATATAACGCGTATGTTGTCGACGCCATAATTGTCAACAATATTTTTCACAATGCAAGCAAGTTCACTTCCGAATCCACCCTCGATCTTGGCCCAACTTTATCCGAGACAGCTGGAAAGCAATAACCTTCTCAACATACCTTCAATCGTAACATCTCCTTCCATACCGAGCTCAGTTTCCGAATCTTTTCTTTTCAATTATCAACCAGAACAATTGAATAGTCCCATTTCTCAGGCAATATCTGCACCTGTTACTCCTACAAGTAGTGTGACTCCTGGTTTCTCGCAACCACCTAGAAGAGGCAAAGGAAATCAAAATGGAAGTAATTCTACTTCTAACGACGTAAAATCTAACGGGTCAAAAAGTAAGTTGGTGAAGGATTTTTTTTTTAAAAAAAAAAATAAATAAATTTAGAATATGAGTATGATTTAAAAAAGAAATTCTAAGGTTGGGTTTAAATGAACGGAGAAATAAAAGTAACCAGGATAAAAAAAAAAATAAATAAATATAAAAAAGAAAAAAAAAAAGAAAAATCTAGAGACGGATAGGATACTATTAGTCTACTGCGTCAGTGCTGCGTGAGAAAGTAGAAAGTATTCATGCTATCGTTTTAAAATATCTATCGAGTAATTATTTTAATAATAATAATTTTATTTAAGCTGATCGAAGTTGATCACACATCGAATGACTAATTAGATTTTTTTTTTTTTTCATTAATCAATTTTACTAACCTTATAATGATTATTTTTTTTCAATTTCCTCTTAAAAAAAAAAAAAAAAATTTTTTTTTTTGTCTCTATATCCATTCCAATCAATCATGACTTCAGGCAACAGTAATCTAGCGCATATCCCGTGCAAATTTTTCAAGAGTGGAGCTTGCACTGCAGGAAAAAATTGTGTCTTCTCTCATAGCAAGGATCCTCCATCTGATAATTACGTTTGTAAATACTTTTTAAAAGGAAACTGCAAATTTGGAAGTAAATGTGCGCTTTCACATACTTTACCAAATGAACGTAAATTAAGTTCAAACGGTAGAAATGGAAATAACAAAAATGCTAATGGATCAAGGAATAGTATTTCCAATAGTGTCATTCCAGAAATTAGGTCACCTATTATGATTCCTCAAGATCTTAATGACTTTCAACCTCTTAATTCTCCCGGAATTCCTCCATTTGCTCGTATTCCGATTAGTCCTTCTGAGTATGCGAATAACAGGCAGTTCAGTCAATTAACCGCCTCTTTGAATGATCCTTCTGCTTACTCTGATGAGAATCATACCGCACCAAGATTGCGAAATATCAACACAAATTTTAATAACGATCATTTAACTGCACCAATAAATATTAACGGTCAGCAACGAAGATCGCTTCCTGATATCTTTCATTTGGGTGGTCCATTGAATAATAATAGTAGTAATAATAATCATAATAATCATAATCATAATAATACCGCTGAATCTTTTGGTACTTCCCCATTTCATAATCCTGGCAGCAAATCAATCTTTTTACCGCTTTCTTATGTTAGTGATAGTGGTATGCTCTCGCCTACTGCTAACTCTCATCAACATCTTCATAGTATTCCTGAACTTCATGATTACTCTCATGATACAGTCTTTGATGATTTTGGTGCATACGAATATGAAGAATTTATTCCTTCTTCATTGAATGACTTGCTGACACCAACTGAACGTGAAAGACGTCGAAGCAGACAAGAAGAATCTTCTGAATTAAGTCCTAGGAGATTATTCAGTGGTTCTTCTATGCTACATCCTTTGCATATAGATGGCCAACATCTTAATTGCTATAATTCACACGTAGATCCTACACATATTCATTTTGCAGGAAGGTCTTTGCCTCATGGTATTGGCGTAGGATTAGCTGCAAATTACATGAATCAAAATGACCAACAAACTAATAATGCCTATGGTGGGCATCATCCTTTTGGATTTCCTTCTGGTACAAGTATGAGAAATAATCCTACTTATGATGATTGGGATCCACATTCTCCTCTTAGTCCATTACACCCTATTCACAATCATGCATACTCGGGTACTCCAGCTATAAACATTCCATTTCCTCACGAGGTTCATCAAACTGATCTAAACTCCCCATTGTATTCTAAATTCGGCACTATAGGCCAACAAAAAGTGAATAATATTAACGTCAATGGTAATTATAATGGCAATGGTCGAACAACGCCTTCTGATCCATTTAGTCCTTTTCCTGATGATGATATCTTTAAAATGGAAGAGGATAGAGAGGATAAATATGAACAAATGTCAGTGGAGGCTTCAACTCCGAAATCATCTGAACAACCTAAAACTCCTCTTTCATATTCTGCAATCACCAAAACGGGTTTGAAGGATTCTGGTGCAACTCCCGGACTCAGTATCGACTCGAGGCGTTATGAGCCGGTTTGTTGATATAAATATTAATATATATATATAAATATAAATAATTAAAAAAAAAAAGCTTTCCTATGGAAAGTTCGATATGTATCATAATATTTTCAATTTTTGTTAGTGAACTATATATTTAAAAAAGAATTGGATACAAAAAATTTTTTATTTCTTTTGGGGGGATGGGATTTTTATAATTTTTTTTTCTTTTTTTTTTTTTATTTATTCTTTGTATTGAAAGAAAAACTTAAAATAAAATTATAATAATAATTTTTTTTTTTTTTTTTGTTGCTTTAAGTTTTGATGGTGTATAAAATGGGAAATAATATCCTTTCTTTTGTATCTTTTCTCTTTACTATCTATTGTTTTGGCTAAATCATAGTTATGTCCTTTCGGAGTGGCTGGAAACTGTCGATATGGAGATCACTGTCATTTTCTTCATGGTATGCCTTGTCCTTCTTGTCTTAAACATGTCTTGCATCCCTACCATAGTCCTGAAGAGCACCAAGGTATGATTTTGACGTTATTATCTGAAATTAAATTAAATTTACGAAATTGTTAACAAAATAAATTATCTTTTAAAATATAGAACACATTAATGAATGTATTAATAAACAAGTCCAAGTTGCTGACGGTGTCAAACCAGAAGATCTTGAATGTGAAATTTGCTTTGAGAAGGTTTTATCAAAAGCAGACGCTCGTTTTGGTCTATTAAGTAAGTTATTTATTAAGAAATTATCTTTTATTAATTAAATTATGTGTAAAGTACGAGTATTGACAAAAATTATTAAAATTAGATTGCGAGCATGCGTTCTGTTTGCATTGTATTCGTCAATTAAGATCTACAGATAATCAATTTTCCCGTGCCTGTCCTGTTTGTAGAACACCAAGTCATTTTATAACTCCAAGCACTACTTGGATCACAGATCGTGCTGAGAAACAAAGGGTGATTAACGAATATAAACGTAAATGCAGGTAAACGAAGAATTTTAATGTTTTCATTTCCCTTTTTTTTCTTTTAATAAATTATGTTTTATTTTAGCACAATTCCGTGCAGAAATTTTAATCATGGCGAAGGACAATGTCAATTTGGTGCTTCTTGTTTTTATGCGCACACTTATCGTGATGGCACAAAAGAAGAAACTAATGTTCGTACCATTCAAAACGGTGAAGAAGTTAGAGTCCTAGATAACGTTCGTTTATGGGATTTCATGGAAGATTTTGGTAACAAACGTACGACTGCCGAAAATTTAACCAATCAACCTGATAATGATAATAATAGCGAAGTGCTAAATGGAGAGAATAACACCGGTAAAAATAAAAATGACGAAACTGACACTAATGATTATGCGGATACTCCCACAGTTACTCTTACTACTATGATGTCGAATTTGTCTGTTGATTCGCCAGTTTTCATTCCTTCTGTTAACGGGGTTAATGGGACCGCTGATTTGTAAAATGATTCAACCGAGAAGAAAAATTAATGATATTCTGGAGAGAAATAAAGTAATTGAGATTATTGATATATAGAAATAGGTTAAGATATTTCGAAAAAAAAAATAATTAGGTTTGCGGTGCGATTTTGTCAAAAATCGCTTTCCGCATGCCAAAAAGTAGTTTCTTTAGATTTATAAAAAAAATTGAGTGATCAAACGAAAAAAAAAAAATTTTTTTAAATTTTTGTACAAAATTAATTAGTTTGATCAAACCTTTTGTTATATAAAAAAAATATATATATACAATATCAATATCAAATATCAATATCAATGTATACAACAACAAAAAAAAATTTCTTACTTTTTTCTTAAGTTTTTCTTTATTGCAAAAAAAAAGGAAAATGTAACTTGAATAATTAATTATATTATTTTCTCTCTCTTTTTTTTTAATTAGTAAGTAGTTTTTTTTTTTTGTATTTATTTTTATAACTGTATTTTAGAATATATTAATATTATATTATATATAATAATAATGATAAGTGGAATTTTTATTTATATATTTGAATGTATAAATTTGCATGTATGTAATAATTATTGTTTTTTATTGTTTGTACAAATAAACGGCATTTTTAAATTATAATATTGAAGAAATTAACTAGCTAAATTTTTAATTCAATTCATTAAATTTGTTTCATTTAATTTTGGTTTTTATTTTATTTTTATTTAAAAAATTTTAACTAAAATTACTTTTATAATTTATTTTTTTTTAAAAAAATTTTTTTTAATATATTTAATATTTAAATATAATAAACTTTTTTAGTTAATAAAAAAATCATTATAATAAAATTTATAAATTTAATAATAATGATTTTTATATATTTGAATTTTAAAATTTTTTTTACTATAAATATATAGCTTATAATTATATAAAAATAAATTATATAAAAATAAATTTATTTTTTTTTTTAACTTTATAAATATTTTCTTATATTTTTTAATTAAATATTAAAAATACTTTTTAAAAAAACAAAATCATATTTTTAAAATTTAAGAAATATAATTTATATAATTTAATTTTTATATTATTAATATTTAAATAATTCTTTACAAGTTTAACTTTTTTTAATAATAAGTTTTTAAATAAATACTAATAAATCTATAATAAATATATTAATATATAATTATTAAAAATATAAAGAATAGAGAATTTCAAATTATATATGGATGTTTAAAATCTGTATTATCATGTAATACAATAAATTTTTAAAATTTATATTAAAGTTTAAATCCATATTATTAATTATATACTGTTTATTTTGTTATTATACACTTATTACATTTTTATTGTTTTAAAATATTACATTTTATAGCTATATTAATTGCTTTATTCTTTTCCTTTTTTTTTTATTATAAGAATATAAAATAATTAATAATAATAATAATATCTGTTTTTATAATAATATTTATGATAATATTTTTTATAATAGATTCATAATTATATAATCCTTATGATATTATTTCCTATCTTTTAAACTATAAGGATTAAAATTAATTTTAAAAATTTTAGCATTTTTGATATCATAAAATCCTGTAATCATAAAAAGTTAAAATTTAGTTTGTTAAATTCTTCTTATTAAAATGCATTTAATGATAGCAAAATTGTATCTAAGAATTTAGTAAATAAAAAATTATATTATTTTATAAATTTTTAAATATTAGAACTGAAGATATCTTATTATCTAATAATTATAGAAAGCTGAACTTTATTTATCAGATTATTCTCACAAGATGTATCAAATAGTGATAAATTTATATTTCTAGGATCAGTAGATAAAAAAATATTTTAATTTTAATGAATTTAACCTTATTTGTAATAATTTATAGATTATTTACTTTTAAAAATTATTAATTAAATTGAATTTTTTTTCAATTTTTACTTAAAAAATATCATAGATTTCTTTACATTAAGTAATATATTTTTTCTTTTTTTTATTACTAATTTTATCTTTTAATAAGCATTTTAATTCTTTTATTTCTAATATTTATTAATAAAAATTATATAAAATAAGTGATAATAAAGATAAATTGATTAAACTTACAAATTTTTTAGAATTAATTTCTGGAATTAACTCTTAATAATTAAAATAAATTTAAAAATTGGATTAATAGATTTATTTTAAAAAAAGGTTTTGATTATAAAATTAGATTATGTAAAAAAGTTGAAGGTATGATATAAAAAATTACTTATAAATATATCAAATTAAATTCAAATCCTTCTTAAGTAATTTTTGATTTAACTAAAAGATATAATACCAATTTAAAAAAATATTATACTTTGGAAACTAAATATTACCTATTCAAAATAAATGATATTATAAAGATTAATTCTTTTAATAATAAATATAATTATTTACTTACTTTGATAATTTATGAAATAATATCAAAATTTCAAAAATTAATATCTAAAATACTAGCAGATATTGAAAAATATGTGATTCAAAGTTAAATGGATTTAGCATTTATTTATTTTAAATATAATTATTAAATTAATTTATATATAAAAGAATTTGTATAATATGATCTATCAATTTTATTAAAAAAATAATCCCAAAAATACAGATGTTTTTTTAAGTGCTTAAATTATTAATGAAATAAAAGGATTCTAATTTACTGTGAATTGTAAAACTTTAGCTAAATTTTATTTTAAAAAAACTAAAATTCTTTTTGTGAATATCTCCTATATAAAAAAAACTATAATTATCATTTCTACAATAAATCTTGATATAATAAAAAATATTATATAATGAATTATTAATATAGAACAGATATTAATATATAAAAAAATCTTTAATTGACTGAATTTTATTAATTATAAATTATATACTATTATATAAAATAAAGTTATAAAACAGCATATATAAAAATGATTCTTTTTATAATAAATTTTTTATAACAATTTTTTTTTTAATAAAATGAAGATGACTGATATACCAATGATTCTATATAATATATAAAAAGTACAGAATGCTTTTATAAAAAATATTGTAAATTTATACGTTGCCCTTATAACACATCACCTCTGGGCAGAATTATGTAATGCCAGCTAAAATTAAAACATGAGACGTTTAACAGGATGTGAAAAATAGATTTTTTACATCAAAAAAAATTGTCCCTGGAATATATATGAAAAAATGAAAAAAGTAGGAGTGTGACATGGGTGACAAAATGGATGCGATAATATCGCAGGAGTGATGTATAAATTATCTCTTTAACAAATTATTTTAATAATATTAAAATATTAAATTATGTTATAATTTTATTAGCTTTGCATTTATATATCAGAGTTAATTTTATCTGTATAACACTTATTTACTATTATAGATTTTGACATTGAATTTAACTTCAAATTATTTTTTATGATAAAATTCAAAATTATACACTTTAAATTTTTTATTTATTTTTTTAAAAAGAAATAATTACTAATATTTTTTATTTTTTTTATAAATTTCAGCTTTAATTGAACTTTGGAAGTAAGTTTTAAACTTTTTTTTACTTATTTTTTTTTATAGATTCTCTAGAATATTAATTAGAAGTATTAGTATTTAAAAATGATAGGTTTTTTTGTAAATTTTACTATTTTTTTTTTATAAAATATTATTTAGTATTTTCTTTTTTTTAGTTTTTTTTTGTAGATTTTAAAAAAGTTTAATTAGATAGATTTTAGGGTAAATTTAGTAATTAGTATAGAACAGTTCATTATTAATATAATAAAACCATAGTACTATTTTATAATAAAACAATTTAATATTATTTAATAAGTAATAATATTTATTATTTAATAATTATTTATAAAAATATGCATTGTTATACATATACATAAATTTAAATATTAATATATGTATTGATCCACTAAATATATTATTTTATATATTAATTAATGTTAATATTTCAACAGATTGTTTTGTATTGTTTATGTAGAATAGTATAATTTAATACTAATCAATATCTAGTACTAAACAGTAAGATATTTTATTTTATTTTTTTTTTTTTAATATTATATACTGATCTTGTATAAAATTTTTAATAAAATTAAATATATAAAACTTTTGAGTCTTAGCCTCTTAGGATTCTAATCATATAAATTATATATAATTTATTGATCTAATTTACTGATTATTCAATTTTTTTTGTTTATTAATATATATTCTTTTTTTTATTTTTTTTTTTTTTTTTGTAAATTTAATTTGAAATTTAAAATAAAAACTAGTAAGTATTTTTAAAATAGGTTTTTATATAAGAATATTTATTAATAGTTTTTTTACTTTTTTTTTTTATAAATTTTAATCTAATATTTTTAGAGTTCTGTTAATATTCTTGTAATAGATATAAATTAGTAACAACTTACATCAAATTCTAATACAACTGAATTAATGTAAATTAACATAATTTTATTTAATTCGTGATCTATATATAAAGTAGAGAATATCGATATTCTGATGTGGGATACTGATCATATATAAATATAGTAAATCAGCCATAATTCAGCTCTTTTAAGCTGAGCTAGGACCACCATTTTGTATGACTTAAATATCATATTTTATATGTTAATAATAAAATACTATACAAACAAATTTCTTGCACTTTTATACTAAATTGTAAATAAAAAAAAACTTTTACTTGCCACATCATCAGATTTCTGACTATAAATATAATAAGTAAATTCGCAATTTTAATAATGTTTATAAAATTTATGACAAAAAAACTCAAAAAAATGTTGTTTTATCATCAAAAATTTTTAAAAATTTATAAAATTTTATTCGTTTATCAAATTCTTTATTTTTTAAAATCTGTCAATTAGTGCTAAAGCATATTAAGCTTTCAACTTATGATAGGTCTGTACATATTGAGCAATCCAATTACTAATTGTAGAAATTTTTGGAATTTCCTCTTCTTCTAAAACTCCTTCTTTCACTAATCCTTTCAGTTTATTATGCATCTCTTGAGCTGTATATTTTTCACTTTTATTTATATCTCCAGCTAAGAAATATGTCTCGAGGTATGGAATAACATTTTTTTTTATTTACTTACCTCTTTCTTTTTTACCAAATTTCTGATTTTCTTTTAAGTCCCATCCACTTGGTAATGCAAAATCAAATGTATAATTCAAAATTTGCCCTGAACCCAAATCAATGCCAATAATTTCAGTATTTAACATGTCTATTATTCATTCAGAAAAAAAGAAAATTAGTTTTGAAATAATATAATCATAATTTTATGGTAAGAAATAATTTACCCATATTTGTTATAATATTTCATTGTTCAATTTATTTTGTAAAATTTCTGCTAATACAATTCTATTATTGCTTATATCTGTGTTAACGCCATATTTCTTTAATTGTTTTTTCAATTCTTCAATAGTGAGACGATTTGTATTGATTTTTAATACAAAAAAATCATGTAAAAAATTGCAAAAAGATCAAATTTCAATTTATTATATACTTAATTTATGAGGTAGTGACATGTTCTAATTGGAAATTAAAATTGAGTGATCTGAAACTTGCAGATTAGGTTTTTCAAGAAGTCTTTTTTCAAATTGTACTATTTTAGCTAGCTCAAAATTTTTCCATATTCCAATATTAGGCATTGCACAAGTTCAAATAAATCCTGCATATTCATTTTCTGTTGGCCAGGACTATCCATACCAATTGGAATTTTCTGGTATTGAATTTTTCTTTTTTCATCTTAATTCTACAAATTACAGTAAATGTTTTTAGTAATATTACATAACTACAAAATTGTAATCTTTCATATACCTCTTTTTTATTCTGATTTCAAATATGCTACTGAAGTACCACAAATCTCTTGAATAGCATTTTCTATATCTATACCTTTATTGATATCAAATTCCAACTGAACATAATGATTTATCATATGAGAAATCTGTAACTAATAATTCAATAAATAATAATGATGATTTCCTAAATTATTTAAATAATCATATACACTGAAGTTTTGGCTTTTCCAGCTTCTAAAAAAACTAATTTTTTTACCATAATATTATACCATTTACTCTAATGTCCTAGAATTAGCATTAGGTCTGCATAAAGTTGCCTGTCAAAACTAAGGAGTTTTGACATGTCAAAATTGTAAAAGCTATTTCAATATTTTGACATTGACCTTCTGATTTGTTGAAATGTTGAAATAGTTTTAACATACTGAAACTATTTTAACATTTCAGCATAGTATGTCATATGATATACTTATAGTTTTGGCATTTACTAATCTGTGGTTTGTAGATTTCTGATCAGTTTTGATATCAGTCATATGAGTTGATTTACTGATTGTAGATAATCTTTTTTTTTTGAAAAAAAAAATGATTACAGTTTTTTTTAAACTGGATAAAAAAAAATTTTATTTTTATTTTTTTTTTTCTTTAGGTTACCAGATTTCTTAGACAAACCTGAATTTGGAATGTACACAAGTAAATTAGTAGGGTAGTGGAGGAGATTTTTTTCAATATATTGAAGAAACATACTAATGTTTCTTCTATTTCTTTTTTTTTCTTTAGGCTGCCAGACTTTTTTAATGAACCCAGACTTGAAATGTACGTAAGTAAGTTAGTAGGGAGTGGAAGGGGCTTTTTTTTTAATATATTGAAGAAACATATTAACATTTCTTCTATTTCTTTTTTTTTAGATTGCCAGACTTTTTGAATGAACCCAGACTTAAAATATATGTAAGGGGCATGCCAGAAATCAGCTGATTTAATATGGGGGTGAGAGAGGATCCTAAAGAATACATATATAACTCAGATCCAATCCCAAAAATTTTAATATAACTTTATACACCTAATTTTACTAAAAGCTTTATACAAAATCAACGTATAAGTTTGAATTTTATATAATTTTATATTATTTAATATCTGAGTTTATTATAAAATTTTTATTATATTTATAAATTTTTTTTACAAAAATATATAATAAATAATATATATACATAAAAATTTTCATTAAAAAAAAAAAATTTTAAAAATAAATTTCTAAATCTTTAAATAAAAAATATAGACGACTTTGGGGGTTCTGGGACAGATTTCAAAGATAGACGTATACAAGCTGTACAGGCTCTAGGCGTGGCTCTTCGTATACAAAATTTTTGATATCTTTATTAAACCTCAAATTATATCTACAAGACCAGGAATCATATTGAAATCAAATATCGAATTCAAGCTTAAAATTATGCTGGGCTCAAATCCTGTTAACATATCTCCCTTACCCAAATTTTAAGTTTCCAAGAACAAGATGTACACCATCTTTGTTAACACGCTGGCCTTTTTTTTAATCCCAAATAATATAACGAAAAAAGTATGCCATATTGCTTGCCTCTCAGGAGAACCACGAACACCGAGGACCGAAGTGTCTGAGCGTATTCACAGTTCGACCTGTCAAGCCTAATTTACATACCTTATTTTTATGTTATTCTAGAATTAATTCTAGAGCTGATTCATTAATGTAAACAAATCCAGGATAAGTCTAACCTCGTAGAGGTTAGATTTATCCTGTCGGGTATTCAAATTCTTGATTAAAAAAGTATTGAGCATATTCTAGTATACTATTAATTTCTTGATATGCTGAAAACCATTCTAAAGACGATTCATTTTCACAAACATAAGGACAAAAAAGTCTAACCTCAAAAGTCTAACCTGAAGTAGTGATATACAGGAAACCATTTCGAAAGCATTTTTCTTTATGCAACTATTAAGACAAAAAAGTCTAACCTCTATGTCTAACCTCTAAGTCTAACCTATAAGTCTAACCTATAAGTCTAACCTCTAAGTCTAACCTCTATGTCTAATCTCTAAGCCTAACCTATAAGTCTAACCTCTAAGTCTAACCTCAAAGTTTAACCTCTAGGCGAAAAAAATAAGTCTCACCTCTAGGGCAGACATATAATGTTCACAGTTGCGGAGCATGTACACAAGATATGGTATACAAATGACCTCCCAATAGCATACAATATCTAGGTAGCAAGAGAGAATAAGTATGAGCTGGCAAAGCCCTTTAGGGCGATGCCAGTGAATACGCATTCGACAGGAGGATCGATATAGCAGGAACATGAGCCAGCCCTTTAGGCGAATGGGCGAATGTGGATGCTATATCGATCCGACCATATCTACCATATTTTAATGTATGCCCTTTTCTCTCTAGAATCGAAAAAATAATAATCACAGTCTATTTATCCTGCAGTCCTTGGACAAAGGAGGGTCTAACCATCTCTATTCGCTGATAGCTCTAGAAGCAATTTATCAATTTCCCTTCGAATCAAAGCATTTTCATTTTCTAGTAATCTATTATTATCCCGAAACATATTCACATGCCGGATCCCTCCTTCGGTCAAGACCTTCAGGAGAAAAGTTGTTCCGAAATCTATGATTGAGGGAGCCATAAATTCGAAAATATATAAAAGAGACTGATGAATCAGTCGTGGGGTAATAGGATTAAATATTTTAAATTGAGAAAAAGTTTACACATATATTAGAGGTTAGACTTAACATAATAAATATCATGGTACGAAAAGATAAAAAGAATCGTATTTGTGAATGTTGTGGCAAAACTCTTGCTACACCACAAAAGCTTCGTCAGCATTATTCAAGTACAAAAAACCAATGTAGTTTACCTTCTGAGAATAATAATAACCAAAGAAGGGTAAACACACCTAAGGTAACTAGACCTATTCGACCAAAGTCACCTAGACCTCGTTCACCAAGCCCTGTCCCAGCTCTAGTAGTCCATACTAAAGGAAAGGATCGAAGAAAGGAGAAGATAACTCCTACTCCAGTTCCCAAGCCAGAAAAGGAGTTACCCAAATCCAAAACTGTAATAACATCTTCCAAACCTAGCGAGGTTGAGCTACAAGACGCTCATATTGATAGGCATGCAAGAAAGTCTGGGGAACATATGAGAAAATGGGGTGCAAGATTACGCTGAAGATGGGCTGAAGTAACTGGAGAAGAATGTGATTTGCCAAAAACCTTAAAAGAATGTCAACGCTTACATCATGATCTATTACAGGCAGATGATGAGGCATACGAAAATGTTCAAAAAGAGATAACAGATCCAGAACCCACACTATCTCCTAATAATCAAAAAGATCCTGAAGCTGGGCCAGGTCCAACAACCCAAGCTAACAGAAAAAAGCAAAGAAAGATAGTAATCCCTATTACTGCAGTAGACATCCACTTTGAAGAATGTCCTGTTGGTAGGGATCTAGAAAGACCACATCAAAACCGATCTTTAATGAGTAAATGGGTAGGAAAGATTCCTCGTTCAGATGAAAATCCAGCATATGCTTTTAATATTCCAATATTTGGACATAAATATAAAGAAAACCCATATATACCTCAACTTATATCAGCATCACGACAGAAAATAAAAGAAGTTTATCAAACAGAGCTTCATAGGAAAGAACAAATAAAAACAGCTATAGCAGTAAAATGTTCTTATTCATGTAGTAGAAGAAAAATTGATGGTTCCACATATACAGATTATATGTATTTGTATCATAGAAGTGGGATGCGACCAATTCTTTCAGAGGGAGATATAGATGAGCATATAACTCGATCTGTTGGAGAATTAGATGCACAGGTTGAAGAGGTATTATTAAGAGGATCTGGATATACTCTCTTAGGAATTCTTACAATCTATATTGAAGTATATACCCTCCGTCGAGGCACAGGAGGATCTTTCATACCCACTCCAAAAAAGCTCGCCAATACCAAGTGTACCATTAATCCAGACAATCAAGGTCTTATAAATCCGGAAACAAATAAGCTTTCTGAAAAATGTCTCCAAGGTGCATTAGGTTGCTATTTCGCACATCAAGATGGACATACAGATCATCTTGAAAGAATCTTCCGAGCTAAGAATCTCAAGCCATACTTAGACATTGTCAAGCTAGATGGAATACCTATGCCTACGCCAATCTGCTCTCGTATCTTTGACAAAATTGAGGAGATGAATCCAGATATCACCATCAGTGTCTGGGAATGGAAAGAAGAAACAGCTACTCTGAAGCCTGTAATTGCTAGTAAAAACTTTAAAAGACAACATAAAATTCGACTATTAGCTCTTACAGATATAACCAAATCTGAGGATGACAAGTACAGGCAAAAGAACCACTTTCTCTGGATCAAGAATTCCAGTAGATTAATATATGGGGATAGTGCGCATAAAGAAAAGAAACATCTATGTGATGGATGCTTCCAAAGTTGGCCTTCAGAAAAATCTCTAGAACATCATTTAGAATGGTGTCCAGGAATACATGAAATTGCTCCACAGAGAATTACAATGCCCGTGAAAGGGGTAAATGATTTCGAGGAGTTCAAGAACTATGGCCGAATGATATACGCCCCATGTGTAATTATAGCAGACTTCGAGGCTGAGAACAAGAAGTGTGATGAAGCATATGGTGGAAGTATGCGAAAACTTGCTGAACAGAAGGCTAATAGTTTCTGCTACCTAGTCCACTGGATCGATACAGGAGATGTATGGGGTCCATTCCTATATCGAGGAGAAAATGCCACACAAGAATTTGTCCGAAGAATAGATCAGGAGTTAATAGAAATAAATAATTATCTAGCCATTAAGCATGAGCGAATTGAGACTGAGAAAGATAAGAAAAGATTTGCCGAAGCAGTTAGCTGTTGGATTTGCAAAGGTAAGTTCGATATAGATACAAATGAAATCGAGCGCTTAGAAGATAAAATAACCTATCTTAAAGAGAAGCTAAAAAACTTTAAAAAAGAGTCAGCAGAATATAATGGCATCCAATCAACTATTGATAAAGCAACTAAATCCATTGCTAGCGAAAAAGCTAAGGCTAATAAGGTTTGGGATCACTGCCATATCACAGGTAAGTTTCGTGGATCAGCACATAGGGATTGTAATCTCAAACTCCAGATACAAGATTGGAAAACCCCAATCCCAGTCATATTCCACAACTTTCGAGGTTATGACTCTCACTTGGTTTGTGAATCTGTTGGCCGATCAGCTAATGCTATTCAAATCCGAGTTATAGCTGAAACATTTGAGCGATATAAGTCTATGAAGGTAGGTCAGCTCAAGTATATAGATAGCATGCAATTCATGAATAGTAGCTTGGCCAGTCTTACAAAAAATTTGGGTGATAACCATCCAATAACGACTAAGCACTTCAAAAAATTAGGTTATACAGAGGAGCAAATAGCATTAGTATATCGCAAGGGGATATATTGTTATGATTATATCAATTCTCAGGATAGATTCTTGGAGACCGAGCTCCCACCAATTCATGAATTTCATAGTACTCTTAAAGGTAAGATAACACTAGATGACTACCAACATGCCCAAAAAGTATGGAAGGAATTCGGATGTAAGAATCTAGGTGAGTATCATGATATCTACCTTAAAACTGACGTACTTAGTCTAGCAGATGTCTGGACAGAGTTTCGAAAAATGTCTATGGAATATTATGAGCTCGATCCCAGTCACTATGTTTCTGCCCCATCACTATCCTGGGATGCACAACTTAAGATGACAGGAGTTAGGATCGAACTTTTCACAGATATGGCCATGCATGATTTTACCGAAAAAGCTAAACGTGGTGGTATATCTATGGCCTGTCAACGATATTTTAAGGCTAATAATCCCAAGATGGGAGAAGCCTATGACCCATCCAAACCCACATCCTGGATCTCATATGTAGACGCAACAAATCTTTATGGACATTCTATGAGCCAATATTTGCCTATCAGAAATTATCAATGGGAAGCTAGTCGGGAATATTTACTAAAAAATCCAGCGATGCAAAAAGCATACCTCAAAATGGTTCTTAAAGCTAAGCCAAATGCCCGACATGGATATTTCTTAAACATTAAGTCTCACTTCCCTCTCAAGACCCATGATTATTTGAGAGACTTACCCCCAGCTGTGGAGAATGTCGCAGTAGGAAAGGATTGGTTATGTCCATATAATGCTAAACTTGTAGAACAATTAGATGGTGGACGCTTCTCTGCCACAGAAAAATTAGTCCCCCATCTTAGACCACGAAAGAACTATGTCATCCATTACCAAGAGCTCCAATATTATGTAAAATTAGGTATGGTTGTAGATGAAGTTTCAGAAATACTCTCCTTCGACCAGACTAACTGGCTTGAACCATATATATCTTTTAATACTGAGAAACGTAATGAGGCTAAAAAAGCTGGAAATACATTCCTGAGTGACTTTTTCAAACTTATGAATGTATCAGTATATGGCAAGACTATGGAGAATGTTCGCAAATACCAGGATGTCAAGCTCATGAAGATGAATAATGAGCGGGATGAAAAGGCATTCTTGAAAAAGGTCCGTAGCCCAGGATTCAAATTTGGCAGACCGATTGGACCTACATTAATAGGTGCACATATGGGAAAAGCCAGCGTAACCCTTAACAAGCCTATCATAGTTGGAGCATCTGTATTGGGTCTTAGCAAGCTTCACATGTATGAATTCTGGTATGGATATGTGAAGGAAAAATATGGGGACAAGGCCAGGCTTGGATATATGGATACAGACTCCTACATCTTCGAAACTGAAACAGAAGATATCTATAGAGACATGGCCGAGCGACCAGATCTCTTTAATCTTAATGGAGATCAAACAGTTGGCAAATATAAGGATGAGACCCCTGATAGTGTGATTACAGAATCCATGCATATTCGCGCAAAATTATACCACTATGTCTTAGCTAATAAGTCCACACAGTCTAAGCATAAGGGGGTCAGTAAGAAAGGTATGGGTGAGATGGCAACTGATACATATTTCCCATCTTTAGGCGGAACATTGCTTGATGAGCCTGTAGACGAAGCCAAAATATTCGATCCTATGACCCAAGTCTATCGAGACTGTCTCTTTGGTAAGGAAGTGTTCTATGCCAAGAATGTAGGTATCCGATCAAAGGATCACATATTATCTCTGGTCGAGACTGAAAAGAAGGCACTCTGTCCCATAGATACTAAGCGCTGGATATTATCAGATGGGATAACTACATTACCATATGGGCATTGGCGCAATATGATATGGTTAAAGATGGTATCCCCCATGAAGAGGCCGAAAAAAGAGCTATGAGGGCCAAGCTCCCAGAGAAATATCAAAACGAATGTGTGTCTCACATATCTAGCTCACCCACATAAGCTAGATAGTGATGAGTAGTCAGATCGCATACATTATTATATTATTTTTTTCCGATGCGATAAATATTCAGTTATAGAAAAGATGATAGCCGAACATTTATCTAATAATAGTTTTCAGCATGACCCAGTATATGATATACACAGCAGAGGATATATTGATGATCTCGTGCAAGTTCTAATTCTGCATGACCTTTTTAAAAATGCAGAGGACGCAATGTCTACGTCTAAGGCATTAGCTAAAATGGTTCTAACCGCCAATGTCACTATAGATTCGATCAGAAAATATCTGAATTATAATAATATTCCAAATGCATTTTACGAGTTGGTAGAGGCATTTTATTATTCGGTTCTAAGAGAAATATCAAAACGAATGTACGTCTCACATAGCCAGCTTACCCCAATAAGCTAAACTAGTGAACGGGACATATATACAAGAGGAGCTCACCATGTCCTATTTGTGATGGAAAACATGGGAATTATGGATTACATGGTTCATGGTACTGCGAAAATGGGGATCAGCTCCCTTATGATCCTGAATTAGCGAAGTTCTATTCTCAAGATAAGTTGGAATATTGTCTTACCTGCAACACTTCAAGCAATAAACTCAAGTTTGCAATCATAGCCACATGATGGCATTGTTGCATCACGGCAAATGGCAGATCAATAGTAAAGATATTATTCCGCAGTATGAACAAAAATAAGTATTTTTTTTATTTACAATCAATAAAGCTAAGACACATTAAGCACAATATATTTACATGTCAATATCTAGTATGTGTTGAGGAGAGTGTAGGATTGTGTGTGTTTGCTAATATTTCTAATCAGTTTTTCATCTGTGGATCGATACTTGCAGTATCATTTAAAAAACGTCACCACGTATCACAGGAACAAGTCATTACCACTATATAATTTATTCTCGAAACTTCCCGCATATACTCAAACTTTTACATGTATTAATAATAAAAAAGATCGCCTTGTTGATCCAGGGACACGATCCCAGTGTCTATTATAATTTTAAGGAGTATCCGTTGATCTGATTTTCGTGATGAATCATAATAATGTAATTTCCCCAAAGATTTATTCCAAAAATCGATCCTTAAATGCACTAAAAATCTTATAAAAAGGTAAGATTTTATTTAGTGAATCCTTTTATCTGCCTTGTGCAAGTAAAGCAAAAAAAGGATCAAGACAAATATTCAAACTTACCACTATTAACATCAAAAATATCAACAATTAATCAAATGAGTATATTCCGCAAAGTAATAGCGAAGTTCTATAGATGCTCAAAGATAAAGCGGACATATTACCTTTCTATATTTGCCGAGAGAATCGTCATGTGTCTAATCAGCGCAGTATTAATTTCTGTCACCAGATTTTCGTCACATGTTGAGATACAGTGCGCATCCGAATTCTTGATGCTTGGCGCAGTATTGTTCAAGCGATAAGAAAATTGATCAAGTAACAAATTTCTTGAATATGATGCGGAATGAAGTGTTGTTAAAATGAAGTATAACGGTAAGTGTGAATCAGAAGCCTCAACTTGTTTTATTTCTTTTAACCCGTTTCTAATCTCATACAGTTTCGACATCTCTTGCAGAAAATAATATATTATATAGTCTGTATGGGTGGAGTGATATAGATAGACGAAAATTCTATAGATATGTGTGGGAAAATTTATTT
This sequence comes from Rhizophagus clarus, assembly GCA_015698045.1. Taxonomy (NCBI): domain Eukaryota; kingdom Fungi; phylum Glomeromycota; class Glomeromycetes; order Glomerales; family Glomeraceae; genus Rhizophagus; species Rhizophagus clarus. The sequence goes on along the minus strand of BLAL01000182.1, from coordinate 78,226 downwards.
CGAAAATATAGTGTATAAAGAGTATAGGGATGAGAATCTTGTAATTATAAATATTAGCAAAGTTAGCTATAGAAAAATTTAAAAGAGCAAAGAAATAACTTGATGCTGGGACTCGCATTAAATGGCCTAGGATCCGCGTACTCCCTCCCTCTTTGATAGCATCATATATTTCGCTTGCTACTTCTACCATTTTCTGATTGTATCTGAAAAATTAATAAAATTTCGCCCACTTCGGGCATTCGCATCGATGAAAATTTTATGCATCTCGACAAAAGTGTTAACAGCCGATCTTTGATTGATATCATGTGATCATGAACTAAATAAGGCTAACCTGGCACACATTTCAGATATGCAATAATGAATATAAAACCTTCGAATCTAAATTTTACATCACACATAAAAACATGTCTCTTTCGCCTGAGCCTGAGTATATTCTTGGTAGGTTTCGTGTTTCATCATCCGAAAATTTTTCTCTTTCCAAGCTTATTGACTTTTCTAGCCCTTCTCACTTACTTGAACGAGTACAAGAGCTGGTCGTACTACGAGTTTTTGACTACTTACCGTGATGTCATCATATCTTCACCACCATTTTCGGAAGAGTGGAACGGTCTCGATGGCGCCTGGACACATAGATTCTTAAAAAAAGCAAAAGAACTCAAACCAGAGGATTATGCGAATTTAAAGAACAAGGTGATATTTATTTTTTTATTTAATTAAGGGAGCTCTTGATCAGTGTTCGTTCTGATCATGAGTATCAGTGTTCGTTCTGACCCAAGTGATGGTGGTAGCACTCTCAATCAGTGTTCGTTCTGACTTGGGAGTATCAGTGTGCGTTCTGGGCTTCACTATTGCGAACTTACATTTACCATTCTTGAAGTTGCTATTTGCTGTCATTTGCATTGTATTGTTTTACGAACTTTCACTTTTACACCATGCCCCCGCAACAGGTGGATTCTGAACGTTTGAATAAAGGATTGCGGGCCTATTGGGAGGAAGTGATTTATAAAAGAAAGAAGGTAAGACAAGCCTTATATATCAATCATTCTTGCTAAGACGTTGCAATCTTGACTAACATGTAAAACAGTTGCAAGTCAAACGAACCCATGTTCTCGGAAGCCTAAGTATTTTAGATGAAGCCGGGAAATATAATGTTGGAGATCTCATTTCAGAAGGGCTTTCGGTCTCTTTCCCTGTTGATGTATCATCCACATCCAAACGCACTTTAGATAGCACAATACTAACTTCTTCCGAGAGGATTAAGAAGGTTAGTACAAGAATACGACCTGTAGACAACACAAAAATGTCACTCACCTTTTCTTCTTTTGATGTGCACACAGATCAGAAACGTAGAGCCGGGTCAAGGAGAGGTGTGTATTTTTTAACTAGAAATTGAGGATCAATCGAACTAATTTTTGCATTTTAATGTTTTAGGATGATCATGATGAAAGTTATGAGATAGATAATTTCTTTAAAGGTCCTTCCGAAAAGAAATCGTCCAATCTGTTTTTGCAAAAAAAGGACAACTCAGCCAAGAAACAGCAGAAACCAAGCAATGAACGGGGTTTCAACGAAGCGGATGACGAGAAAGACAAGGTACAGTTACATATTGAAACAAATTGTTCGGATAACACGATGTTCTGACTATTCATAGCAATCAAAAGATTGAATAATTGCTAATCGATGAGAATCTTTTCCAGGATGAGTCTGAAGCACGCAACTCCATTTTTATATCCGAAGAAAATGATGATTCGGGATTTTTTTCCTTAGGTCAACCCGCAAGTGATACCGAAGGTCAGAGCCCTCCACCGTTGTTAGTGACAGAAAAACATGAACTTCCTTATTGCCTCAATTGTTGCGCAGAGGTACGATAATACATTAAATTTTGTTATTGCAATGTATAAACAACAATACTTAATTTTTTTTATTCTTCAGATTAGTAACTTTAGCTTAATCATATTTTGTCCGTACTGCGGAACAAAGATTGTATCGTCAGAGGATGAATCTGATACGGACGAGGAAAATGATACAGGAGATAAGGACGAAGAAGATGATACCCCTCCAAAAGTCGATAAGGTTGCCTTCCGCATGGCTTATGAGGCTATCCCAGACGATTCGAAGTTGCGGTTGAGCACAGGCACAATAGTGGAGGACGTTCTCTTCGAATTTGCCAAGGACATGGACTATGAACAGTAAGTTTCTTGAAATTATATCTTTTCGTTCAATGACACTGACATACTATTATTATAAGTCATGCCCATTCATACATTGTTGACTTTGACGATGAGGATATCAAAGCGTTATTTGGCGAGGAGGAGTGGAAAGAATTAACAAAAGATCGAATTGGGGTTCCACCAGTTCCACATGACATTGCAAAAGAACTAACGAAGTACGGGAAAAAAACGTTAAAAGAATTACGTGCTGTAGTATTGACTCCATACCTCAAAGAGAATGAAGAATATGATGTCAACAAACATTACGAACTAGAATGGATCCAAATGGCATTGCGAACACTTTGCAACCTGTATGAAAATGTGGATGCTCCATTAATTAGGAAACAATACGAAGATTGGTTCACGGTGGCACTTTTTGGAGCGTGCATTGATTTTTGTTTTAGGGACATCCAACTGGGTACCGACATTAAAAGGTTTAATCATTTAATAGTAAATTATCATAAATTTTGTTTTTTTCAATGTGATTAATCATTTATCATCACTGCTTATAGAACCGACGCGCCATCGCTGAGTAGTGCAAACAGGAAGAACCGTGATCGAAAAGCAAATACACGTACAAGAAAACTCACCGGTCGTAAAATTGACGGAATAATATATACCGTTGACAAACTTCTTGAAGTTGGAGCCATCGAAGGAGCAAGATCCTATTCAGGAGTTTCAGACCAGAAATATCTTATCGAGACTTTTAAGATGCCGAAGACTCTCCGCGACATGTATGTTGATATAATGAAGGCCGTAGGTTATGACGATCAAAAAGCAAATAAAATTCAAGTGATTGGCATTTTACATCTTGGGTTATGGATTCAATTCGCTAGGTTGTGGCGTGCTGGTGGGTCGATTTGCATTTTTCGCAAAGACCCTCTATCTTATAATGTAGATAGCAAGTTTTCAGAAATGGGGGTAATATCCTTTCTCAAGCTTCTAATATCAATTTATCAGTATAAGGTAAGAAAAAATTTTATTGTAATTATGGTCCCATTTCTCATTAGCTTCCTATTCATTGTGTTTCGTTTTCACAGATTATCACAAAGGACAACCTGCAAGTCCTAAATATTAGGAACAATATTAAGCCAGAAGATGACTTGACAAATGAATTGATGAAGGTTGGCCAATTTTCTTCCGTTTCTTCACCACCACCCCCGATTAAATTTTTTTCTGATTGTTTCAAAACCCCAAGGAAACCAAGGAAAAAAAATCCGGTAAAAAAGAGAAAGTTGAAGTAGAGTTTTAATAATACCAATAGTGGTTCTATTGACACATCATTCCGAATTCATTTGATGGGTTAATTATTGAAGTAAACGCTAAATTAGATGGCAAGGATTAGATTATTTTTTACATATACTGATGTATTTTTATAATGAAGTTTAACACACATGTAAGGCATCGTTTTGTAAATGCTGTGCAAATAAATATAAATTGTATTATTACAAATCATAATCCCAAAATATTAAATCCCATAAATATTTCTCAGTATTCGACATCTTGTAAACCCATATACATTAAGCAGTAAAAGTTGCCAGGAAAAATCACGTGGCTGATCGTTCCCTGAGGGAACGGTTTTTTATAATCTAAAATTTAGACTGGTCATGAATTATATAGTTAGCCTATTGCCTTGAATGTTGGGAGGCTAAATCCCAATAATATCTATAAAAGTATGGGAACACTGCGGGAGCTTTGTTATGTGAGATCAATCATCTAAAAAAATTCTTGCCGAAGAATAGGGGCTGTGCGACGTAAGATCCGCATATATATTCACATTATTTTTTCGACTCTATTTTTGCATGTCATGTCTCCGGCCACACTATTATCATACTAACAAAACAATATTCGGGTATGGATATTTTTGCCGGCAATCATTATTTCGCATATGGGGTTTGGGGTGTATATGTTAATCCTTCGTCATTTTTTATTGATTTGCAAGGATTAATGGAATGACGAAATGTGGTGCGTAATTGCTGGTAAAAATCTGGGGAATGTTTTCTCCTACGAGATTTAGAAATGCTATATAAACCAGTCTTCAGCCCCGACAATTCACTACGCTCATAAATGGTATATGTAAGCAGTGAGCGGGTATGGAGAACCAAGCGAGCTTAGTTAATACGGAAGCGACCACTACTGATGAAATAAATACAGACCCAATCAGCAATACACAAAATATAGATATTTATGAAGTACAGCCAGGACGCAACAAAGCCCTTAAATTACTCGTGCTACATATATTGAAACACCTCCCAGATGATATTCTTCGTGAAGAGCTGGATGTTTCGTCGATTAAATCTAACGAAGCTATCCCAGATTATGGGCCATGTATGGAATGTGATATCCCCATTTTGACAGAAGACCCGCCTAGATCGCTCGTTTTAAATGTTTGTGGTGATATGATCCACCGGACTTGTGCAGGAAAAATCCATAAAGATGGAACATTACTCTGCTCATGTGGGAAGGCAGATCATAGTGATCCATTATTACCTTTCCAATACAGCATAGTCGATTATGGTGGTAGAGAAAAGAGCGGTATTCTGGAATCTGAGAGACCCTCTCTTGTTAATCTTAGAAATCTTGGATATAATATTCTCAAAAGCCTCGAAGATAAAACTGTTAGAGATATTGATTTCCCAGAACTAGGTTCATGCTCCGAATGTGGCAATGACATTTTAATGTTCCCTCTCAAGGCGTTCTCATACCTCAGCTGTGGACATATTTTTCACAGACTCTGTATCGAAAATAGACTTTTTCTTGGCACTCCAAGCGCATGTCCAGCCCCCGACTGTGGAAAGAGTGTGGACATCTTAGATGAAACTGGTATCATTTCCAATTCAGATCCCAGAGTGACCTCCCAATCGAGTGGAATTTCACCTTCAATGGGAACGTTTGCCCTATCTTCACCACCTATACGGATGTTAGGGATCGAGGGTCCAGTAACTCAGCAAGACAAAAGTACTTTGAGATGCGCTAAATGCTCTGAAGACCTTTCTTCGTCCCTCCCTCCTCTAGGCTTTCTTCGAATCGCCCCTCAACCTCAAGGTCTTTCAAAACCGCTCGTATATTTAACCTGCAAGCATATTGTCCATTACAACTGTATCGATAATCCACAAAATCCGTGCCCTATATGTCCATCAACTAATGATACGGAAACTGATGATATGGAAACTGACGACGATGAAACAGTAACCAACAATTTTGAAACCCAGGGCTCGAGTACCACGCAGAATAAACGTACTATGGAACCTGCTTCTACCGAAAAATCATCTAGCAAAAAGCAGAAGACCACAACTAATGATGGGGATTCACCTACTCTGAAGAGACTTATCAAGGAGCTAAAAACGCCAAGTTCTGCGAGCACTGATACACAACCTCCAATTGCCCCCGGGAGCCTTACTGAATTGTATGAGGCAATCATCACGGCTGAAGACAAAAATAGAGCTACGAATCAGGAGATTATTAAGAAATATTATTCGTTTGGGGAGGAGCTTGAAAAAATTTTCGATAGGTTCAAAAGTAGTTATAGAGATCGTAAGGCTCAGAGATTGTTAGTCAAGGAAGTTACAAAACAGCTTCCAGGTGATCTCTCGAAAAATGCCATTGAGAAAAGAATAGAAAGGGGAAGAAAGGTTTATGATCTATTTAGTGATATCGGGTATGATAAGATACAATTGATAAAGTCATTTTCAGCTTCGCAAATATACAAGTTAAGTTGGGATGATATAGATGCTATAGAAGCAGAATTTGAATAGTTACTGCGCCACAGTCACGTGACTTTGCTGACCCGCGGGTCAGAGAAATCAAAATGCGAAAAAATAAATAGTTCACTTTCATTTCGGCTATTTTTGTCTGCCTATGTATTAACCATAGTCGGTTTGTATGTGCTTATCAAATAAAGTCTCGCCTACATTGGGCCTTCTCCTTTTTTAACTATATATCCTTATAAATGCTGTGCGACTGCTTATCGAATAAATTAGACTACCCCCTTACTGGTCATCTCGTGATTTATGGAAACTCTGGTAACAACACTCCTAGGAAATCTCATGTGATACAATATACAGTACATCATACCACAAACTGATTTAGCCGAAGATGCTGTGCATATGCATGTAAATATAAAATCCGAAGGGATATGACCCTATATAAATCCCGATATGCTTGTAATAGAATAAAAATGAATTTGGGTTTAACAGTATGTAGTCTCACAAATCGGCTACAAATCCCGATATGCTTGTAATCGAATATTCGAATAAAAATGAATCTGATATTTATTAGAGTATACTATTGCCAAATCAGCTATAAATCACTAAATCGCTATAATTTGCTATAAGTCTTATTTATTGTGCATATCCAAGTGTATTAATATGACAAGTGTGATTAAATCTCCACTAGGCGGTGGTTTTGAGGGTACTTATGAGGAGTATATCGAATATATTGGTATGCGTTGTATCTTCGATACTGAAACTCCGTCTGAATGGAGAAATAGGATTTGGGATCGCCTAATGTATTTTCGAAATAAAAAATATTATACATTTGGTGAGAAAGACTGCTTTTATGCTCGCAAAGCATCATCACATCTTGTTGATGGACAAAAAATCTATCCATTTTGTGGAATGGCTATCTGTTACTCATGCAATGAACTTATATATCTTGGAATAGAACACTTGTCAGTTGGTGTGAGATGTGTTTATAACGCATTGGAGGGTAAGTTCATAACTGAGAAATTCAGAGACATTAGCTTTAATGGAACACATTGGGGTATGTATCAACATTGGGCCACTGCTTGTACTGGAAATAGGTTTTGTAAACTAAATTTCAAAGAATACATGGAAATGAAACAGCGGATCCCATTGGACAAGTGGATGAGCTTCCATCAATATGATTTGCAGATAAATCAATTTGGTAAATTCAGGCGCAGAGGACCATACACTAGTATAATTGATAATAACTATATCCTAAAAAATTTTGGCATTTATGCTGAAGAAAAACTATATAGTTATGCTTTATGGTTAGAAAATGTCAGCAGAAGGATTAGGCGCATTAGACAGAGATGTGCTTTTCTAAGTGCTCCAAATTGCAAGAGTAATACAAGCGAACTATATATCTCTTCTCTCTTTGCAAAACAAAATAACTTATTACCCCTAAACTATAATCTCAATCATCCAAAAGGCACTGCAATAAGGTTGAGAAATGGGACAGTAATCAAGTTTGTCTAACTGATTTGACCAGCGTTAAGCATGACTGATTTCATTCTTGATATATAACTATTCACATAATTTATTGGACATGCATTATATAATATATTTTTTTCGAAAAGTTCAGGAAGATCAATGAAGCGATCTTGGGGATTCTTGATTGCAAAACGATATAACTATCAGTTTGAGAATTTCTATGCAACAGTTATCCAGCGAGCTTACAGGAATTACAAGAAGAGACCTGAATCTTTGGCAAAACAAATTTGGGAGGCGGTGAGGAATGATGGTACTCCTGATAAAAAGAAACTCTTAGGTATAACTCCTCGTGATACTTATCCTGCCCGCCCTTTATGGCCTACAAGAGATGATGAGTGGATATCTGAGAAGAATTGGCAATTATCTCTGAGATTAGCTAAAGTAACATATGGTATTGTTTTTAAAAAATTATACCAGCGAGGCTATATAATCATTAGAGGTTCGGATTGGTCTAACCAACTAAAGTGGCTACAGAATCCTGATTATTATCGTATTGATAAAGATAACATTGAATATCTCATTAGAGTTACAGAATTTGAGAAATGTAAGGCTGATGCATGGTTTAAAAAATCAATCCGTAAGCGTCTTGGAATATAAATTTACCAGCCTTCTCGCACCCTCTTGAACAATAATTGGCCAAAAGCACTACTTATGCATGAGTATACGTAATGAGTTTTCTGAAATATAGATGTATTTAATAATTATTATAATAGATTTATTTTTTTTTTTTACTTCACTCCGCCACAATGCATGTATGCATGCGTGACACAATAAATACGTTTTTGATCCTCGTTAAAGTATATATGATGTAAACGCATGCTTCAAATCATCTGTAATTATGTACCACCTGCAGGTTTATGCGGGGTGGGGTAAAATATTGCAATCTGCCTATTCTAGATTGACTCCCAAATAATGTAATGCTAATCTTACTAAAATAGCAATATGCCAATCTGTATTACCTGCATTATTACAAAAAATAAATATACGCGTCTCTTACCAAAAAACAAACTCTAGCGCGTTTCTTCTTATTTATAAAAGGCCATATATCATAGAGGGTAAGTTCGTTATACGTATTTTTTTGGGATTTTCTACTTCTAACAAGCTTAATAAAACATGTCTACTTCTACAACTTTTTCAAACCGCTCCACGTTGGCCAAAAACTGGGATACTGAGACCCTCATTAAATTTTTACGTGACCTGAACATAAATCTCGATGAGGACGATTTCAAGATCCTTCGTAAAGAGAAAATAGATGGTCAGATCTTCCCAGACATGACCGAAAAAAAGTTTATGAAGGATGGTATGAAACGGGGACCTGCCATGAAGCTTGAAAAACAAGCTAAGATATTAAAGGAGAGAACAAGAGCCTGTGAAAAAGGCAAAATTGAATACTTTTGGCTCTTCCCCTGCGGTATTTGGTCTATCCAACATTTCATATCCTGGTCGACCAATATGTTTGGACCTACCGAAAGAAATGAGGCACATACGGTTTTTTATAATACGTTATATATTTTCCGTGATGATCCTATGACCTCGCAAGAGATCCTCGAAGTTGTTAAAAATCTCTTACTTAATAAAAAGGTATGCATTTTTTCATTTCACAGGCCCAAACACGCATTTTTTGCAAAGCGCCTTAATGGCTAGATATGGTATGTTAAGCACAAGAAGCTTTCGCTTGGGGATATATAAGCCCTCGGTTATTGCAGTGCTTTAGCATATTCATTCTATTAGATGTTGTGAGATTATTTAGCGATACTTTTTGACAAAGGTCTACTGTTTCTGGAGGAGGATTCGGTTATGTACCTTCCTTTCGATAAAAGTATAGTGAATAATATTCTGTGTTCTGGGCGGGTCTTTTGACCATATGGTTGTTACTTCTGGTGTCACTATTCTAAAAACATTATTTTTTTTATTCCATTATCCCCAATGATGATACTTACTACTGAGGGGGTCTATTTTTATATAGGTTAGTGGAAAAAAAGGTCGCAAACCTTTAGCCGATACTACTAACCTACAAGAAGAGATAATAGAGAAGTTGGTCCCTCTAAAGTCAGATTCATCTGCTCCTGTCGCTAAAAAAAGAAGTATTAGTAAAGTTTTGGATGTTCCTGCAGATGTCCCATTACGGGATGATAAATCTATAGACATTTTGGAGATTTTAAAGACCGCCGTACGTGATTTCGACCAAGGTATTATAGCACTAGGATCCTCCCGCTCATATAAAAGTTCCAATCATTTGTATGTAAATTCCGAACATTATATCAAAGTTCCAAGAGAGAGTACATATGATGCAGAAATGTACCAGGTCCTAGTGAATTGGTTAAGGAAGATCCATGGATATGAGATCACTGGCCAGTGGCACCTCGAACAAGTTTGTGATGATGGGGACTACCATCACCTCTATTGCGACCTGACCATAAAGAAACCTAATAGTTCTCATCTGGAAGCTCTCCTCGAACTGTTAGCGACGGCTTCAACTTCGAAATTGGATGGGCATTTTGAGCAAGTGTTTAAATATGAAGAGCAACTCCATCCCGAGAGATCTGGATCGTACACTTCTCCCGTGAAGATTATATTGTAACCAATCCGTATTGGCCATGTGAGAAACTCCAAGAGAAAGGATTAAATGTCGTCCATTTTTGGCATGACAAGGAGTTTAAAAATGTTCAGATGAGTGCTAGGTTTTGGGATACCACTGACCAGTATTGCGAAATTATAGATGAGATAATTCTTTAGCATCTTCGTCCATAGATGTACTATTATATAATAAAGCTGACCCTGGTGGTCTATTTTACAAATATACTTCTTGGCAAATTTGCGGGACCGCGCAGTCTCGGAAAACACGTGATTTTTTACTTTTGAATATTAACATACTAATACTACATTACGCTAGCATGCTACCCGAAATAGATAAGACTGAATTATTAAGCAGTTCTATTGCCAGGTTATTGGCTGAGAATGATATAATTAAGGCTGAGAACAATAAAATTAAGGCTGAGAATGATAAAATTAGAGCTGAGAATACTGAGCTTAAGGCCAGAATTGCGAAATTGGAAGATAAACAAACACAGAATGAACTAATAAAAAATTTGCTATCAGTATCACAAAAATTACTTACCTGACTCGTGACTAGGCTGGTGACCATCCTTCAGGAGTCTAACCAATCTCCTATCAGATGTGACGCAATTCGTGATATAGGCGTGTAAATCTATAGTGCTATATGCTATAGGTGAATTTTGCGTGCAAACTTTTTTTTTGCGCAAAACTATATCTAATAAAATGTTCCATTCCGACTATAAGCATATTATTGATAGACTACCTGAAAGTCTTGTCAAGAGAGCATATCAAGGTCTTTTAAACCACTTTAAAAATCCTGTTCCATTAGAAATGATTTCTGGGAAGTCTGGTCGAATTGAGTTATATCTAAGGCATAAATTAGAAGTTTATGAGAATTCGTTAAATAGGAAACGTAAAAATATGGCTCAGGAAAAAGTATTGCGCCCTTGAAGCTGGCCAGAATGTAATGTATTTCCAGCATCACCAGCTATATACGTTACAGATAGTGGGACCCAAAGCATTAATATCACTTGTGATCATGAAGAAGAGAATAATTGCCGGGTTATGAACGAACTTAAAGTGTTCTGCCAGCATCTCCTTGATTATAATAAAAGAACTTTCGAAAAATTCATGCAAGACATAGAAAGGGAATATAGAGAGCGGGTTACTGCAAATAAAAGATTATGATGCGAAATTGAGGATCTGAAGATGCAGTTGCTGGAGGCAGAAAGAGAGCTGGTATCTATGAAGTCAGATTCTATTCATTAGCCAGAATACTTTTTTTCCTTGTACTTCCTTTTTTCTCACTAGATTCGAAAAAAGAATATTGTTTTTGGCCAGAGCCTCCAGCTGAAATTTTCCAAGAAATATATTCTCTCGCAGTCCTTGATCAAGAGAGGGATCACGCGCTTTTTGAGGATCTATATAAATCAAAGGTTCTCCCATTCTCTTTTATAATCACGAAAAAAGAATGTCATTTCACAGACCTCATCCAAGACAGAGAAGAACATGTGAAGAATATAAAGCTGAGCTGGAAGAGGAGAACTATCATCTTCGTAGTGAATTGCAAACAGAAGTGGATATTAATCGCCAGAATGAAAGACGAATTAATCAACTGGAGCGAGATTATTCCCAGTGTGAGCAAGAAATCCAAAATCTCAATAGGGAGATAGAGCGCCTTGAAAATGCTTCGGAAGAAGAGATAGTGGAGTTGAAATCTGAAGTCTCTAGCCTAAAAAGTCAGCTATATCAAGCTAAGAAGGATGTGCGAGATAAGGAAAAATACATATCTGATTTGGAAAAGCGGTTGGTAGAATCTGAAGTGCAAGTTAATAGATTACGATGCCGGATTAGAGCCATCTCATCACGAAAAAATACGCCTGAACGAGGGAATTCTCCAGACTTGTATAATTCTGATGATAATATGGCCACAATCACTGAGCTAGCAAATGCTATAGATGGCTACGTGGATAATAGGGCAACGGCTAGAGATATTCTGATAGATCAAATAAAAAGGGCAACAAGACAAATTCGCTGAAAAGAGAATAACTTGCATCAGGATTTAGTCCGTGAGCAGAGAAGGCGATATGATGCAGAGGCTGAGCGAGATCTTGCTATTACGCGAAGAGATCTTGCTGAAGGAGCGATGGATAGGGTTGTTGGTGACCTTCAACAGTTGTGAACTAATGGCCGAAATCAGGTTAATAGAATGTTAGATATGATAGGAAGAAAGCAAACTCGTATAGGTGTGCTGGTACAAGAAAAATTTGCCTTGCAATTACTGTATCAGCGAAATGCCCACCACCTACAGCGAAGTAGAAGAGATATAGGTCTGCTAGAATATAATCGAGACAGGCTCTTTGAGCGATATGAGAAATGGAAGGTTAAAGAAAAAAATTCTCGCCAAATTATTTTAGCGTTACAGAATAATCCACTAAACATGGCTGAAGGTAGACGTTTACCAGTATTAAAATTAATGGCTCCTGCTCTTGCAAAATTTCAACCCTACATAGGTCAAGAACCACCTGATGATTATTTGGATAAGGTTATTCAGTCCTGGGCATATCTTGAAGGGCATATGACTGTTCTTGAGATCGCAAATGCTGGAGATTTTGATAATGCGGTCAAGTGTAATATTTTAAAATCTATGATGGGTGGAAAATATGCTCCAGTACCAGCAAATAATGGTCTTGTAGTAGGAAATCCAGCTATAAATACTCCAGATACATTACGAGCTTGGTTGAGAGCAAAATACCAGCGAGAGACTGTTGGAAATCAGCAATCGGCTATTCAAAGATTAACTCAAGAAAGATATCAACCCTATGATACCCCTGATACTTATGAAGCCAGAATTCGACCACTATTATTAGGAGTAGCAGACAATGATGCGCAAGTCCTAGGGTTTCTTAAAAGCCATTTAACAGGTGATTTTTATACCTGGATGAGAATCGCCAATCCTGGAGGCATTAATGCCTTTTTCACTGAACTAAAAAATATGTGGCTAGAGCGTGGACAAAATTTGAGTGGAAGAATTTCAGAGGAATCAAATCAATTTGCCAATCAAGTACAAGCCTTACCTAGTATAAATCCAGTATCCTATTCTTTACCACAAGTTACTCCAGTTTCTCAACCAGCTTTTACTAAAGATGATGTGTAAAAGGCGATTCAAGAAGCATTAGCACAATAAAAAACTGAAAACCAGGCATTAGTAAAGAAAGTTACAGAATTACAATCTCAAATGTCTTAGCAAACGCAAGTACCTGCTCCACAAACTGTTGAACCCGTTAGACAACCGAGAGGTCCACCATCTTCATTACAGACCGAAGAAGGTCTCAAGAATTATTATATATCAGAATACTTAAAAGATATAGGTGTACTTAATAAGGCTGAACTAGACGCAGATTATCCTGCAAAAAATTTTCAAAGACCTCGTCCACAGCGAAGCAATGTCTTTGCTAGAATTGATAGAGTAGAGGAGGGGATAAATGAAACTCGTGAATCTGTGAATCAGTTAACTGAAGAATTCCAGAAACTGAATATATGTAAACCAGTAGCACGATCCAATTTTAATCGGTCTTACTTTATACCTATTAAGCCTATAAATCCTCAATATGCGTCTCCAGATTCAAATGATGGTGAAGACAATAATTGGTGGACTGGGTATGAGCCCGAAGACACAAAGTATGAAGCGTCAGAAAAAAAAAAACAGGTACCAGTAAATGAACCTCTACCTTTAGCCCCTCCGGCAGAGTCCAGCCAGCCTGAAACATATGATGAGCTACTACCAAAGCTTTCACCAGCAATGCAGAAAATGTGTCTATCTCAAAAGGCTCAAGAGGAGCAGTCAAAAAAAGATGAGTGGTTTTCGTCCCTACAATACTTGAATGCTAGTATAAATGACTTACCAATCTCTGAATCTTTTTTAGATAACGCAAGTGAATTTGATGGATTTAATTTAGCTACTGCTGAAGCGCTTGGATGGAAAGTTGACAAGCCTTCCAAATTCCTTGTAAAAGGTAATTCTGAATATATCTCTGAAGCGCTAGGATGGTATACAGATGTAGCCATTACTCTAAGGGATGAGAAAGGCAAACCAATTGTCACTATTATTGAAAATTATGCTTGTATAGATAACGGTGAACCCAAGCCAATGCTATGGTTGGGGGCGACAGGAATTCGAAAAGTCAAAGGTATTTCTGATCCAACTAATAATCGATTTCAAATAGAAAATCATGGAAAGACATACACTATCCCAACCTTTAGCAAGGCTCCAGTAGTCAAGGATCTGCCAAAAGAAGATCAGGACCAAGCATCTACCAACTCCTCTAGCCCAACTAGTGAGAAGGACTTAAAAAAAAGTGTGTAAAGCTTGAAGAACATCTTGCAAAAGCTGAAGAGTGGCTTGGTAAAGCAATAAGTGCTATAAAAATACTTGCCGAAAAGAAGTAAGTTAATTAATATCATCCATTTGTTTTAATACCTCTTCAAGTTCAGATCCCATTTTAGATATAATATCAGTATTATCAGTGGTATTAGCACTGTGCTGTGAAAGCACCTCTGTCTCAGTAGATGCTACACTTATTTTACCTGTTTTCTTTTTTCGGCTATTTTTCTTCAGTGGTAAGGCAGGTGGAGAGGAAATAGCAGGAGGTGGGTCGTAGTTTACTACAGGTAAACACCCACCCGCATATGTAGTATTAGAAATATCAGCTATCAGTTGATTCCAGGCAATTCTATTAGCTTCTTCGCCTCTCCAAATCTGATATATGCGCTTCATTGATGTGTTATATTTGGCCATCAATTCATCTAAAACTTTCTTTCTCAGCCTTTCATTTTCACGTTGCATAATAAAATCATAATCGGTTGGTGATAATGGAGGAGCATTACAATTCATACGTTGTCTAACCATAATCTTGATGGTGTATTTTTTTCAGATAAATTATTTCAAAAAATATTAAATATGATGAATAGAAACAATGTATTCTTTGAGATAAATAAGTTAAGCGTAGTCTTTTTAATATTTAAAAAAAATGTATTATTTCGAAAATAATTTAATAGAATAAATAGGATAAATACATTAATTCAAAAAAGAATTATTGGGATAATTAGGATAAATGTATCATTTTAGAAATATAGGAAGAGCATATTATTTCGAAAAATATTTTTTTTTTTTTTGTCTATATTTGCGGGATAAAAAACTATGCCTCGAATCTATACCTTGAATGATGTAGGTAATAATGATGGCAGTAAACTTGGAAGCCCTCCATCCAATCGATATCCACCGAGCCGATTAGAACTTGAAGAACAGCTAAAAAAAGATCGCGAAAAGTTTATAAGATCTGCTAAACAGCTTATAGCTAAATATCATGCCTTAGATAAAAAAAATAAGTGTATGCAAAGCGCCTTGGACGCCTCTCATGAAGAAAATGAGAGTATACAAAATGATCTAGACCGCTCCTATGAAGAAAATGAGCGTATGCAAAAATCTATGAATCAAATGATCCCTCTAGCTAATCAACTAAATGGTTTGAATAATAAGCTGGTTTCCCAAATTACTTGCGAACGAAAATCTCATACCGATCTTAATGCCAAGCAGTTAAAAGAAATAGAATCGCTAAAGTCTACAGTCAAATCACTGGAAAGTATAATATCTTCGATGCAAAAAGCTTCATCTTTGAAGGATTCTGATATCATCTCTCTTGGAACTAAAATAAATGAACTGGAGGCTGAGTTGGAACAAGCTACGCAAAAAGTTTCATTAAAGGATTCCAATACTAACCAGTTGTGTAGCAATCCCTCTCTTGAGATTAAAGCAAAGGAATTAGAAAATGAACTGGAGAAAGTTACGCAAAATTCATCATTTAAGGATGGGTTAATTTTCTGTCTCAGGTCCAGGGTAAGTAATCTGGAAGATGAACTAGATCAGATTGTTTCGCAACCGCATCAGATAATTCATGATTCAAAAATAGGTAGTGCAGAAGCGGACCCACCCTCATCATCTAATGATTATAAGCATGATGAAGTAGTAGAAGAGATACCCCATTTTTCTTCACACTACTCAGAGCGCGAACCTGATGGAAAAGGAGATTATGGTAGTATTCCAGCCGTACCTGTTATTGCGTTAGGAGGTAATAGTAATACTTTAGTTAATGATCAGAAAACAATGCTTATATTCTTCTTTGTTATTCTTACCTTCACAGTAATATTAATTATATGGCATATATACAGACGATTTTTTCATCCACCCAAAAAGAAAGAAATTTTTTATCCAGACTATAGAAATAAGAGTTATGGGTTTCCAATCCGATACGCAGAAGAACCAAAAGACAGGACTACCCCCTATGAAACTTTACCTTATGGATATGCATGATGCCACAAAGCATGAATCATCCTGAATTCAGTCATTTTGCCAGTCCTTTAAAGATTTGTCCCATCTAAATCTAATTGATAAGGGATCATCAGGTGGTTTTCGAATATCAATAACCACGAAATGTTTTTTTATCACATCATAAACTTTTTTTGCTAGAGGCTCATAATCATCATACATATCTTTAAGAATTCGTTTTATGCTATCTAGTGTTTCACATCCACGATGCAACAAAATATATTTACAATTTCCGCGTATATTTTGATGGATTTCATAGAAACGCTGGGCAATATAAATTGAGCTAATTCCTTCATGCCTGCCTGACCTAAAGAAAGGAACGATTTTTAGCTGAGTTGCTAGAGGTTCGCCGGCAAGATCATCAAAGACTATAACAGTAGATCGGCCAGTTCTTTTGAAAGATGAAATATCAGGTAGATCTTCAGGTGCGATTAGCTTGAATCTCACATTTTCATACCATGGAGCTTGCTTATCCTTGGCTATAAATTCATAAAAACATTGTACTGTTTCCCATAATTCTTCATCTTGGTGTTGCGTGACAACAATTAGATCATCACACGGAATATACCTTTCACTGAAATTTTTGCATCCGCCTTTTAGTATTTTATGACCACGTTTTTCACCAGACATCCATGGATATACTCTTGGATATTTACTTCCTAGGAGCTGATGTACTACCATCTTTGTCTTTCCTGATTCAGAGATGCCCGCAACTCCTAGTCTAAATAGAAGTTTAGGAGCAAATGGATTCTGTTTTTTCGAAGGTACAGTTTCGCCTAATTTGCTTAGCTCGTAATACTCCATAGTTTTTGAAAAGCTAGGATACTTATTCACAATTCTAAATTTCTATTTAATAAATCAAAATATGCCTGCTCTACTCCCATTGATTCCTATAATACAAATAGATTTGGGTGAAGCTCGAGATTTAGATGTTGGTATTGCCTTACAGAAGATATATTACCAGCCTGTTGGCTACCAGAGAAATGCTAAAAAATTGCTTGAAGCTTCTTTTAAAGCTGGGTATGATTTTACTCTAGATGAAGTGCATGATTGGCTCGAAAAACAAGCTGTACACCAGATACATAAGCCTCGTCCCAGATATATTCCTCGAGCAAGTTTTTGCTCTATTACTACTCCCAATAAAGTTCACCAGGCGGATGTTCTCTATATGCCCTATGACAAGATAGGTCAGATTACATATCTTTTTTGCCTTAATATTGTGGATGTGGCTTCGAGATATAAAGTATCCATCCCTATTGGTGCATATAGTGTCAAGGATAGGCAGGGAATCTTAACTTCAAAGACTATTGCTAGAGCGCTTAAGGAGAAATATAATGACCCTGAATGTTCTCTTATTTGGCCGAAAATATTTTTAACAGATAAGGGTCCGGAGTTTAGAGGCGATTGTGAGAAATTAATGAGAGAGCATGGCGTGAAAATTCAGAAGGCTGAAAATAAAAATACTATGGGCATTGTTGAAAGATATAATAGGACCTTATGGGAGAGATGTGGTCTTTCTCAAGATGCGTCCGATCAATTACTTCCTATTACTGAAAGATCTCAGGCTTGGGTAAAAAATCTCCAATTAATTGTTGAAGACATTAATAATTTCCTAACCAAACAAATCGGTATGGCTCCTGCTGTAGCAATAGAAAAAGAAAGCATTATTGCTAATCCTTCTTATCCTCGAGATGGTCCTGTAGGCTTTGATGAAAAGAAGCTTCCTAGTGATGTGCTTGTTAGATATTTACTATATTCTAGTGATCAGGAAGGAGGAAGGCGAAGAGCTGGAGATTTGAACTGGTCCCCACATATTTATTATATCCATCAATCTATGGTGCAAAAAAATCAGCTGGTCTTATACTGGCTGGAGGAAGTCCCTTTTGGACTAATTGATAATGATGATTATGTAGTTAAACGCCCCAAAAGATCTTTTGTAAGAGAGGAACTTCAAGTCATTCCCTTTGATACAGAATTGCCTCCCCAGTGGGTTCTTACGAATTAAATTTCTAAAGTGATGATAGGAAGTCTTCTGTCTCTTCGTCAACTTGTTTATCAGTAATAAAATAATCCTTAGCTAATTTATAGTATAATTTATATAGTTCCATAATAGCATTAAGAATCTTTGGATCACGTCCATAGTATTCTTTGTAGTCATCTTTGACTTTATGATATTTAGTTTCATTGGGAAATATGGTCATGGCTAGTTTGAGAACATATTCTTGTGGATCCTCTGCTTGGCGCAATTTTTTGATTCTTTCTTTATATGATTGCATAAATTTACCTTCCTTTGGCCTTCTATAATAGATGCCTGCCTTGACGACATTTATTAATGCCTGCTCTACTTCCTGGTATGTGGGCTTGGTATCGGTTAATTGAACTTGTGTACTCATTGTGTAATTAGTATATGTATTACTATATTGTGTAAAGATTTATTCAATTAAAATTATTTATACAACTATAAAATGAAAGCGAAATTTATTTGTTATCATCTTAAAAATACTGGTGAAATTTGTGGTAATGGCAGTAATAATCCTGAAGGTTGCCATTTGCACTGCAAATCTAAGAAGCGCCGGCCGTGCTCTGCTTGTGGTAAACCTACAAAGTTAGTCAAACCTACAGGGATTGTTAATGACTTATGTAGCTATTGTAATAAGAGTAATTATCAGATCCGGCATGTGAATATGCTTCGGGATAATAATAGATTACTAGAAAATGAAAATGCTTTGATTCGAAGAGAAATTGATAAATTGCTTCTAGAGCTATCAGCGAATAGAGATGGTTAGACCCTCCTTTGTCCAAGGACTGCAGGATAAATAGACTGTGATTATTATTTTTTCGATTCTAGAGAGAAAAGGGCATACATTAAAATATGGTAGATATGGTCGGATCGATATAGCATCCACATTCGCCCATTCGCCTAAAGGGCTGGCTCATGTTCCTGCTATATCAATCCTCCTGTCGAATGCGTATTCACTGGCGTCGCCCTAAAGGGCTTTGCCAGCTCATACTTATTCTCTCTTGCTACCTAGATATTGTATGCTATTGGGAGGTCATTTGTATACCATATCTTGTGTACATGCTCCGCAACTGTGAACATTATATGTCTGCCCTAGAGGTGAGACTTATTTTTTTCGCCTAGAGGTTAAACTACGAGGTTAGACTTATCCTGGATTTGTTTACATTAATGAATCAGCTCTAGAATTAATTCTAGGATAACATAAAAATAAGGTATGTAAATTAGGCTTGACAGGTCAAACCGTAAATACGCTCAGACACTTCGGTCCTCGGTGTTCGTGGTTCTCCTGAGAGGCAAGCAATATGGCATACTTTTTTCGTTATATTATTTGGGATTAAAAAAAAGGCCAGCGTGTTAACAAAGATGGTGTACATCTTGTTCTTGGAAACTTAAAATTTGGGTAAGGGAGATATGCTAACAGGATTTGAGCCCAGCATGATTTTAAGCTTGAATTCGATATTGGATTTCAATATGATTCCTGGTCTTGTAGATATAATTTGAGGTTTAATAAAGATATCAAAAATTTTGTATACGAAGAGCCACGCCTAGAACCCGTACAGCTTGTATACGTCTATCTTTGAAATCTGTCCCAGAACCCCCAAAGTCGTCTATATAAAAAATAAATAACATTTTCGTAATCTATTAAACATCCAGTAATCGGATTTTGATAAACATTATACCATTAGATTCGTCTCATTGAGATGGTTCTAATGATACTAAAATCATCTTTCTAGGATTAATATTGATTGAAATAAGGTTTACTAATAAATTTTATTAATTAATTAAAAAATTATTAAAAAATTTCCTATGCTAAAATGATGTAAAATTATCTATTAGATATAAAAATAATACTGGGAAATTACAAATTTTTTAAAATTTTGTGACAATTTTCTCCTTCCTTACCAACACCCTTTTGTCCTTATATTCTTTATATAATTTTTTTCTTTTAAGTTTGTTACACTATCACGTCTAAAATTGTTATGCTGTCACGTCTAATTTTGTTTATTTTTTACATATAAACTTGTTACACCATCATGTCTAAAATGTTATAAATCTGTTACACTGTCACGTCTAAATTCATTTAATTTATTATGCCATCACGTCTAAAAGTTCGTGTTTTTCTTTTTTTAAATTAAGGGGTAAATTTTACAAATTTATTATAAATTTACGTGTTTTACTATTTATAGATTAAGGGATTAATTTAGAATTTTTTTTACTAAATTTATTATCGAATTATATTTTATTTTTGTTTATATGTAATATATATATCATATATATACTGAATTTTTTAACTATTAATTTTATACAAAATGTAATTATAACATATATTAAAATTCGCTTCTATTATATAAATAAATACCTAACTTATCCCTATTTTTAAATCTATTATACAAACTCATTCATATGACATATTAGAAATTTATATAGTGTTTTTATACAAATCTGGATCCCTGTATTATATGTATTCTTCGGGGTCCTGGTGGGGGCTAACTTAAAAATCAGGTTCCTATGATTGGCTATAAATTATATAATATATATAATATATTATTACTATTTATATATTAAAATAGCTTTTTGCAATTATCTTGTCATCTAATAACTCAATTTAACTAAATTTTTTTTTATCTTATAGGGTTATTAAAAGCTATAAAACAAAAAAAAAATTATAAAAATTGGAATACTAGATCACAAGTTATTTATATAAATATAATTATATATATTATTATATATTTTTTTAATCAATCAAAATGCAATCAGATGGGAGGTGGGAGGTAAGAGCTACTAATTAAAGAAAATCAGCTGATTTTTGATATGTCTCTAAGTAAATTTAGTGGAAAGTAGAAGGAATTTTTTTAATATATTAAAAAAATGTATTAACTAAATGTTTCTTTTTTATTTTTTTAGGTTGTCAAACTTTTAAATGAACTCGGTCAATAAAATTTTTTATTACAAACAATAATATAAAACTTTTTTTAAATGTAATAATTTATTATTTAATCTAGAAGTCAATTTCAATTATAATAATAAAATAAAGTATTGCAATAAATTTTAGTTTTTTACATGTTTAATTTTAAATCTTTTTTACTAAATTTTTAATATGCATGCTATATGGCTGGGACATTACAAATTACAATCAATCTATCAAACTTGTATCAAACTTTATCAATATCTATATAAACTTTATTAATTAGGATCGTTCAATTTTAAATCAATTGTAACTAAAATCTTAATATTTTATATATCATGAGGATGATGTTTTAATTTCAATAATTTTAACATGCCAAAACTATTTTGGTAATTGTGTACAGTTTTGGCAATTTTGACATGTCAAAACTATTTCAGCATTTCAGCATTTTGACATATTTTTAGTTTTGACATTTCAACGTTGGTCTATTGAGTTTCGGTAGGCAACTTTAGGTCTGCATTATAATAATGCAGACCATTATTAGAAAGAAAAGTAATCCAATCTAGTTTGACTTCAAGTAATTCAATAACTGTATGTAGTAAAGAAGTTGTAAACCATGCATCTTGGCATGTATCAGCTGACCAGTGATCAAATACTTGAATATCCAATTAATTACTTTTAGATTTTCACGTATAGACAAGAATTGAATACAAAACCCAACCTTTTTTCTCAAAAAAAGCACATTTTATTTCTCTTGCACTTTTAGGTAAGATTTTCATCTTATAATCAATTATTATTATAGCTTCTTTTTTATCTAAATCTGTTAAATTGAAAATTTAGAAATACCTTTCATGTTTAATAATTCAAATAATAGAAAATTTGATCTCGTAATTTATAAATTTTCTCGTAATTATTGTTTGAAGTGTTTTTTTCAATATCAGTAAAGAATTGAAAAAATGCATCACAATCTGAACATATGTGAATATGTTATTCATTACATATACCAAAAGCAAAAAAAAAGCAATGATTTATATATTAATTATATGCTGTTGTACCATCAAAATTTACAGTTAAATGTGACTCATATTCTCTTTTCAGA
Source organism: Rhizophagus clarus (assembly GCA_015698045.1). NCBI lineage: Eukaryota > Fungi > Glomeromycota > Glomeromycetes > Glomerales > Glomeraceae > Rhizophagus > Rhizophagus clarus. The sequence continues at coordinate 55,817 of BLAL01000182.1, read as the reverse complement.
TATTGTTTTAACTTCTTTCCTTAATCTAATAATTGATTCTAAAAAGAAATTATTAGAAATTAATATTTATATAAATATTATTTTTATCAATTATAGGAATGAAAATATTACCTGAATATAAAGATTACTAATGTGATTTTAAATGAGTTTGGTAAGTTCATCAAATGTTTCATAACCATATGTATTGCATATTGAGTACAAACCATCAAGATTCTTATGATAAATATATTTATTATCCTGCAGATGTTTATAAAAAGTTGTTTGTTTTACTTCATTTAAATATTTTTCATGAAACTTTTTCCACAGTTCTTGTTTTATATTTTTGAAGTAATAAACTGGTTCTTGCATGATGGTATCTGTTTTGTATGAATTCATTATTATATTAGCTTTGTTAGAAAAGAATTGTTCTAAATTTTCTTTTTTTTCCCATTCTAATTTGTCTTTGATAATAATAAGTTTTTGTGCTTAAGGTACACCTGGTCCATTAATACATGCATATTGGCAGGCTCTTGATACTGTATTTGTGGCCACCTACAAGATTATATTTTTTATTAGTTCAATTATTTTGATAGTATGTATTGTAGTAGCATTAACAGTACACTAATCCTTAATTTAGATCTAAGTTCTTGATAGGTAAATTTTGTAGCAATAATTGAAAGAATTTGTCTTCGACAATTTGAACCTCTATTTGTATTTTTTAATGCATCATAAAATGCTTGCCAAAATATAAGAGATTGATTTTCTTAATAATATGGATTTTGTTGGAAAAATCCTGATTCATAAAGTATTTGTAACATTATACTATCTTTTTGTGCATTATGTGATTTTGTCCAAAATTCAAACTAAATCAAAAAAAATTATTTGTCAATAACAAAATAAAAATTATTTCATTTTTTTGCATAATTACTAACTTTAGATTCTTCTTTTTTAAAGGAAGTGACGTTAGTACATCCTGCATTTCGAATAAATGTGTAATTGTTAAATATTAATATCATAGTTTTTTGATATCATTTGTAATTAATTACTATAGATTTATTCTTGAATACTTTTACCATAGACTCACCTTGTAAAAGGTATTCAACTTGATTTTATGTATTTCTCATTATTTTTATAAATATAAATATAAATATATGTTATTATATATTTTTTAAAAAGTATCAAATTTGCCTAAAATATATATATGACTTTATAAAAATCAATATAATTTGCAAAAACTTAATATTATGACATTTGCTAAAACTTAAATTATGACCTTAAGCTAAATTTGGTTTAATTTGCTAAAATTCAAATATGACCATTTGTGTCTTTATATTTTTAGGTAATATTCATGATAGGTATAAATTGTATTATAAAATTTAATGTTCTTTATTAATTATCTATTATTGTTTTTTTAACTTGTAGAAAATAAATAATTTATAAAAAAATTTTTTTTATATTTAAAAATGTGAGAAATCAGTATTCTCAAAACATGAAAAAATTAAAATTTAAGAATGTTAGTGCTATAGTATTACGTAAAAAAATTATGGTAAATAAAATAGGCTTTCAGTTTTGGGAGTAATGCTAGGGTAGGTATATTATCTATATTATCCTAGACACTAGACATCGGGGTCGAAGTTAAAGATTCCCCTAGTTAATATACTATCACATGATATGTAACAGTCGTTTCTTTGAGAACAAGTATCATACAATGATCGAAAGCGAAATAGAACTGTGTAAAATTAATAAGAAATATTGCTTAGAGTTCTCATTTTTCTAGTTTGGAAAGATAATTAAAAAAGAAATGTTCTTGAAGTATCAAGCAAGAATATCTAATTGACTAATTTATGGCATTGTAAAGATATAAACTTACTAATATAAGATATACGGTAATATAGCTTTGTGCATAGTTTATTTCTCTTTATTTCTCACGCAAGTTCTTTGATGCCTATAATTAATTTAATTTAACTATGCCTTTCGTAATTTACTATATTTGGGGTTCAATTATTAATTAATTTGCTATAATATAGTGTTTGATTTGATTCATACCCATAATTTCATTGATTTTTTAAATAATTATTTATAATAATATATTCTAACAAATTTTAAATAATACACAAATTTGTGTGGTATATTAAATTGTCATTGCTGCATTAATGTTATTAAATTCTCTCATAAAAGTCATTAGTTCGTTTTGTTTAGCTTCTGCATAACTTGAATTAGTTCTTCAGGTGAATTTACATGCCATCCGGCCAATGTCTTCTTATTAGACGCACCGATTGTTGTACAGAAATAGATATCACCTGACGACTCTGATCTTCTCAATGCTCTAAACATGTCTTCATCAGTTCGATCATCTCCAGCACAGAATACAAAATCTACATCTGGATGAGATAGCAACAACCGTTTTACAATCTCTCCCTATCAGATAAAATTTATTAACTTTCCTATGATTGTTTTTTTTAGATGAAAAATATAGCAAATAAAAGATAATAAACCAACCTTATTGATTGTTGTTGGCCTGACCTCCAAGTTTTTCTTTCCTAATAAGATTTCTACCGGTAATTTTGGAAGAATTGCACCTTCCAAATGGTTTTGACATTCTTTAGCTTGAAAAGCACTAATTATGAAATAATTTAAAAGTAAATAACCAGTATTCGAAATTTAATTAAGTTATAACTAAATAATCCGTGATATTTTACCCGTACTCAGGGTCTGCTTGCCGGTAATGCCATGTAATAGAGGACCGTTTATGTTCAATGAAAGACCCTTGTGTCCGTTCAGTGTAATATGTAAAAATCTCCGTCACATCATTCTTCCAGCTCATATCAATATCTTCTGTAAGATTAATCCATTTATCAGAGTCTGGATTTTTAAGGAAACTTCCATGTTCTGCGCTATTAATAAAATAATGATTAGTTATAACATATACAATTATAAAATATTATTAGTCTCAACATTTTACCTAAAACCAAGTCCCTTAACAGAGCCGAGCCAATTGTCTAATGTATTTAGATCACGTCCAGAAACGACCCAAACTGCATTTTTAGGATCTTTAGTAAGTGTTTCTAATGCCACAAGCAAACCAGGTGAAGGAACAGCTGCACTTGGAATTTTCACAATCGGTGTTAATGTACCCTAAATAAACAATTAATTGTTAACAAAACACAATAAAAGGAAACAAGTAGTATATTGATAGATTATTTATACGGCTTACGTCATAATCAAATAATAATAATCGCTTTTTGGCAGCCTTGTATTTTTTTTGTAAGTATTCAAAATCAAGATACGGAGTGATACTCGACTGATCTTTGTTATTTAAACTTTGAATTAATTCTTTGACAAAAGAGTCCGCCCAAGATTGGGCCGTGTGATTAGTAACTTGTTTATATAATTGCTATAGAAAGCCAAAGTAAATAGGATTCGAGGGAAGGAATATTTTAATAATGAAATACTTGTATATTAGTGTAATAAGTAATATCAAAAAAGAAGAATTATTTACCATTTGCTTGAATTTTTTTTCTTCTGCAGGCAAATTCAGGGCATCATTGATTGCCTTTGCTACTCCACTATAATCCCAAGGATTTACCATTATAGCAGCACCTAAAGATCCCGCCATTCCTGTGAACTCACTCAAGATAAGTGGGCCGTGATTTTCTTGCTGGCACATAATATATTCAAGGGATGTTGTATTCATCCCATCACGTACAGAAGTAATGAGACCGATATCTGCAACACTTAAAAGTGCGAAGTATTCATCTTGATCTATATGATTATGATAATGATGGACAGGTGTGAACTCGAGAGAACCATACGCGCCATTTATACGGGAAATAAGTTCTGATAATTTTTTCTCTAACTTTTGTGATTCACTTTGAGCTGGAGAAGTAACTTGTATTAAAACAACCTTTTTTTTTTTTTTTTAAAAGAAAAAAAAAAGATCAAATAAATAAATAATTTACAATAATTTCATTTTGAAATTGTAAATTTCAGTATAATTTACATTTCCTTGCCATTCAGGGTATTCCTCTAAAAACTTTTCAAAAGAATGTAGCTTTTGAATAACGCCCTTAACCGAATCTAACTTGTCTCTGCCAACAATAATTCTCTTGTCTGCATACATTTCTCTGATCGCTGCCATTTTTGGTGCAACATCAGGATGTTTCCTAAAAATAGTTTATTAAATAATTGTAATTTCATTATATCTAATCTTATTTACTGAATTCTATTATGTTATACCTTAGGGTCTCGACTCTTTCAACATCAATTCCAATAGGGAAAGTACCGATAGATACGAGCGAACCCTCGGAATCAACTCCATTTGGCGTTGATTCATAGCCCAAAACACGTGTGCAGTTACTAATAAAATGCCTCGAGTATGAATATGTCTAATATGAAATAAAACAAACTCATAAATTTACTGTAATATTCAATAATAAACATATGTAGCATTTTATAATACCTGAAATCCGATTTGATTTGCTCCCAACATTCCATTTAAAATTTCTTTTCTCTCTATACCATCGATCAATTATTGATTATGATTAAATCAACTCGACGGTTTAAATTAATAAATATGAAAGTCAATTAAACTCACTCGGTAAACACCTAAAAATTTCCGAGCTGGGAAATGGCGCATGAATGAATAATCCAATCGCAGCATCAGGGAGTCTTTCTCGTAACATTTGAGGTACCAGCAAAAGGTGATAATCATGAATCCATACTATAATTTAAATAATTTAATTACTACAAATGTTTATGCAAATAAATAAATGTTGATCGACTTTATCAAAATTTACAACTTGCTGTGACAATAATAATAAAATTCAACTAACCTAAATCTCCCGACTTGTAGATATTAACGATTATGTCAGTAAATATTTGATTTACTTTAACATATTGATCCCAATATGTTTTTTCCTTGCGACCATCAGTAACAGTATCCCATAGTATATAATGAAACATTGGCCATAGTACTACGTTCGCGAAAAAAAAATACGCGAATTATATATAAATAAAGGGTATGTCCCTATCATGCATATTAGTTCTTATTTTAAACCTTACCATGTTTACAGTATCCATCATAATGACCACGATGTTCTGTGTCTTCAAGGAATACTGGAGACATATTTTCTTTCAATAAACGCTCTTTTAAAGATTGTTTAAGCTCTTCTGAGATATTGCTGTACTCGACCGGTTTTTCTTCATTATCAAGTATTGTTCCTATGTAACCTACATAGTGATTGTCCCATTTAGAATTTAAAGACTTTAAACCAGAATAAAGGGCCGAGTGACCTCCTCTTTGCTTCAATTTCCAATTATATGAATCTTGTTCAACAGACTCAAGTACTGGTATATAAGGGATCATATGGGTAACGTTGATTATACGAGCATGCTTAGTAGTTCCATTGGAAGTATTATTTGTGATATGCGAAATAACTGCCGAAGATACCATTGTAGCGAAATATGAAAAATTATGAATGGGGATAAAATTGTTCGTGTGTTATTTATATCATGATATTTGATTCGGGTCCCGTAATCTTTTAAATCAGGAATTGCATCATTTATGATAAAAACGGTTAGTTATCTATCAGTTAGATAAGAGATATGAGATAAATAGTTTCTTAAAACAAAAAGATAAACATCGGGCTTCGATAGATTAAATGATAATAAATCTTATTTACATGTCAAATCATCAATGTTGATGTAATGATGACTATTTTTTCCCTCCATTTTTTTTTTTCATTAATAAAAAATATGCTAATCTTTTTTTTTTTTTGACAATAAATTACAGTCAGGATTTTATACTGGTTTTGACCGGGTCACAGTCACATTTGGAAATCCTAATTCTGGTAATAAGGGCTATATCGCATTGCATTATCTTAATTAGTCTTCTTTTAATATGCTTGTTAGCAATATAGTTTCATATTGATAAAAAAATCATTTCGCGAAATTAACTAAATTAGAATTAAAATTAATAATTATTTCTTTAAATGAAGACCATATAAAAATTTCATGTAACGATACTAGTACAAAATTGTACATTTTTAGTCTTCTTCCCTATTATTTTAAACAAAGATTGCTTGTATCATAATTTTATTGATACTAATTTAATTAATGTTCCGAATAAAATACTTGCTATTAAAAATTGTGCTAATGAAGGTGATGATTGCTTCGAATTGACATTAAACAGATGAAAATTTTTAGAATCAGGTTTTTCGGATTCACGCGGAGATTCTTTTGATCGATATTCAGTTATCTGAATGTATTATTAATATTTAGCTTTAGCACATTTGAAAGTCCAAAAAAAGTATACACAATTATAATTTACCTTAAAATTTGATTCGTCCGAGATAGTGGTCTCATCAACAGTGTCCGAGTTTGATATGTTGTATTGTTGTCCCGTGAGTTCCACATTTTGAACACTACCAAAAAAATCGGTCACGAGGACCTTATCTAATGGTCTAGGAAATAGGTCGCTCCGAACACCAGGAGTCGAATGTATAAAGGTCGGATTATATGAATTAAATAAATCTTTTAAAGTAGCCTTGCTTTGCATATCTACATTCTCCAAAAATTCTAAATTATAATAAGTAAATCGATCAATAACCGCAACACCAATGTCGGTATCCATGTGATGCTATAAGAATAAATAATAAATAAAACTATTTATATATTTTTTTTTTTTAAAAAAAAAAAAAAAATTTTCTGTATGCTGAAGGATAATAAACATACTGAATAAGAATTCTCTCCGAGCTCACTGCTTCCAGTAGCTAATATATTTGGTGAATATATTTGACTATACATTGTATTAGCCTGACATGTATCAATCATGAATAAAATTTCATGATACCTGAATTATAAAAATACTATGAATTTTTTTTTTTTTTAAAAAAAAAAAGAGAGATGTAATAGAAAATATAATCGTTTTCTAACCTTCTCTTTTCCCACATTTGCTCGAACGCATCTGCCAAATCAAAACTACTAATCTCTTCAGCATCTTGAAATTTCAAGAATTCATTGCCGCCATGACCAGTCATGTACACTAAAATGTTTGACCGATCATCAGACAGTAAACGCTTAGATCGAGGTGTATCCGGAGCAACACGACCTACAACATTCGGAGATTAATGTAAAGTTACCTTGCTGATTTATATATGTTAAACAATTCTCACCTGTTAAGACTCGAATAAAATTCTCCACTGTTACCTCATAACCTCTATAATCTACTTCTACATTATCTCCATACAGATCCAAATATCTTCCAGCATTGTTAAACACTGTAGCAGGAAATGCGTTACGTGGATTACAGGCTACGTCGTCGGCGAGCATTAAAATGATATTTGAATCCGGAATACCTAAACGTTTTACTGTGCGATATATTGATAATGCGTTCGCAATATGACGATAATTAAACCAAAACCTTGAAGTGCATACCTATCAGAGAAAAATAATTATTTATATTTTAAAACAGATTTTATAAAAATACTAGATAAAATCCAGATTTTGTTGATACTCTACCAAAACTGCCCAATTGTTAGTATGTCCTCCTCGACTAAAAAAGCTGTCTACAATAACTTCATTATCTTGGGCGAAAGAAATTTGAGAAATAGTAGTATATAGTATTATCACAATTGTAAAAAATCGTACAAAAGAAAATTTATGAAAAGCCATCTCGAGAAGTGTGATTGAAAAACAAATTTGAGTTTTAATTTTTGCGTACTATATATACTTTTTTTAAATTAGTAATGAATGCTGTACAACGTGACATACATGATATTACAAGCCACATAATAAAATAAACAAAAAAAAATATATATATAAATTTCAATTCTACAAATTTCGATTAAACTTTAATTTCACTCATGAATAGCCTATTAGGTCTTAATTATTATGACGACGAAGACGACGAACAACAACAACAAAGTGAAAAAGACGGCAATACAACTAAACCAACTAAGACTATCTCAGGTAAAAGTCTTTCACAAAAAAAGGTCCGCAAAAATACAAGGTTTTATTGATTTTATTTTCGAAACAGCTCCAGGGTTGTCCAGCCTGGTTAGCTATAAAGACGATGATCAGGAAGGTGACGAAGAAGAGGAGGATAACGAAGCTAGTAATGGGCTTAGAAACGTAGTATGGTTTCTTTAAAAAGCATATTTTTTTATATAAAGTTTGTTGAGCAGAGTTTGTTAGTTGACAAAAGACTACAATTTGGTTCCTAACAGAGTGCGTATAATTCTCAAGCTATAATTCATAATGATACAGGTAATTGAAAGGACATACCGTTTAGGTATTTAATATGATGTATATTGGGTGTGTTTTTTGTTTTATTGGAATACATGTACATCCAACTATAATAAAGTTTAACCGAATTGTGCCGAATTTGAATTTTAGGCGATAAACAGTCAAAAGAAGAATCAACCAAACCACCTCCTCCAAAAATACTGCTTTCTCAAAGAACGCTGGCGCCATCCTCAGATTTTTCCAACTTAATCCGTCGAAAAGACAATCATCCAACTCCGCATAAACAACGTGATGGTCTATCAGCATCACCAAAGCTAGTTGTTTCATCCCCAGTTGTAAATACATTATCACCACATCAAAAAGCTGCAGAGTCTGTGGAGCAGCAAAAAAGGGATACAGGAGATAATATAGAATCTACAACTCCAATGGAGATGGATACACAAATCAATGAATCAGAATATGTCGATAGACAAGTTCTTATGCGTCAATTATTAACACCAAAACCAATTGAAGGTAAAGATAATTGGGGAATTCCACCCGAACCTGAAGAAGAGTGTGATCAAGATCTTCAGGTATTATAATTGAATTTATATTTAAATCACCCATATTTGAATTTATTTTTTAAACATGTTCTCACTATATAGGCAAAGATTGTACATTTTTATCAATTAAAAGAAAGAGGCGTACATTTTAATAAAAATCTTTTGAAAAACAAAGCTTTTCGTAATCCTCACATATATAATAAGTTAGTAGAATTCGTAGAATTAGATGAAATTGGGTCAAATTTTGATCGAGAAGTTTACGATCCTTATGGATTTCCACCGGAGGCTTTTGCAGATCAACTCGGTAAATTCATGCACATTTATACTGTTCATTTTTTAATTTTTAAAATAGATCAGAATATGATATTATGTGTTTTTATTTCAAAGCGGAAGTTCAAAAGAGAATCGCGGAGGAGCGCACAATAGCGCAGCAACAACAACAGCGAAATCAAATACAATTTGTTGGTTCTTCAAATACTCAAAATATATCAAAAGCCCGTCATGTCATGCAAAGCCTGGCTGCTAGGGCTGAAAGAGGTACAAGCGGTAATAATGTTACTGCAAAACTCACATCAACTTCATCCACTATAAACACCACATCATCCACAAGAATATCGACTAGGACATCGACTAGCACATCAGGTGTGTATATATATACACTTTTTTAATACATTATTGGGGAGTTCTTTTAATTTAATTTCTTAATTAATAGGTCGAAAGCGTGCCAGCAAATGGGACGTGCCCGCTCCAGAGGCAGCAGCATTATCTTCTAAAACAAACCATTCATCATCATCATCATCAAGTTCTAGGCACACTGGACGAAATAGTCGTGATCGTGATCGTGATCGGGAACGAGAACGAGATCGGGAACGGGAACGAGATCGCGAACGAGATCGGGAACGGGAAAGAGATCGTGATCGTGAACGCGAACGGGATCGGGATCGTGACCGTGAGCGCGACCGTGAACGTGATCGTGATCGTGATCGTGACAGAGATCGCAACAGAGATCGTGATAGAGATCGCGATCGTGCTCGTGATAGAGATTCAAAAAGATCAAAAGTTTAAGTTTAATAATATATTAGCATTATTTTTTTGCAAAAATAACTATTTAGAAACTATTATAATCTAAAAAAAAAGGACATAAGATAATTCACAAAAAAAAGAGGTTTTTTTTTGTTATCTTGGTATTGCATTTTTCGTGAATTTTCTATTTATATCAATTTATTTATTTTTTTTTTATTTATTTTTTTTTTTTTTTTAAAAAAAAAAAGGAAAAAAAATTCTAAAAAATATAATAAAAAAACTTTTTGATTTCGCGAGTTCTATATAAAGTTACGAATTAATAGTATTAATGAATAGAAATTAAAGTGTGACATCAAGATATTAAAAAATTGTTATAAAGAATTTTTATTATAATTGATTTACTAATATTAAACATTATTAAATAACAGGCTTAAAAATCTTGATTTTGGTAGAAATGTACAAAAACGTGTCATACTCTGAATATCTTGAATGTTGTAAAAACTTTTCATTACATTCAAAAAAAAAAAAAAAAAATTATATTCCACGGCTCCTAGTTAAAATTCGTGATTATTTTTCTTGATATTCCCACGGATGATGTTTATTTAAAGAGATGGATAAAAAGTCTACCAAATGTTGGAATAAAAAGTCTTTTTATTAATCAAAAATAGTTAAAATAGTAAATTCGGTACGGAACCGTGATATAAATCAGTTATTTCATGGTCACTGTAGCCGTGAAATCATTGATATCCAGTTCCTCGTAAACAGTGTTAGAATTTCCGGTTCCAGTGATAAACCAGCCGGAACAATGGATATCGGAACACGGCCGGAACTACTAATGGAACATTGGAAATTTAGTTCCATATTCCGATGTTCCAGTTTCCTGTAATTTGATTGGTTTAGCTCAATTAAATGATAATGAACCCGGTTTAGAAAACCAAAATAATTTTCTAATATTTTATATTCCAATAATTTAATGACATTTTTAAGTTTCAAATAAATATTGATTAAAAGTTTTTTATTTTATAAAATATAAATGTATAAATATTTATTATTTTAAATTTCAATAATATTCTAATTATTCTGGTATTTCAGTATTCCAGTAAAAATCAATGGAATACAGTTTTTAACAACACTGCCCATTACATAAATATATTTAAATGTAACCAACCGTTTCACCAAATAAATCTTTAAGCGTATCACCAATAGCATCAACATGATTAGAAATACCTCCCATAATCGAAGAAATAGCATAAAATTTAATATATTCAGGATCTTCCAAAACACAAGCATTATCATCCTCTCTATTTTTGTTTTTTTGTTTTCGTGCACTAATTGTTAATTCTTTGACCAACCTATATGCTTCATTAAATAAATTATTTCTTATTTCTGTAGATTTAGGTAAAATATGAGGTAAAGGACTTTTACTAATTAAAGCATTAGAGAATAAATACATTAATATAACCGTAACCCTTTGTAATTGAGTTCTTGGTTTATGAAGTGGAATAACAAAATTTTGAATGACATTATCTGAAAAATCTTTTTTGCTCATTATAATTAATCTAGCCCAAGAAAGTCTATCTAATATATGTCGCAAATGAATTAAGATAATTTCATATTTTAGAATAGGAAATGGAGCAATTAATCTTGGTTCAGCAGATGCGAAAGCAAGTAATGGTTGTATTTTAATTATAGATCTTTGTATTCTAAGTTCTACACGTCTTAAATCATTGTCAACTATATGTAATTCATCTTCGCGTTGCGTTTGTGTCAACGAAGTATTTACAAATAACTTATTGAAGATTGTACAATACTCCTCATAATAAAGTATTAAATTAGTACTTATGTTAGATAAGCTTCTTCGAAGTTCATGTCTTGCCAAATTAGGATAAATGAATATTTGTAATGTAAATGCTAAGATGATTGCAAAGGCTATAATAGACAAGTTTTTATATGTTGCTACTATCGGACTATTAGTATTTGGTATTTTATTCTTCATTATTACGATTTGTGGTACTAATACGGTCGCGTAAGATAATCTTGAAAGTAAACTCACAAGAGCTAATCGAGGTATATTTGATATATAATACATTGGTATTGCGTATAATAGAATGAAAAATAATAATCCATATCTAAATTAAAAAAGAAATTAATTAAAATATATAAGAGAAATTAATATAAAATAATACTTACGGATTTGATTTCCATACTATTAAAGAGATGTAAGCCCAAACTGATCCAATTATTGATCCAGTAATTAAAATCTATAAAATAGAAGATTAATATAATTTTTTTTTTTTTCTTTGATAAAATTTTAATGTTAAAATAAAAACTTACGGTTAATGTTACATAAGTTTGACCAATAACAGGACTCATTAATACAAGCACCTAAATATATAAAAATTAAAAATAAAATTCAAATTTAAAATATAAAGTAAATTTTTTGCTAATTATAATTACCGAAACAACACCACTACTTATACTCCATTTCACGAAGAAATCTTTCGCTTCTCCACCAATTAATAAGGGTAATATATAAATAATTAAAGCAACAGCCGCTTTAATAGCACTTATACTAACATTACTTTTAAATGCGTATAAAAACTTTGCTAGTTTAACTCTGATCGTAGTAATGAGATTAGAATAATCGTCTCTTGTATCATTATTATTAATTTGATTTTTTTTTTTTCTGAATAAATCTGGTATCATCCACTTATAATTGATTCTCAATCTTTTCTCCCTTTTTTTATTAACAATCTTTCCAAGTCTTCTTAATTCTTCAACATATTCCCTAAAACCAAACGTAAAAAAAAAATTGAAAAATATATCTTCCCATGTCGAATCTTTTGAAATAATATTATCATCAAGTTCTACTCTGTTCTCACTTTCAATTGTAATTGTAGATTCATCATCTTTTGTAGATTTGGTGATATCTTCAGAATAAATTCCTTCTAAGGTAATCTTATCTAGTTGAAGTAATTCTATCATAATCTTACGTTGTTTATCTTCATATTCTTTTAAACTTCTTATTAGATTTTCTTGACAACGGTTTTCATTTAATTCCTCTACTTCCTCATTTATAATTTCACATAATTCGTCCTCTTTAGTAATTTCAACAATCTTTTTATTTTTATGATATTGAGGATCTATAACACGTTCAATTGAATTAATGGATTTCCTACATACTTCACTTAATTCAATGGAATTTTCCTTAAGTAAGTGTAATGAATCCTTATCAAATCTATCCTTACATCTTTTCGCAATACCATTATATAAACCAAGTAAATGTAATTGCATTAAATTTATACAACGTACTTGGTCTTTATACTCTTTTGTTGAAAATTTTGAATATGTTAATTCTGCTTCTAATGCTTCTATTGTGCGAATCAAAGAAAATGCATCTGATCGAATTTGTACAGAAAATGATTTAAGTCGAGAAAATTCATTTTCATTTAGAGGAAGTAAATATTTTTTTAATAATAATGTATGAAATGAACTTAAGTTTGTAAGCGAAACACAGATTTGTGAGGTTAAATTATGTTCAGCTGTTGTTGGCCATATGATTATATTGGCTAACTATAAATATAATAGGAAAGATTATTAAAAAAAAAAAATAATAATAAAATAAATTGTTAAACGCAATTATTAATATATACAGTACTTTACCCATGCAATGGATATTCCTATAAAATAAGAAACTGTGGCATCACTTAAATATCTTTCTTTGAATGATCCATATATAATCCTAGTATAAATTCCTTGAAATACTCCAACGCAAACTATTAGACCAAATCCAAAATATTTCGCATTAATGGCTCTTATGATTGATGTTAAATATGCAATTACAAATAAAAAAATTATCATTGCAGCTTCACTATTTCCTAATGCTCCTGCTTCAAATACGAACAATGAATGACCTATCAATACACCTAATATTAAAAGAGAGGCCGTTTGCACAAATTCTCCTGTTGTTGCTGCACTATTAAACAATAAGAATTTTTCAATAATAAATCCAGAATATGCAAAGATATCACAAAATTTTACTTACGAATTTAGAATTACCGTAGGAAGTACAATATTATATAATGTTTGTGGATTCTTAAAATAATTTCGACATTCATCGATTAATATGATTAGAAATGCTAACCAATAAGCTAATGTTCCTATAAAAAATATGTAAGTTAGCCAATGACTCATATCAAATACTATGAATTTATGATTTTTCACCTTTAAAAGCCTTTTTGAAGTTTGATGTTAAAAATATCATCATATTTTTACGAATTGCTGAAATTTTATTTGGAATTGGTTTATTATTGGATTCTGGAGGAATTCCAGAAGAATTATTTTGTGGTGGATTCTCAGTTATCGAAGTAGCCATTTTTTAAATTAGACTTGACATGTGCTTAGGAATTAAATTGCCATAAATATGAACTTCGAGCAATTTGCTTGTTAATTTTTTTTTTTTTTCCTTCGAAAGAGATTTATATACACAATTAAATATATTTCGAAAACCTAAATTATTGATTTTTTTCAAATCTCGGATTGTAACATGCAAACACTGTGTTGTAATCGGTTTTATGCAACGTTCAATAACAGATTATTAAGTTTGTCACTGAACTGTCAAAATGATGTAATAAAAACAAACTGGTACTACACCAATCTTATTATTAATTTAGAGTGATTAGTAACATCAACTGATTATCTGATATTCATTAGTAATTACTTTAACCATGCATCGAAATATATAATCCTTCGTTACACTCCGGACTAATAAAATCATGTTATGATAAAAGTGACAAATGTATTGATCCGAGATATTCATTCAAGGGAACAAGTGAGAAGAGGATATCATTTAAAAAAAAAAAATAGAAAATAATTACACGTCAGAAGAGAGAAACCATATTTCGATGAATAAAATTTACAGCACCGCAATTTCAAATAAATTTAATTATTCATATCTTTTACATTAAAATACATTGAAATATCCTTTTGTAACAAACTGATATAAATAAATATGAGGGAATCGGATCATTAAACAAAGTGAATTGACAATCAATATATAGTCATATTATGATTTTAATAAAGCGAAAAAGCAAATACTTTAGTATTGTTAGTTCCTACACCAAATCTTTCATAACCACTACCAGCATAAACTATACCATCAACAATACTTGGACCACATCCAATAGTTCCTCCCGTAACAAAATCAAATAAAATATTTCCACTTTCAGCATCTAAAGCATATAAATGACCATCATTATCATTACTACCATACCAAACAACTCCATTTGAATAAGATACTGGAGCCAATCCACCAGCTTGTGTTGGATTTGCTGTCTGCCATAATATTCCGCCTGTTGATATATCAATTGCTGATATTGCTCCTCCAAATGTTGCCGGTTGACTTTTAGGAGATGGCTTTGTAAATTCATACGGTTTTTTTCCACTATTCGATTGTGACACAAAATATCGTTTTCCATCCCTGAAAAATTATTCTAAAGTCAATATTTCAAATGATATAAAAAAAATCAAAGGTAAAATCAAATACTTTACTTACGTAGCTGAACCGAACATTGAACCTCCTAAAATTAAAAGTTTTCTCATGAATGATTAAGATTTAACAAATAATAATTTTTTTCATTAATTCCGTATAGAAAAATATCGAAAGCTTACCGTTATAATCTCCAGGCCCAGATGCAACGAACCAAATGATTTTTCCTGTGGCTGCATCCAATGCCCATGTAATTCCAGATTTTGCGGTTGCTATCGCGAGTAAACCACAAGTATTTGGCTCGGAACATACGTTAACAAGTAGAGGAACTTGAGCGAAATCTATTAATGAACCAATAAAATTTTTAGTAAATAATTCATAGTCGTAAATATTATCAATATGTAATTTATAATTTACCATAATCTGGTCCAGCAGGATCAGGGCAATTTTGTGGGTTAGACCCTGATGGAAGACAAGATACAGTCCAACTATCATAACCAGATAATCTTTGTACCCATTTTATGTCTCCTTTTTCAATATCTAATGCAAGAATTGAGTCAACGAAATTATTTGGATCATTACACTTTATTTTCTCTTCAAAGGTTGTTGCATTATTAATACAATTTGTAACATTTTTTGGAATCTACATAATTATAAATTTGTGATATAAATATTAAAATTAACATATTTGTTAATAAAAAATATGGATGCTTATTGCTTACCTCATAATTATTACCAGTAGAGATGTAAACTAACTTTTTAATAGGATCAATTGCAGGAGCAGAACCCCATACTGAGTTTCCAGAATATAGATCAGGTCTACCATAATTATCGGGTACCATAAAAGTTTTCCATAGAACTTTTCCAGTTTTTAAATCCAATTTAACGAAACTCCCTCTAAAAGTACAACAAGCATAGCCAGGTATATCAGACTCAGCTCCTTCTTCGCCCGAAGAAACTCCAATATATACGGCATTATCAAATATTGTGGGAGATTGTGTTACAATAGCAAATGGATGTTTATCAAGTAATGTACGCCAAATTAAGTTACCATTAAGATCAACTGCAATAACAAAACCACTACCTCCATCAAGAGGATTTTGAGTACCGAATATTATAAGTTTTTTTTTTGGATCAATTGCAAGCGTGGTACGACATATCACTGTTGGATCTGACGGCTGTGGAAGATATGTTTTTGTTATATTAATTTTCCAATTAATTTCACCCGTTCTTGCATTTGCAGAATATAAAAATCCTGCCCAATCGGGAAAATATACATTATTTTGAAAAGTCACTGGAGTAGCTGAAACTGAACTTTCAACCGGAATAATAAATTTAACCTAATTATAGTATATATACATAGATTTTTATAATTGAGAATCATCAAAGTTTTAAATTTATTATTTTAAAAAAAAGATATTCATTACCTTTAAAGAACCAACATTTTTGGAGGAGATTATATTTTCAGCATCAGAATTACGATTATTATTGATATTATTTTTACCAGTGCCACCAAAACTCAACCAATCTTCATAAGAGAATACATTAAGAAAATTATACGTGAATAAAATTATGATAAGTAAAGTAGGGATTGATTTCATATTTTTTTTTTTATATTACTTAATTATGATGAGAACTTATAGAAAGGAAAGTAGAACTTTAGCCATATTTATAATAAAATTGCAATCGTACAAATATATAAATTTAAAATTTGACTTTTATTCTTGTATTCGTTAAATTTAAATTGCATTTAAAATTCGATATTTTGTATATTTTTAAATTGCTTTCGATATAAAGAATACGTAATTTGTTTATTATAATAACAGGAGTTTGTGGTTCATGCGTTCTTTGAATAGATTTACCAGATAGATTAATCAGTTATGGATACAAAAAAAATAGAAAAGAGGTATCAATTTATTAATTGATGATACTTTCCCACGGAGATTTCTTTGTTAAAATGACTGTCGTTAAATAATTGTTAAAAAATTGTAATTTGCCAAGCATGTAGAATTGAATTCTTTTTCTATTAGAAACACAATCTGCACAATCTGCAGGTTCGTAAACCATAAAAAAAATCCTAATTACAGGTTCCGGCAATATTTGGATGATTGCTAATAAAAATATAAATTATCACTACCCAAAATTTAATGGGTAGAATAAAAAAAATACTAACGGATAGCTGGACAATAAACAAGAATAGATGTGAAATTTTCTTTATATAGCATATGAGTTAAATTGTAATTAAATTTTATAAACTATATACAAATAGGTGAGAAGTCTGTTAGTAAGTACCAGAATTTCCAAAATACAAAAAAGTTGTGTGAAAACTTTAAATTTCTTTCTTTTTAAATTGTACTGCCCGATTCACCATTTTAAATATTAATCATTGTTATTGTAATTTTACTGTTGGGAATTATTTCAAGTGGTCTTTTTAATTAACATTTTTCAAAATATTTTGTTAAATTTTTTGCTTATAAAATTGATTTTTATTATTACTTGCAACTTGACGGTTATTATTCTATTCGATTTCTATTACTGTCTGCAGGAATAAGTTGTTCAAGTATAAATTATACTTCGTACGCTGTCAGCATTTAGTAAGCAAATCGTTACGATAATCTGAACAACATGTATGTTTAATGTGAAAAAACAAATACTTTTAGTATTGCTAACTCCATTGAAAAATCCTTTCATAACCACCACCAGCATAAATTATACCATCAACAATACTTGGATCACAACAAACAGTACCACTCGTAACAAAATTAAGTAAAATGTTTCTATTTTAGCATTTGAATTATTGTCTTTACTATCATACCAAACAATTCCAGGTTACTGGAGCCACTCTACTGACTTGTGTTGGGTTTGTTGTCCGCCACAATATTTCACCTGTTGATATATCGATTGCTACCATCGCTCCTCCAAATGTTGTTGGTTGACTTTTAGATTGGTTTGCAATTCTTTTTCACTACATCAAGAAGTTTTTTCCGCTTAAAATCCACATGAAATTCTACATCGTATACCGTGGAAAATTTTGTAATTTCCAGATACCCTGTGACAAAACACGTGGTATTATTTTCAGCGTAGGTCGAAGTGGATACATGGAATTCCCATGTGGAATTACACGGTCCGATCCACCTGATGTATTCAATTGTAATACAAAATATCGTTTTCCATCTCAAAAAATAATTTAAAGTCAATAATAATTCAAAAGAAATCAAAAGGTAAAATCGAATACTTAGTAGCGAAATCGAACATTGAACCTCCTAGAATTAAAAGTTTTCTCGGGAGTAATTAAGATTTAGCAAATAATAATTTTTTTCATTAATTCAATGTAGAAAATATCGAAAACTTACCGCCAGCACCTCCAGGCCCAGATGCAACGAACCAGATGATTTTTCCTGTAGCA
Organism: Rhizophagus clarus; assembly: GCA_015698045.1. NCBI lineage: Eukaryota > Fungi > Glomeromycota > Glomeromycetes > Glomerales > Glomeraceae > Rhizophagus > Rhizophagus clarus. Next base: position 37,135 of record BLAL01000182.1, on the reverse strand, counting down.
GCATCCAATGCTCATGTAATTTCAGATTTTCAGATTGTCATTGCGAGTAAAACACAAGCATTTGACTTGGAACATGCGTTAACAAATAAAGGAAATTTATAATATTTGATCAGACTCTGAAATACAAGATACAGTCCAATTATCAAAACTAGATAATCTTGTTATCCATCTTACATCTCCTTTTCAATATCTATTGCAAGAATTGAGTCTAAAAAATTATGTGGTTGATTTCTCGCGTTATTGCCTTATTAATACAATTTGTAACATTTTTCTGGAATCTGTTAAACATGATAGAATTTGCGAGGTTAATAAAACTTGAATATTATAAATAATACCTGGTATAAAAAGATTATAAGATCTGTGTACATTGCAATTTATTATAATTATGACTTTGATTTTTACGTTCCTTTCTACAAGTTCTCATAATTGAAATAATTCCTGTTCTATTTATCATATCAATTAGTTTTATTCGTATACAATTTTCTTAATGTATTCTCTTATGAGGTTGGTTAAGTTTTTTGATGGCTCTGGTGAAAATAATTTCGTTGTATCTGATGGTAATAATTTCTTGCCTCTGCGATCAATAGAAACAAGTCATTGCATATTTTTGCTCCGGAATGATAGATTCCAAATCACTGTCTAAAATTTATGGTTTACTAGCGGATCATAAAGACGGTTCACATGAAGAAGTTTTATGTAAGTTAGTGTAATGAGCAAATTTGAAAGAAACATTTTGTCATCCTTAATATATAGAGGAATTTAATAACTATATACAAGCAACTGTCAATAAGAAATCCTGAAATAAGATAGTCAAAAAATTTTTATGAAAACTTTTAACCGATCTTATCTCGAACTACCTATTTTATTATCAAATATTATTTTTGTAAATTAAACGATCTTTTTAATTGATATTTATCCAAAAATTATTTACGGTATATATACTGTAAATAATATCAAATAAATTCTAATTTAAGCAAAAGTCGGTAACAATAACAGAATAATTCATTATTACAGTTAAAAATAATTAAAATGCATTTATGCAAGGAATAAAAATCGCTTTTTACATACATTGTATCGATTTTATTATATCCTACCATATTTTAATGGACTATATAAAATTCCTACTGGGATAACGATGTATGATCATACAATCACAGACATACATACGTTTTCTCTATTTATATAATTTACTTATATACGTATGAAAATTATGCGTATACCATATATACATTGTCCACCATACATACATGCATGCATAGGAATCCATACAATACTTGTTTTCGTCTCCTCTAGTTTATTTGACTGTGATATTATTTATTCATTTATGTATTAAAATGAAAGAGCATATACTTTAGTACTGTTATCTCCTTTACCAAATCTTCCATAACCACTACCAGCATAAACTATACCATTAACAATACTTGGACCACATCCAACAGTACCACCCGTAACAAAATCAAGTAAAATGTTTCCGTTTTCAGCATCTAAAGCATATAAATGACCATCATTATCATTACTACCATACCAAACAACTCCATTTGAATAAGATACTGGAGCCAATCCACCAGCTTGTGTTGGATTTGCTGTTTGCCATAATATTCCGCCTGTTGATATATCAATTGCTGATATTGCTCCTCCAAATGTTGCCGGTTGACTTTTAGGAGATGGCTTTGTAAATTCATACGCTTTTTTTCCACTATTCGATTGTGATACAAAATATCGTATACCATCCCTGAAAATTATTTTAAAGTCAATATCTCAAAAGACTTAAAAATAAAAAAATCATAAAATTAAAATCAAATACTTACGTAGCTGAACCGAACATTGAACCTCCTAAAATTAAAAGTTTTCTCAAAATAGTCAAGATTTAATAATAGTTTTCATTAACTTAACATCAAGAACTTACCGGCAACACCCCCAGGTCCAGATGTAACGAACCAAACGATCTCTCCTGTAGCAGCATTCAATGCCCATGTAATTCCAGATTTTGAGGTTGTTATAGCAAGTAAATTACAACTATTTGGCTCAGAACATGCGTTAACAAGTAAAGGACCTTGACCGAAATCTATTAATAAACCATAAAAATTTTAGTAAACCATGCATATGACCATAAATTTTATCAAGAAGATTCGATATGTAATTTATAATTTTACCAAAATTTGGCCCAGCAGGATCAGGACAATTTTGTGGGTTAGACCCTGAAAGACAAGATACAGTCCAACTATCATAACCAGATAATATTTTTGCCCATTTTATGTCTCCTTTTTCAATATCTAATGCAAGAATCGAGTCAACAAAATTATTTGGATCATTACATGTTGCTTTCTCTTCAGGGGTTGTTGCATTATTAATACAATTTGTAACATTTTTTGGAATCTACATAATTGTAAATTTGTGATATAAATATTAAAATTAACATATCTGTTAATAAAAAATATGAATGCTTATTGCTTACCTCATAATTATTACCAGTAGCGATGTAAACTAACTTTTTAATAGGATCAATTGCAGGAGCAGAACCCCATACTGCGTTTCCAGAATACAAATCAGGTCTACCATAATTATCGGGTACCATAAAAGTTTTCCATAGAACTTCTCCAGTTTTTAAATCCAATTTAACGAAACTCCCTCTAAATGTACAACAAACATAGCCAGGTATATCAGACGCAGCTCCTTCTTCGCCCGAAGAAACTCCAATATATACGGCATTATCAAATATTGTGGGAGATTGTGTTATAATAGCAAATGGATGTTTATCAAGTAATGTACGCCAAATTAAGTTTCCATTAAGATCTACTGCAATAACAAAACCACTACCTCCATTAAGAGGATTTTGAGTACCAAATACTATAAGTTTTTCTTTTGGATCAATTGCAAGTGTGGTACGACATACCACTGTTGGATCTGACGGCTGTGGAAGATATGTTTTTGTTATATTAATTTTCCAATTAATTTCACCCGTTCTTGCATTTGCAGAATATAAAAATCCTGCCCAATCGGGAAAATATACATTATTTTGAAAAGTCACTGGAGTAGCTGAAACTGAATTGTTAACTTGAATAAAAAATTTAACCTAATTATATACATAGATTTTATAATTAAGAGTTAGTGAAATTTTAAATTTATTACCTAAAGAAAGATATTTATTACCTTTAAAAGGCCAACATTTTTGGAGGAGATTATATTTTCGGTATCAGAATTACGATTATTATTGATATTATTTTCACCAGTGCCACCAAAACTCAACCAATCTTCATAGGAGAATACATTAAGAAAATTATACGCGAATAAAATTGTGATAAGTATAGCAGGGATTGATTTCATTTCTTTTTTTCTTTATGATGAGAATGGTAAACTTAAGCCATATTTATAATAAAATTGCAACGCTAAATTTAAATTTTGACTTTTATTTTTGTATTCGTTAACGGTTAAATTTAATTTATATTTGAAATTCATGGCATTTTGTATATTTTTAAATTACTTTCGATGTAAGGAATACGGAAGCATTCCTAATTATTTTATTATAATAACGGGATAACAATGATTACTGCATTATGTAACAGCTCATGCATCTTTGATCAGTTAGATTAACCAGTTGTAGATGCGATAATAAGGGAAAGGTATCTATTTATTAACTGATTTCATTGATTTGGATTAATTTAGTTTAGTTTATCTTTATTTGCTATTTATTAAAATATAATCCTAGAAACGAAAATAATGTTGCTGAAAAATACTTTAAATATGAAACATACAAATTTTTTTTTAAAGGACCCTTATTACGGAGAGAAATACTTTTTTTGTTAAAAAAAGCCTACTTAAATGATTGTTAAAAAATAGTAATTTGTCAAACCTGTTGAATTTTTTTTTCTATAAAAGTTTAAAATATCTATTTATTATTTTTAAATCACTAAAAAAAAATCCATTGGAAGTTAGTAAATTTTATTAATAACATTAGTAACACGATTCAGGCAATGCAATGTACAAATTATTGAAGTATAATATTAAAACTAACATTGGAAGCATAAAAAAAACTATCTATTTATCAAAAGCCAGAAGAAAACTCGAGCAAAAATTTCCTAAGAGCTGAAAATGAAATTTTTTTTTTTTTTAAAAAAAAACGAAATTTAATAGTTTTAAATAGCTTATCATCACACGTTTTTGCTCCATAATGATAAATCCTAAACTAATAACAAAAATATAAAATTATGATTATAGTGGATCATTAGATGATTAGATAGCAGATGAGTTAAAATGTAAATTTTTTTTTTTTTTTTTTTATTTAAAGAAAAATACTTGCTGTGTAATACAAAATGAAACGAGTTAAAATGTAATTCACCTATACCTACCTATATGTTTATATAGTTTACGTAGTTCACAACGGGTGCGCGTTACATCCGTCAAACAAAGTTCTTATTATATGACTTGTGACTTTGTTTTGGCCAACATTAAATTTTAATTATATTTTATCAAATTAATGTGAACCGTTAACTCCTTTCTCCCTTTTAATTACTATCTTTACGACTTTCGAGTAGATTAGTTGTTCTATAAATGGTGAACCGGCACACTTATGTGGCTTGATATTAGCGTTTATATTCACCCAGATTGATTCATTTTGAGTGTTTGCTGTATTTGGGAGTTCACTCCAGTAAAAATAAAAAATATCGAATTAGTGTGAACAAGTAAATTAAAAAAAAAAAACAACTTTCTGGTGAGTTTACTTATAAAGAACATTATATTACACAAATCACATTTACTTAAAAGTAAACTCGCCAAAAAGTGCTGAAAACGCAATAAAAATTTACTTTTTTGCGGATTTTTAAGTTTTCATTTTTTTTTACTTGTTCGCACTAATTCGAAATGATAATTTTATATAATGTCATCTAGGCTATATGGACTTGCCATAGCCCGATTTATATTATTGTAATTTTACTACTAGAATTATTTGGAAATTATTTTAAGTGGTCTTTTAATTAACATTTTTCAAAATTATAAAATTAAGATTTAAATACAATTATAATTCGTACGCTGGAATCTTTACCTATAATCATCGTTAAAGCAATACTGTAACATCATTTATTTAATCAATTATACATTAAAGTGAAAGAGCAAATAATTTAGTGTTGTTAACTCCAGTAAAAAATCTTTCATAACCACTACCAGCATAAACTATACCATCAACAATACTTGGACCACAACCAACAGTAGCACCCGTAACAAAATCAAGTAAAATGTTTCCATTTTCAGCATCTAAAGCATATAAGTGGCCGTTGTTATCTCTACTACCATACCAAACAACTCCATTTGAATAGGTTACTGGAGCCGCCCCATTACCTTGTGAAGGATTTGCTGTTTGCCATAATATTTCACCTGTTAATATATCGATTGCTACTATTGCACCTCCAAATGTTGCCGGTTGACTTTTAGGAGATGGTTTTGTAAGTACATACGTTTCGTTTAAGCCATTCGATTGTGATACAAAATATTGTCTTCCATTTCTGAAAAATTATTTGAAGTTAATAATATTTCAAAAGAAAATCAAAAAGATAAAATCAAATACTTACGTAGCAGAACCGAACATTGAACCTCCTAAAATTAATAGTTTCTCGTGAGCAATAAATAATATAATACTGTACAAGATATATCGAAAATTTACCGTTACGACTTCCAGGCCCAGATGTAACGGACCAAATGATTTTTCCTGTGGCAGCATCCAATGCCCATGATTTTCCAGATTTTGAGGTTGCTATCGCGAGTAAAAGACAATCATTTGGCTTAAAACATGCGTTAACAAGTAAAGGAGCTTGAGCAAAATCTAATAATAAACAAATAAAATTGTTAGTAAATAATAAATTTAGTCATCAATTATATTAAAATGATTCGGTAATTTTTACCAAAATCATCCCCGGTAGGATCAGGGCAATTTGGTGCGTTAGGTGAAGTTATACAAGCCGCATTCCAACTATCATAACCAGATAATCTTTGTACCCATTTTACGTTTCCATTTTCAATATCTAATGCAAGAATTGAGTCTAAAAAATTTTTTGGATCATGACATGCTAATTTCCCTTCAGGTGTTGTTGCGTTATTAATACAGTTTGTAACATTTTTTGGAATCTGTATAATTGTAAATTTGTGATATAAATATTATAATTGACATTACCAACTAATAAAATAAATGGTTGATTACCTCATAATTATTACCAGTAGCGATGTAAACTAACTTTTTAATGGGATCAATTGCAGGAGCAGATCCCCAAACTGCATTTCCAGAATACAAATCAGACCTACCATAATTATCAGGTGCCATAAAAGTTCTCCATATAATTTTTCCAGTTTTTAAATCCAATTTAGTAAAACTTCCTCGAAATGTACAACAAACAGCACCCAAATACGCAGCACTTTCCTCATTTGAAGAAACTCCAATGTATACGGCATTGTCAAATATCGTGGGAGATTGCGTTATAATAGCATTTGGGTGATCATCAATTAATATACGCCAAACCAAGTTACCATAAAGATCTACTGCTATAACAAAACCACTACCTCCATCAAGAAGAGGGCTTTGAGTACCGAATACTATAAGTTTTTCTTTTGGATCAATTGCAAGCGTAGTACGACTTATCACATTTGGTCCTGGTTGTGGGAAATAAGTTTTTGTTATATTGATTTTCCAGTTAATTTCTCCCGTTCTTGAATTTGCAGAATATAAAAATCCTGCCCAATCGGGAAAATATACATTATTTTGAAAAGTAACTGGAGTAGCTGAAACTGAACTTTCAACCGGAATAATAAATTTAACCTATTTATATATTTATATACATACATATTTTTATTATATTATAATTGAGTCATTGAAATTTTAATTATTATCTAATAAAAGATATTTATTACCTTTAAAGAACCAACATTTTCGGGAGAGATTATATTTTCAGCATCAGAATTACGATTATTATTGATATTATTTTCACCAGTGCCACCAAAACTTAACCAATCTTCATAAGAGAATACACTAAGAAAATTATATGCGAATAAAATTGATATGATAAATAAAACAGAAAGCGATTTCATTTTTTTTTTTTTTTTAAGGACTTGTAAAAAGGAATGCAAATATTTATAACAAAAAATACAATGTGTTGATTTATTTATCTTTGAATTATTAAGATTTACATTGTTTAAAGAAATTTTTCTAGTTATTATTATAAGACGTTCTATAATAGTTTATTATGCATCTTTTTAACTATAGTTTGCGTTAAATAACCATCAAAATTGCGTCAAAATATAAGATAACTAACCAGTAATGGCAAAATATATTTTCAATGTTTATAGGTGGAACGATTAATAGATTTAAAATCTGCATAGTTCAGTGCCACAGAATTTTTTTAGTTAAAACCTGCTTTAAAATTAGAATCGAATATTGTTTTTGTTTAATTACTTTCTGAATTAACCCTTAATCACTTAATATGAAAGCCAATAAAAATTGATAAACGTTATAATAAGATATTTTTATCTTAAATAGATGAGATTTCACTTAAAGATAATTTGACCAATAAAATTATTTTTTCCGAATCTCGGGATATTTATTTAATTTATTATATTAACAATTACTAGTTATTTGCATAATCATCCTTCATAATTAGTAGTACCATTTATAGTCACATGCATTTCTAAATAAGCCAAGGATATAATCCGCATGTATTAGGAAAATTATATGTAAATTATAATGTTTTATTCAATAACAGACTGTATTTTGGACTGTATTTAGGAACTCTTTTCTCTACCCATCATGACCAAAAATTTTTAAGAAAATAATTTTTATTTTTTCCTATAAGTTAACTGTTAGTTGAGGTAACAGTTCCTACACTTCCTTTCTTTTATGTAAAAATACACTTTAAAGTACTATGGGCTTTGGTTTTTCCTGTACTTAATGGTTATAAAGAGTCTTTACAAGAGTTTACTACTTTGTTGATAACAGTGATAACAATGAAGAAACTGTGGAAAAATATGTTGGTACTAGTTCATACCTCATGGTATTAGTAATATTTAACTTACCTTTTGTTAGTTTATTTTTGTTTATTTTTTGTCAGGGAATTGGTATAACACTTAGTTAAGAATGGTTTCCCATGACAACATACAGATAGATTATTATTTCTTTCTTTCTTAATAAAAAATTTTTGGCAGACTCCATCTGATATATATTCTTAAAATACAAATAGTAAATGGAATGGTAGAATTTTATTTTTTTTAATTGGTTTTAAATAGATTTTTTATCTACCTTTAGAAGTAATCCTATTTATAATATTGAAAATTATCCTTTATAATTAAATTTCACTTACTAATAAAATCTAAAATCTAAAATTTTATTTAATAATAAACAGTTTTATAAAAAAAGCCATATATTTATGAATATGATATATTCAGAAAATTTACTTTATTTATCTATAATATAATAATAAAAATAAAAATTATAGTCTAATCCAGATATAAAATAAACCAGTTCCTTTATATTAATATACATTTAGTTAAAATATATTTTAAGATTATTCTAAGTAGTAGTAGTTATTAGAAAGTTAATATATATTAATAATACTAAGTAGTTAATAGATAATATACAAAATAAATAACTTCATGACTATTTCTATTTGTATACTAGTGTATTTGTACACAGATTATATAATCAGCATAAAATTTCCTTTTATAAAAATATTATTACACAAAATTCTAATTACAGAGATCATCTAAAGTGAGGTAAGTTGCCCAATTTATACAAATTTTTGGCCCGCATTATGGCATTAAGAAATTGCGAATATGACAAATAGGAGTATGACATATAGGATTTTATTAACCAAAAAATTTTTATCACTAAAATACTTAATAAAAATGAAAGAGTAGAGGGGTGTAACATATAGGATTTTATTAACTGAAAAATTTTTATCACTAAAATACTTAATAAAAATAAAAGAGTAGAGGGGTGTGACATTAGTAACAAATATTTTACTATAATCACATGATTTGTTCTGCTTTAGACATTTCCCAATTACAGTTATTTTGAAAAATAAGAAAAAAAATTTTTATGGAATAGATATCGCTTAAAAAGAAAGGTCTGTATCACACAATATTCAAATATGGTAATTTTTAAAATTCTGGTCAGAATTATAAAAAAGTATGGGTGTGACATATAATATATGACAAATAAGATTTTTAACATGAAAAAAATTTTAAGTCCCTGGAATACTTATAGAAAAATGAAAAAGAAAGGGTATAACACTGGATGATAAATAATAGTCATGTGATCTGAGTTTCGCATACTAATGTAAATTAAGAAATTTTCTAACTTCATTTATTCTTAATTAAATTAACAAATCCAGCAAAAATTAAAAGATTATATTAAAATCCAAAAATATATATAAAAAGATTAGAGATAATCAAAAAAATTTTATTATTAGCTGTATGCATTTTTTTCAGAATTAAAAATGGTTAAAGTTATAATAATTTTGGTCATTATTCAAATGTGATGATACATAGGTTTTTATTAGGAATTACTAGTTATATGTAGTTGCTAGTAACTCTTTGATATAATTTATGTTAAAAAGTTATCAGCGATTTAGATCAAGTTATAAGGCAACTTCATAATCTAATTGTAATTTCATAATCTAATAGTAATTTCATAAATTAATAATAATTTTATAATCTAATAGTGACTTTATAATCTAATTACATAACTTAAAAGTAACTTTATAACCAAATTACATAACTTATAGATAACCTTATAACTTATATAATAGTTCTTCATCTCAAATGTCAGATTTCTTTATGGTCTCCTAGCTATTATTTTATTTAGTTCTTATTATATTCAGTTATTTTTTAAGTAACTCTTTAATACTATATAGTTAATGGTGATTTCATCTCTTTATCCTAGTGATAATTTTATAATCAGTTAGCTATTTTTTTCTTCTTGTTTCTGGGTTATTTACATAATAAATTCTATAATGCTGTTATTATTCTTCTACAGTTGTTTAGTTATTTTGTTTTATGCTAAAGATTTTGATCTTTTATGCTTATTTAGATACTAGTACTATATTGAATTTTCGTGTCTATTTGGTTACCTTTCCAAATGTCAAAGTAATATAAAAAAAAGAGACGATAGATGGCACTGTAAATTTGAAATTAATTTTGGCTGACAATATATACAGTTAACTCCCTTTATAGTCACCTCTGTTATAGTCACATTACCCTATATAGTCACTTTAGTTGAGTGTTCCAAATTTTCATATATAAAAACTATCGTTTATAGTCACAAACTACCTATAGTCACTATTACATCTTTTTTTAAAATTTTATATATATGTGATTATAAAAAAATATTTATTAAAATATAATTATTCTATAATCTAATGATCAGATTTCAATAATCTTTAGCTCATTAAGTTCATCTCATTAAAAGGAATCAAATGGTAGTAATTTTATAATGATTGAATCAATATTGACCAAGAAATTCGATTTTAAAGACCAGATTGGCATTTTTTATATGTAAAATTTATGTAATATTAAATATTTTGACTGTATTTTAATTATTACAGGTTCTAGTGATCAGATTTTAATGATCTTAGGCTCGTTAGAATCGTCTCATCAAGAGGAATCTAATGGCTATAAATCTATAATAATTGGAATAAAATTGACAAAATTACTATGATGTGAATATTTAACCAAAATTATTACAATTTATAATTCTAGCCAAAATTACTGATTTAATTATAAGATTTTATTGCTTATAATCACATCTTATCATAGTCACCAAATATAGACTGTCCCAAATGTATGACTATAGAGAGAGTTGACTGTATAATTCTGACTGATCTTTTGAGCATGTGATTTGAGAATCTAATTAGGTGTCATGATAATGATCTGGTAGTATCCAGAATTCTTCTAAAATTACCATAGAACTAGCAAGGAATTAGAGTGGTTCTATTAGTTTGCCAATTTTATGCCACTTTTATATCAGTTTAGATGCTGAATTCTTATGCTCTAAAATCTGGTCAAAATTATAGAGCAAATTTTAACTGAATCTTACTACATCATAGTCATATAATACTATTCTGGTAACAGAACACTCTTATATAGTTATGGGCTAATAATAGGAACATTCTCAGAATATTCCTAAAACTTAATATATATGTATTTGTACCAAAAAATGTTTAAATAAATACAAATCACAAATTCTAAAACTGGATGACAAATCACACTAGATGGCTTATACAATATCACTGATTAAGTTTAATTTTACTTTTTCACTACCTATTTACTATCAGGAACAACTTTACAGAAACCTTGAAAATATGAGCGATGTTGAATTGATACGGGTATGATATAAATTCACTGGTCAAAATCGATGCTATCGGGTACATATCGGGTACATATCGGGTACCTGATATGTACCCGATATGTGTGAAATATGTGTATGCTATTTAATAATACTACACATATCGGGTACCCGATATGTACCCGTCGGATGCAGAAAATCGGTGACATATAACGTACATATCGGGTACATTTCTCATACATATTGGGTAGTTAAATATCGGTTACATATCATAGATTTATTGGGTACCCGATATATTTTAAAAAAATATCGGACAGATATTATACACTTATCGGATAGTGCTAATAAGTATCCTATATATACCCGATATGTATCCTATTTGTATTTGAAATATAAGCATAATTTCATAATTTTCACACATATCGGATAGCCGAAAAGTATAGCATTTATGGGGCATTAATAGTAGTAGATTTATAATTTAAATACAATTGTAATTTAAAAGTAATTTAATTCATTTAATTGTAATTACTGAAAGTTTTATTTATATTTTCAATCGATAATAAAAAAAATATTATACAAAAAATATTATAAAAAAAATTCACTACTCTTTACACAAATTTACAATTAATGTTCACTTGTTTGCTTGTTTTCATTTCATTATATCTATTTAATTTGAAAGAAAGTAAAATGTTAGTAATAAAAGTGTTAGTATGAATATTAGTAGAAGTGTTAGCAAAAGAAAAGGAACGTTAATAAAAAAATTTTTACATTAGAAAGTGTTAGTATTAATGTTAGTATGAAAGTTAGTAGAAGTAGAAAAGGAACGTCAATAAAAAAAAATATAAAGTATAAGTATTAATGTTAGTGTTAATGTTAGTAGAAGTGTTAGTAAAAGTAAGGAATAAAAAATGTTTAACAGTAGAACATTGTTAGTAGGAACGTTAGTAGGAACGTTAGTAGGAGGAAACACATTAGAAAAAAATATTAGTAAGAGTGTTAACAGGATGGAAAAAGAAATTTCAACAAAAAATGTACCTTTGTATTTATTTTTTAGAAAAACCAATAAAGTAAAAAACTCGATAGTAGAACATTGTTTAGGACGTTAGTGAGAAGAAATACGTTGGAAAAATATATTAATAAGAGTGTTAAGAATAACATAATAATGGGAAAAGAAATTTCAACAAAAAATATACCTTTATCTTTATTTTTTAGACAAAAACAATAAAGTAAAAATTTGAGAGAGAGAGAAAAAAGTTTTGAAAAAAAAAAAAAACGATAAATAAATAATTAAATCGTGATCGTGCAATCACATGATCAACAAAATTATCAATTTTTATTGGTTATTTGGGTAATATTATAAATAACATAATAATGGGAAAAGAAATTTCAACAAAAAATATACCTTTATCTTTATTTTTTAGACAAAACAATAAAGTAAAAATTTGAGAAAGAGAGAAAAAGTTTTTGAAAAAAAAAAAAAAAAAAATACGATAAATAAATAATTAAACCATGATCGTACAATCACATGATCAACAAAATTATCAATTTTTATTGGTTATTTGGGTAATATTATATTCAGCCACATCAGCCACAAAATCGGTCACCTATCGAATACACAAGTCAATATTAGCGAAGCAGCACAAACTTGATTATTCACTATTCGTGCTCAACTTGAGTTGATAAAATTATTAAAAAATCACTGATTTTATTAAATTTATCAGAATTTTTATACCTAATTAAAGATGATTAAATTAAGTTTTACTACCGATTTCATTATAACGTTACCAACTTTTTTGTTAATCTTGGATATTTTATTTGGAATTTAAATTGTTCGCTTTGAACTCGAGTTGAACTCGAGTTCAACTCGAGTTTAACTCGTTCGCTCAAGATCTTTGTGTAATGTATTGTAGATCCGTAATTGTTTTATTTGTAGTCTATAATTGGCAAAAGCTTATTATAAACCAAAATAAAAAACACTATTTATTTACGTATCTGTATTATTAGATTTTACCTTTTTTAGATTTGATATATAATTAAAAAAAAGACCTTTATCTTGATATTTTGGAATCACGATCATAACAATTGAGTTTAGGTCAAGTTTAACTTGTTCATTGTGATTGATTGTATTGTAGATCCGTATCTGTATTATAATTAATATAAAGAAGACAGATCATAACAATCATGACATATTTGAGAAATTAGAACAATTTTCGTAAATGTTCTTGAAGGGTAATTAATATAATAATACAAGGTGATAAAAAATTGTTTATAAAAAGAGGTTTCATCTTTTTTTTTTTCTTACAATAAATTTGTTATCGTTATTTTTATTATATATTCTTTTTCTTAAAATTTGTTGCCGTTATTTTTTATTATTATATATTCTTTTTCTTAAAATGCCCGCAAATTGGACTGATGCAATAACTGAATATTTAATAAGATATAGGAGGTAAAAAATTAAATGAAAACTAATAAATAACTTTGATCATATTCTAGTTTTTTTTTCTCTTACGTTTCCTGATCTAAAAATTAAATAAATAATGTAAAGGAGAAGGAACAACTACTACCATGACATACCCGGGAGGGACCGCTCCGAATTCTGGGAGAGCCTAGCTCGAAGAATTCGGAGACGGTTCCGCGTGAGGTTCACTGGCCAACAGGTAGAAAGAAAGTGGAGAAACTTGGTCAGGAATTTTAATGTTAGTAAAATAATAATAAATCATAAAAAAAAATAAAAAAAAATAAAAAATTAATAGTATTAACATTTTTAGAATTTCTGTGAATGGAGGAATGGTGCGCGAAATGGAAGGTGGTCCCGGGAAGGAGAAAGATATTATAGGCAGTTCCGCACAAGGTTTTGGGACAGACCTGGTAATTATTAAGAATTTTTTTAATTTATATTTAAGTTATTTAAGTTCTAAATTTATATATATTTCTTAGGGAACCACCACAGTCGTAGGCGGCGTAGAAACACTGCGCATCGGCGGCCTCGGAATCCGTAAATTATATTTTTTTATTTTTATTTTTTTTTATTTTGTATTTTTTATATTTTATTTTTATTTTTATTTTTTATTTATATTTTTATATTTTTATTATTTTTATTATTATTATTTTTTATTTTTTATTATCTTTTATTATTATTATTTTTTATTAAATATATATATATTTTATATAGTCATCTAATTATTATTTTAATATTTTTACTATTTTATAATTTGATTTGATATCGGCCTATATTCAACTGAAATTAAAAAATTCGACCTCAATTATGAGTAATTAAAGCTTATTATAATAAATTGCTTTTATTCAATAAACATTCATTTTTTTTTTATTAAAGTATTAATTAAATAAACAATCTGTCGTCATATATTATATAATATATTGTAATGATGAAATGTCTCCAATAAATTTTTCATTTAGGCGTGACAGATCTAATACCGCTGATTCTTCCAAAATGTTACTAAAATCTTTCCATAGATCAAATTGAGAGAACTAATCTATCAATTTACAATATAAAATCTTGAAATAATCTTTCACATTTTCAAAATACGTGATCAAACTCATTTTTGCTAAACTGCCGAAACCTTTTGGCGTTTACATGCAATAGTTTCGGCATTTTAATTTAATTTGACGATCATTGATTATCATGATCAATCTATTTTTACGGTTTTCTAAACCATGATTTTTTTTTTATTTTTTTTTTAGGTTGCTGGACTCCCGGACTTGGAATGTAAGTTGGAAGGGGTGGGGGAATTTTTTTTTAATATTAAAGAAACGTTACTAACGTTTCTTTATTTTTTTTTAGGTTGCCAGCCTTCTTGGACGAACCGGACTTGGGAAATGTAAGTTGGAAAGGGTGGTGATTTTTTTTTAATATTAAAGAAACGTTACTAACGTTTCTTTCTTTATTTTTTTTAGGTTGCTGGCCTTCTTGGACGAACCAGACTTGGGAATGTAAGTTAGAAAGGGCTGGGGATTTTTTTTTAATATTAAAGAAACGTTACTAATGTTTCTTTCTTTATTTTTTTTAGGTTGCCGGCCTTCTTGGACGAACCGGACTTGGGAATGTAAGTTGGAAAGGGTGGTGATTTTTTTTTAATGTTAAAGAAACATTACTAACATTTCTTTCTTTATTTTTTTCAGATTGCTGGACTCCGGATTTGAAATGTAAGGAGGGAGGGAGGGATATTTTTTGAATATTAAAGAAACAGTTTTAACGTTTCTTTTATTTATTTTAGGTTGCAGTTTCCCTTGTTCCTCTTGATCCTAACGTGATCACGATTAAGAAAAGTTTGAGCAAACTTTTCTTAAAATTGTATTATAAATGACTGTAACTTTTTTATTAATTTATTGTAATAAAATACGTAATAAAATAAAAATATTAACAATAATAATTATACTTTTAAACACTTTACAAAAAATTTATAACTTGATAATGCATTCAACAAATAAGACAATAAAAATTTTTTGACTACATTAAACGAATTAAAAATTTCTAAAAAGAAAAATCTATAAAGAAAGTAAACTCTAAAAAATTTCTTAATACGTTATATAATATGAAATCTAACGTATTAAAATTTGTATCACATATCGGGTACCCGATATGTGTAAGATAGAACTGTGCCCGATATATATTAAATAACATATCGGTGACCAATAGTTTGGATATCGGGGTCTTGGTAATTAGGCATATTTTGAAGTGTAATAAATCAGGTACCCGATATGTAAAAATACCCGATATTTATCCGATTAGCCGCCGATATATAAGTCCCCGATATGTACCCGATAGAATTGATTTTGACCAGTGATTTCATGTCATAATGGTATCAATTTCTGTGATGATATTATTACAGTCCCCGGCGAAAGTAATGGCGGTCAGTTTTTTTAATATAACACATAAATTTATAATTAAGTTATGAATTTTTTTTTTATTTTCAGAAAGAGGAGTCAAAAATACATATATTTTATTATTTAATAAATATTGGGTTTAACCTCTATCTGTATCAAAACATGCTTCAATTTGATTTTGCATGCTATTATCGTTAATAACCTCGCTATCAATAACTATGCTATTTTCGAAATTATTTCACAGCTTTCTAAATAAATTGAGAAATAGCTTGTACTATTTTTTTTCTTTTTTTGCATTACCATTTTCTTAATATACTGCATCAAAAACAAACAAAAATTCTCATTGGGATTTGAGATCTGGGCTTTAAAATGAACAAAAAAAAAATCATTATTGAAAGAAAAATTTTAAATATCATGGATATAATTATTTTATATCATCATAATAAAAAGCTTACCAATGGTCTAAAAAAACGTTTGATTAGTCAAAAATACACATATTTCAAAGTTATCATGATGAAAATTAAAAAAAATGTGAAATGATGATCATTTCGATTCTGGCAGTAATTTTTTATGATATAAGTTTAGTGTGACACTTTGAATAAAATATTCAGAATTTTGGCATTTTTTGTAAGAAAGGGATACATTGTTTTATAGGAATGCAAAAATTTCCAGTTCAATTAGAAATTTCCTAAAAGTTTGTTTCATGAAAAAGTTACCAGCTTCATAAGTAGAATTTATTGTAATAGAAACTATTGTGGGTAATAAAACAGAAATAATGTCAGTAATTGAAATTACTTTTTTTTTATTGCTTTTTAAATGAGCATATCACTGTTCAATTTGGTATAATAAGTAATGATTTAAACGAGGTAGTAATGAAGTTATAACCAAATTAAGAAGCGGTATTCTCACCGCCATTACTTTCGCCCGGGACTGTATAATGTTGATTTGATATCGTTACTTCATCACTATAATTTATCGCGAAAATATCGTGATGATATCTATTCAAAAGAATATCAAATCAGCACAGCCTTGATATCATTACGATGTTAGTAATTTTAAAAAAAAAGGTGATATATTTGCGATATTGATTTGATATCGTCACTTCATCCCACAATTTATCGCCAAGATATCGTGACAACATTTATTTAAAAAAATATCTGATTGGTATAGTCTTGATATCGTTACGATATTGGTAATTTCAGGGATAAAAAAAGATGTATTTACGATATTGATTTGATATCGTTACTTCATTGCCGCAACTCATTTGTGGTATCGCAACTCATCTGCAATACCGCAAATATTAAACTTTTTTTTTTTATAACTTTTATATGTATAACGTGCTGCCATATTATTAAAATAAAATTCTGATATTTTTATACGATTAAGCAAGATTACATAAAAATATACTATGGGACTTTGACTACTTCTATATGTCGCTGCCACAGAGGTTGTTGAGATTGCGGTTGCAAAGGCTTCCAAATTTTAATAAGAGAATTCTTTTTACGAATTTCTTGTTTTTGTATAGGTTTATTACGATATTGAGAAGACATTTTTAAAACTTGTTTGATGATGATTCTACAGGTTAAAATGTGAGTCAAAAATTTTTTTTTTCTTCTTATTTTTTTTTATTATTATAAATCAATTCTTTCATTCCTTATTTTTGCATTGATTTTACCACATCATGATCGAGTATGATTAATATGGTGGTCAATTTTAAAAGAAAAAAAATATTTTTTTTGATATACTTTGATGTATTTTTCATATGATTTTAGATATTGAGAATTTGGTAAGAGAAGAGTTTTTTTAATTACTACTTTAACGAAATGTACTAACACTTGTTCTTTTTTTTAGATACTTTACAGAAACTTGGGATTCTAAGGCGACATTGATTCGATATCGATTCGAGATATTCACGATATCGTAATTGAAAATCGAATCGACATAGTTAAGTTTGAACTTAAATATGCTGATTTGATGTTGATTCGATGTTGATTTGTGACGGCATCGAATCAACATCAAATCGACACACGATTCAATATATTAATGGCATCATAGTGATATCATTAAAAGTTTAAAAAATATTAGTTTGATATCAAAACTATATTGTATCAAATCGACATCTCAAAACTATTGTTTCAAATTTTAAATACCTACCCAATGTCAAATCGACATCAAATTAACACCTCAAGAATAGTGTTCAAATATTAAGGCATTTGCTCGACATCAAAACTATATTGTTCAAACGTTACGAGAACATCGCAGAAATTTTATTTAAATTTTAAAATACCTGCCCAACATCGTAACGACATCATACCGACATCAAATTAACATCTCAAAAATATTGTCCAAATATTAAGACATTTGCTCGACATCAAAACTATATTGTCCAAACATTGAGACAACATCACAGAAATGTTATTTAAATTTTAAAATAGATACCCAACGTCGTAACTACATCATACCAACATCAAATCAACACCTCAAGAATATTAAGATATCTGCTCGACATCAAAACTATATTGTGCAAACATTGAAATAACATCGCAGAAATGTTATATAATTTTTAAAATAGATACCCAACGTCGTAACTACATCATACCAACATCAAATCAACACCTCAAGAATATTAAGATATCTGCTTGACATCAAAACTATATTGTGCAAACATTGAAATAACATCGCAGAAATGTTATTTAATTTTTAAAATATCTACTCAACGTCGTAACTACATCATACCAACATCAAATCAACACCTCAGGAATATTGTTTCAAATATTAAAATATCTGTTCAACACCAAACCTATATTGTACGAACATTGAGACAACATCGCAGAAAAATTATTTCAAATTTAATATATCTACTCAATGTCGAAACTACATTGTACCAATATCAAATTAATATCTCAAGAATATAGTTTTTAAGTATTAAACGTCTGCTTGATATCAAAATTATATTGTGCAAATACTGAGACAACATCGCAAGGATATTATTTTCAAATTAAAATATCTATTAAATGTCGAAACTATATTGTACCAATATCTTGTTTTCAATATAAAAATTGTATTGTGTTGACGAATCGATAGTAATACGGTTTAATTAATACTTTTTGCTATAGAATAAATGTTATTATGAAAAATAAATATTACAAAGAATAAAATATTATGAAAAATAAAATATTATGAAAAATAAAATATTATGAAAAATAAAATATTATGAAAAATAAAATATTAAGAAGTACAAAGTATTATGAAGAATAAAATATATGGTAGATGCTAATAAATCGAAAGGACAACTTTAGGAACCATCGATAGTAAACTTCTATAATGTATCTGATATTGCAGTAGTATACTGCAAAGAAATCAAGAAAGCCCTACCAAACGGAATATTTGGAAAATGATGTTAATTATCGTCGCAATGTTTTAGCTTGCTAATTAATGATCCTGGAATTTTACCTATCACATCGGCTATATCACATCGGCATTAGAAACAATCATTCATCATCTTTCAATGACGTACCGTACCCACATTTTTGACTCCAATGACCGTTTCTCGTCTAATCAACTTCTTACTCACGTGGAACTAAATATAGTATTATTTTTGCCATTGACATCATAGAAATACCATATACAAAGCAATGTAGCAATTAATCATAATACATTAGCGTTTGACATACCTCATTGCCTATCTGGACCAAATATTTTTCTTATTTTATGTGGCGTTATCACAATTTCTTTTTCGCCTTTTTCGCAAAGAATTGGTCAGAAATTACGTACTAATCACATGTTTTAAAACACTCATCAATGACCATATGCACAAACTTGATTTGACCGTCGAGACCTTACCATGACTGATAATCATATTATATAAAGATCCTTGGTCACTTTAATCTATACTTTCGTGTAGAAGGATTTTAGCCAGGCTAGGGTCCGTGCGGTATCCAAGTTTTCACCGTAGTTATATTTTTTTCAACGTTTCTCTGTGTAATAGATAAAGAATTGTTTAATAAAATCAAGTTATGCTTCAAGTCTAGTCAGTGCCTTGGTATAACAAAGTCATGATTAATAATGACAACAGAAAACCTAATTTAATTCACAATAAACATCAGAAGCTACACCCTGTAGCAATCTCTGACAAGTTTGCAAAAACAAAACGCAAAAAATATGATTACTGTGACCTGAATAAATTAAGACTTACCTGAATATAACAAACCTTTAGTTGTGTTATTGCCGAAATTCGTAATAAGCAAAATATATATAAAAAAAAAAATTCGAATCTGACATAAACAATTACTTACGTTCTTCATTGATGAAATGGAGATAGTTTTCTTTTTTGGTTGTAGCCATGCACTTCTAAATAACCTAGAAACAAAGTTCTTTTGGGCCCTTTCTGCACGTACCACTCGACGTGTCTTAGGACGTGTCAGAGCTTATGTAATTTGTTTCTTATTTGAATTGCCTCGAGATGGGTAATAAATTCAGACAGAAATGTAAAGACTAGAGAGAATAATATACAAATATGAAACAAGTTTCCTGAAGACAAAAAAGAAATAGTAAATCAAAGAAAACGCGTCTTTATGATTGTAAACTACGGAAGAGAAATTTTTATTTTTTGCAGAACTTGTTTATCTATTATATGCTACAATAACAGTCTTGATTGGACAATCAGGATGGTGACACATGATGGTTTAATTTCTTCTTCACGGATTCGCGGTCGTTTCGACAGATATTTAGATAAGCAGGTCTCGTCTTCTTGTTCTCCCTAATGTGGCAAATGTGGAAAGAGATGGGTTTTATTTTACTTTAGGATTAGAAAGTTCAAATCATACGTTTTTATTAAAAAAAAACTAATTGTAATTAAGTATCGTCTCAAATATCATTAAAACATCGCTTCGATGTCATCACAATATCGATCAACCATATTTTTCTTTTGTACTGCAAATATTGCAAAAATGAAAAAAAAAAATTATAATTGTTATTTATACTAACTGAATCGTTAGCAATAATTATATTGATACTATCAGTAGATAAAAAAAAAATAACGTTTTGTTTAAAAATATAAAACACATAGTAACTATGATATTGAATAAATACTACCACGAACGAAATTGTACAAAATAAACAAAAATTAATTATATTGCTTTAAAATAATAATTATTTTTGATCCAACTCTTATTTGTACTATTGTAATGATCTTGACATCCCGGATTGCAATTATGAATAAAATGTACTTTATTTACACTATCAATTGCACTGATCGGAAAAATGCTCCTCCATCTTTGACTTTATATGGTTCGAAGGTAGTAGAGAGGGCATTCCAATACTGGATGTTCCCGATTATTATCTTCAAACCAATCTATGACTATGAAGGCATAATACTTCTCATTATTACCTTTATGTTTGAAGATTCCTCTGATGATAGTGTAAGATTCGTTAAAATCTTCATCATTAATCATAATAAAATCATTAAGGTGTAAGGTCACTTTTGCAAAGGTACCATTTTCCTCTTCAATTGTATATGATGCAAATTCATACCAGCTTATTGAATTACTGTATATGAGTGCAGCGCCGCCTAATCTCATATCTTTGTATGATTCTGACAATTCGCTTTTGAAATTTAATATATTTTGGAGAAGATTATCCCAATTTTTCTTGGACATTCCTCTTTTTAAAGATATATTGGAAATAAATTCTACTGGTGATGTAACTAAATTTTTTAAAAAAGTTAATACTACTACAAATGCATATAAGAAAATTGAAACAAAATTCCTTTAAAACATCACCATCATCATCATTAGAAATTTGCTCTTCATTTGAGGATTTGTCTTCGGTAAGGTACCAGTCTGACAATAAATAACCTAAACTTGTAAAACTGGCACAAGGTCTTGTAAATCTTGGATCAATTCCACCATCGGATAAATGCCAAATTGCAAAGAGAGTATTATATCGTTTTATTAAGTCCAAATCTATATCTTTATGATTTGTATTTGGCACAATTCCTTTGAAAATGCGGTGAACCATTTCCTTAATTCTGACTTGAGTATTATTAAGAGTTCCAAAGGTTTGAGCATGCATTGAAAGGTGCATATTTATATGTAAATTTGGCAGATTAATAAAATCTGCAAAAACCTGTTAAAAAAAATATTGTTAGGATATTTAAGGATATTACTTTTCCAAAATAGTATTATATACCTTTGGAAGTATTATTAACTCATCTTGAAGACATTTTTGCAGGCTTTGATAACTTCCTGTTGTGAATTCACTACTGAAAACAGCTTTCATTGTCTTAGCAACATGTATCCAGCATGAAATAACACTCTTTGGTACAAGATCAATTTGGGCCACCCCAGTATTTTTCTTAATTGTTGCTGCTTCGCTTTCCTTTAAACTTGATGGCTTTAAAAAGATTTAGTAAACCAGCAAATTAATAAAGATATCATAATTGTTATACTTCAGCGCGAATTAAATTTTAGAATGATGAAAATTTCAGCAGCAAAGCCAAATCCAAATTAACATAACCATCCAAAATCCACTATCCAAAGCGTCCAGGTAGATACAAAATAAAAAAGATAAAAGAATATTAGCAAAGTTCACTAGAGTTCCTAAAAAGCCCGTTCCTCATACCCGTTCCTCACCTTATTCGTGAGACTCTAATTCCAAAAGTGGCGTTCTTATTCCAATTCCATTCTTCCTTAGTCTTAATAAAATTATTCGCTTTTTAAAAAGTTTTTTTAAAAAAATTTTATTTTAAAACCGAATATATACTGTATATATATATAATATATAATTCGGCTAAGAACTGGAAAAGAAATAAAATAAAATAAACTAATAAATTTTGTTTATAAAAACCGAAAAAAAGATAATAAAATTTTGGTTATAAAAACTGATAAAAAAATTTAAAAAACCGAAAAATAAAATAAAATAAAAAAAAAAATTTAGTAACGATTGGGATCCAATCAAATTTGATCGTTGAAATTATTTCAACATTACGTATTATGTCAAAAAAAATGGCTATGCCGAAATTATTATGGCAGATTTTTACAGACGTAATGCCAAAAGTTTGAAACCGTAATTAATTCGCGCTGAAGTATAATAGTAAGAATACTATTTAAATGTTACCTTCAAAAAACGGTATAATATAAATGGCATTATCATTGCAAGTTGGAAATAATCCGACATCATAAAGCTGGCATGGTGACTAATCAGATTTGGTAGACGAGACCATTTTTTTGGTTTTTCGAATTCTTTCCAAACTTCTATAAAATCATCTTCACCTTCCCGTGAAAATAATTCACATGTCAACTTGAGAAGGCATCCAATTTTTCCTGCGGTTGCATGATAGACATCCTGCGGAGTCTGTAAATGTCTATCCCTCTTTAAGTTATCCAAGATGCTAGGCTGCGGCCTCAGACCATATTGTGAACCGAGATGTTTTTTTGCTGACGTACCGTTTTCTCGTAATATTTCTTTAAATTGATTGTCAGTAACGTGATGATATCTCGATATTTTTTGTAGGTCTTGATTAAAATCAGTTAATGAATTATAAGATACCGAACAAGTGCGACAGCCCTTCATGGCATTGTGTCTTAATACCCCAGCCATATCATTTCCTTGGGGCAAATCAGCGGTCACAACACCCAAACCAGCTATCACCCAAGCATCTTGGCCATTTACTTTCATTAATTTTCCTTGTTCAAATTCTTTCATTTCAGAAATAAATGGCTGAATAAACTCATTAAAATTGCCACCGAATGGGACAAATCCAAGAACAAAATGGTTTTTAAGCAATTTTCTTTCATGAGAGGGCATATTTCCGAATTGCAAGTATATGCCTCCTAATGAATGATACACATTTCTATATGTACCAAAATTATCATAATACAAATCAATAAACAACTTATACACTGGCAAAGATGATGGTGGTAATCTTAATGTGATATAGTCAGAAGGATGTTGATATGAAAATATTACATCACGAATATGCCAACGGCTTTGGTATCTATATATTATCTCGGTAATTCGTAATGCGGTTTCAGGAACGTATTGATGCTGGTATACTATCATTACATTAGCTTTTTCAAGGACTTGGGAAATTGCAATCATTTGATATGCCTCATCCTTCAGCCATACTTCACCAGCAATAGAACGTTCTTGCCTAACTCTCCCTTTAAAAATTTCAGGCAAATTATCATAACTTACAACTTCCTGAATTCTCAGCCGATATTCATTATTGGCATTTTTTAAAATTGCCCTCAACCTGCCAAGTTGCCGTTCATTATTATAATGATAATAAATAAACTCACCAGATTTATATATCACTATCATATTATAAACAAAATAATTAATATGATGGTAACAATACAGGGAATTGATAATATGATTATAAATACCTTCTAATATCTTTATTTGATCATCACCAAAAAGTGGTGATTCTCCCCACAATGTACCGTGCCAATGTTCTGATTTTGTTTCAGAATCAATTCCAGGACCAAAGTACATGCACCTAAGTATTGAGGGATTATTAAGGACATACCAAATAATGTCTCTGATAGAAAATTGGTATGCATTCTTTATTTCTTTAGAAATTGAAGGAGTTTTTTTTGATAAAATGGAGATAGGTTTTGCTGATATAGGAATAAGAGGAAGACGTTTTCTCCATTCTCGAAATCTTCGAATATTCTTCACTACATGGCTTGGATTGAATTTGGAATTATGAAGAACGTCAACAAGATCTTCATAAGCACTTGTAGAGATATTATGCTTTTGTAACCAGCAAAAAAGTGAAGCAGTCGTAAAATTTTCAAAATATGGAGCGAATTTTCCATCACCATTATAGGATGGCATTTTATTTTTATTATGTGCTTCATCGACAATTTGACGATGATCATCACCTCCTGTTTCTGCTTCTTCCTCTTCCTCTTCTCCTCCTTCTTCTGTCTCTTCCTCTTCTTCCTCTTCTCCTCCTTCTTCTGTCTCTTCCTCTTCTTCCTCTTCACCTCCTTCTTCTGTCCCTTCTTCTTCCTCTTCCTCTTCATTATATAAATTATCGAATGCATATTGTGAGATTATATCATTATTATCGTATTCATATTGTGAAATCATATCATCATCTTTATGATCATATTGAACCTCCATGTCATCATTATTTTTCGGTAAAGGCGGTGATATTTGCATGTTGGTCCGGTAAGAGTGACTAAAGGCAGTGGTTGATGAGGGTGCAAGCGTTGCAGTTCTATTAGTAAAATGATTTCGAATTCGATATCGTTGTTCTGATTCTTCAGTAGTGTTGTAAATATATCGTTTTCTCATGGTTAATTAGACTTTTATAATACGATAAGAAATTTGGTTATAAATGATAGAACCGAAGAAAATAAGTCTGATTATATATAATTTTTTGTACATTATAACGGGGAGATAAATTCAAAATACAGTGCACAATGCACGCGTTTAATGCATAGGTTCACAAATTCATTTTCAAATTAGAGTTTTGAGTATCAGCTTATATTGGATGAAACGATTCAGATAGTTCGTCCGAAATGGAAAGCCCGATAAATTAAAAAAAAAATTTTAATGCATAATGTTATAATAAAACTCAAGAATTTTATTTAAATTTATTGCTTAAAGTAGTTATTTAGGTACGATAAACATTTATTAATATTATTGCTTGTTTATTAATCGGATTACATTCATTTATAACTGAAAATAAGAAAATTAGAATATATTAACTATAAGCAAAAATTGAAGAATAAATAATAAATATGTACCGTCAAATTATTAGCGATGTCAAGACCGCTTCGTGACAGAATATATATATCCCTAGTGATGTGATCTAATTTCTTGACCGCTTCAAGGTCCTTAGACTTCCAATGGATCTTGAAGCTTTCACGCGTAAATTCTATTAATTTTTCCAACGAATTAATTTTTTTTAATTCGTTTACATCAACGACGGCAAGTTGACGTCGTAGTATTTTCTTAACGACTACTTCCTCTGAGATATATTCATTGACCTCATGGTCAGAGAACTCCCTAGAATAGTAAGAAATATAAACTCGAATAATAATAATATTATATTATTAAACTAATAACGAAATAGTTATTACCTATTTGTTCCTTGCATGTCTTTTACAAGCAATATGATTGCTTCGTTAAATTTGTTGTGGTAATCGGTGAACTTTTTACTGGCATCTTGCACCAGTTTTTCGGCCTCTTTTTTGAATGATGCAAGGTTGAATATTTATAAACGAGTTGTTGTAGGGCGGAACGCGGAGGGTGTCGACTTCTTAAAAATAAACATTTTAATTCTTCATCGAAAAGCCTATAATTGTCCTATTAATATATAATAATATAACGTTATTAATTGTTTCCTTATCTGAAATGGCACTATTAGCCAATCATAAATTTTTCCATATGATATTACGTTATTGGTATTATCATAAGATGCAGGCTTTGAAACTCCAATATCTTGCGATTTCGCAGTAAGCATTTGGTTGGCTAAATTTAATATTTCTGGATTAGCGATTAACCAATTACAAATTTGTAGTTGGTTGGTCATCTCCTCAAATTGAGGAGGAATATCTTATATTACATTATAAGTAAAAAAAAAATCAGTATTCATTTATTGTACAGTAAACAGTAAAAGAGTAAAATTAATATATAAAAAAAAGGTTTACCATCTTGATCACTTTCACTTTCTTCGTTTCTTTCTCTTTCTTCTTTCTCTCTTTCCATCCTATCTCTTTCTCTTCTCTCTTTTTCTCTTCTTTCCTTTTCTCTTTTGTCTCTTTCTCTACCTTCTCTTTCTAATTCATTTTCTCTTCTTTCCGTTTCTCTTTCGTCTCTTTCTCTACCTTCTCTTTCTAATTCATTTTCTCTTTCTTTCCTTTTCTCTTCTTTCACTCTCCCTCCTCTCTATTTCTCTCTCTTCTTGTTGAAGGGCGTTTTCACGAACTCTATCACGAGAAACTATTATGATAATATTAATACGTGACACTTCTTACATAAATAAAAACCAAGATATACCTTTTGTTTGTTTGTTACGTTTGTTCATTTTTTTTTAACGTTATGAACTTGTTAAGATGATTGTAGGATATTATATACAAGAAATATTCAGGGTCTAGAATTTCGATATTGAATCAACTATATGTACGTAGGGCTCCGATCGGTTTCGGTAATTACCGAACCGTACCGACCGGTTTCAGTATCGGAGCAGTTTCGGTTTTATGATTTATCGAACCGAAACTTTCGGTTTCGGTATCGGTTTTGCGATTTACCGAACCAATTTACCGATAATAAAAACGTTTTTTTTTTATAAGAAAAACGTAAATAATGTAGTTAAAAAAAATGTTGCGAAATGTTTTTTACATAAACGTTTGATATAAAAAATAACGTTTCACAATGTTATTTTTGCAGAACTTGTAAAAAACGTTGCGAAACGTTTTTTACATAAACGATTTGATAAAAAATAACGTTTCGCAACGTTATTTTTGCGAAACTTGTAAAAAACGTTGCGAAACGTTTTTTACATAAACGATTTGATAAAAAAAAATAACGTTTCGCAATATTATTTTTGCGGAACTTGTAAAAAACGTTGCGAAACGTTTTTTACATAAACAATTTATTATGAAAATAACGTTTCGCAACGTTATTTTTGCGAACATTGTGAAAAATGTTGTGAAACGTTTTTTACATAAACGTTGATATAAAAAAATAACGTTTTGCAACGTTATTTTTGCGAAACTTGTAAAAAACGTTGCGAAACGTTTTTTACATCAGAAATTTAATATAGAAAACAACGTTTTGCAACGTTATTTTCCTTTTTATTTAAAAACGTAGCGAAAACGTTTTTATAAAACGATTTAATATAAAAAAAACGTCTCGCAACGTTTTTTTTTGTCACTTTAATAAAAAACGTTGCGAAACGTTTTTTTTATGGATGATTTGATAAGAAAAAATCGTTTCGCAACTTTTTTTTTGCTAAACGTTGCGAAACGTTTTTTTACTAAACTCGTTTGGTAAATCGGTTCAGTTTTCGGTAATTACTGATCGGTTTCGGTAATCATTAATACTGATACCGATTAATTCAGTTCGGTATCGGTTTTTTGCAAAAAACCGAACCGAACCGAACCGATCGGAGCCCTATATGTACGGTTTCTAATCATATCGTATCTTCATATTCAAAATTCCTATTTTTGATTTAGAAAAACGGAGAGATTAAACTTAATTTCATATTTTGAATCATTACAGAAGTTAATTTCGTAATCTAATAGGATAAATGCGGAAAATATTCAGGGGCCAAGATTTCAATATATCAACTATATTATGTGCAGTTATACGGTTATCGTGTTGTCATGTTCAGAAATTCCTATTTTTGATTTAGAAAAACGGAGAGATCAAACTTAATTTCATATTTTGGATCATTACAGAAGTTAATTTCGTAATCTAATAGGATATATGCGGAAAATATTCAGGGACCAAGATTTCAATATTGAATCAACTATATGTACGGTTATACAGTTATCGTGTCTTCATATTCAAGATTCCTATTTTTGACTTTAAAAAATGGAGAGATCAAACTTAATTTCATATTTTGAATCATTACAGAAGTTAATTTCGTAATCTAATAGGATAAATGCGGAAAATATTCAGGGGCCAAGATTTCAATATATCAACTATATTATGTGCAGTTATACGGTTATCGTGTTGTCATGTTCAAAAATTCCTATTTTTGATTTAGAAAAACGGAGAGATCAAACTTAATTTCATATTTTGAATCATTACAGAAGTTAATTTCGTAATCTAATAGGATATATGCGGAAAATATTCAGGGGCCAAGATTTCAATATATCAACTATATTATGTGCAGTTATACGGTTATCTAATCATATCGTGTTGTCATGTTCAAAAATTCCTATTTTTGATTTAGAAAAAATGGAGAGATCAAACTTAATTTCATATTTTGGATCATTACAGAAGTTAATTTCGTAATCTAATAGGATATATGCGGAAAATATTCAGGGACCAAGATTTCAATATTGAATCAACTATGTTATGTGCGGGTTATACGGTTTAATCTAATCATTCGTGTCTTCATATTCAAAATTCCTATTTTTGACTTTAAAAAAACGAAGAGATCAAACTTAATTTCATATTTTGAATCATTACAGAAGTTAATTTTGTAATCTAATAGGATAAATGCGGAAAATATTCAGGGGCCAAGATTTCAATATATCAACTATATATGTGCAGTTATACGGTTATCGTGTTGTCATGTTCAAAAATTCTATTTTTGATTTAGAAAAACGGAGAGATCAAACTTAATTTCATATTTTGAATCATTACAGAAGTTAATTTCGTAATCTAATAGGATATATGCGGAAAATATTCAGGGCCAAGATTTAATATATCAATTATATTATATGGCAGTTATACGGTTATCTAATCATATCGTGTTGTCATGTTCAAAAATCCTATTTTTGATTTAGAAAAACGGAGAGATCAAACTTAATTTCATATTTTAGATCATTACAGAAGTTAATTTCGTAATCTAATAGGATATATGTGGAAAATATTCAGTGGGGCCAAGATTTCAATATTGAATCAACTATGTTATGTGCGGTTATACGGTTAATTCTAATCATATCGTGTTTCATGTTCAAAATTCCTATTTTTGATTTAGAAAACGGAGAGATCAAACTTAATTTCATATTTCGGATTATTACAGAAGTTAATTTCGTAATCTAATAGGATATATGCAGAAAATATGCAGGGTCCAAGATTTCAATATTGAATTCAACTATATATACTGCAGTTATACGGTTATCTTAATCATATCGTGTCTTCATGTTCAAAAATTCCTATTTTTGATTTATAAAAACGGAGAGATCAAACTTAATTTCATATTGCATATTAAAGAAGCTAATTTTCGTAATCTAAACAGATGACTGTAGGATATATTGCGGAAAATATTCAGGGACCAAGATTCCATCAATTTTTGTTTGAGCATTGAATAACTACATTTTTATTTTATTTATATTAGTTTATTATGCGATAGAAACATAAAATGAAAATACAATAAACAATAAAATTGCTATGTATTTTAAATCAGTGTCAAGCTCTCCTCGCTGTATATAACAAGAATAAGTGATGATAGTGGATCATGGTCATTTGGTCATATCGTATCTTCATATTCAAAATAGATTCTATTTTGATTAAAAAGCGGAGCAATCAACTTGATTATGTCATCTTGTTTGGTAACAGGGTTCAGATAACATTAACTGAAAATATCCGAATCTGTGCAGATTACAATATTAACTGAATACGTGAAATATCCAGTCCTCTAAATTAAATATCGCTATAACATAAATAATTTAATTTATATTAATTAGTCTTTAACATTAGCGTATCATATTAAACGATCCTTTTTTTCGTTTGTAAGAAAAGATTTAGTGCAACAATTCGCAGAGGATGGATATATATGTAACTACAGGGGAAGTCCCCTGCTAATCATTATTCTGCTAATGAAAATCGAAAATCATGTAATTTTTATAATTAAAAGAAATCACAAAATTTCTCTTTACTAGTAATTGCATGTGATAGAGTAGTTAGCATAACACCAGGTTTCAGGTTGATTACTATGCTACCTTATAGCAATTATTCTCGTAGAGTTTATCGGGTGAAAATTTCCCATATCCTATTAAGGCAGGCGAAATTTCCCAGTTAAACCTTTACAATACTTTTTTTTATTTATTATTTATTAGTAAGATAATATATTTAAACATGATATGTACAGATAAATGTAAAATATTATTTATTAAATTATAAATGGTTTTTCAAAAAAGTAACCTTTTACTTAAAAATGAAATTATTCATTAATTATAAAACTGAAATTTATTAAAAAATTATTTAATATCTAAAAAATTTACTGACTTGATTGTGTTAAAGTGCTCATCCATATGATGATGATGAGGGTAATGGCCGCGGTGTAGACGACGATGATTGTGCTAATATAATAAAGCTTTAATTTAAGTTTATGTTCTTTCTCCTGGCTTGAAATTTGCTCTAAAAAATATCGATCCACTTTAATAGATATGCGTTCTCCGCTCAGTTTGTTGTTTAATTTGGCAATTATTTGTTCTCCAGCTGTCTCAACAGCTTTTGAAATTCTTGGTACATTATCTGGAGATAGAAATTTCGATTTCTTTTTTGTTGAAAATTTCTTCTTGTTGTCATTTTTTTTTCTCCTACGTCAGGCCGTTTTCCTAGAATATTAAAAGAAAATATTTTTTTTTTTTATCGAAAAATAGATGCAATTTTTAATTTATTATGGAGGTTCAATAATTTTGGAAATCTATTGTCAAAATTAGTTTAATACAACGTAAAATTATTTTAATCTTATCCAATAAACTTCGCAAACCGTGATTTTTTTTATTATTAATTATCATAAAGGAACGGCAATCCATCCTTTAAAAAAAATTTCTCGTGATTTGACTTTGTGGACTGTGACTTTTTTTTTTTAATTAATTATTATCATAAGAACGGCATTCGAATGCCATCCTTTAAAAAATTATCTCGTGATTTGTAACTTTGTGGACCGTGGACTTTTTTTTTTATATTAATTAATTGATCATAAGAAAGGCATTCGAATGCTATTCCTTTAAAAAAATTTCTCGTGATTTGGAACTTGTGGACCGTGACTTTTTTTTTTATTAATTAATTATCATAAGAAAGGCATTCGAATTCCATTCCTTTAAAAAAATTTCATCGTGACTTTGAACTTGTGACCGTGGCGACTTTTTTTTTTATTAAATTATTATCATAAGAAGGCGATTCCGAATGGCCATTCTTAAAAAAATTTCTCGTGATTTGACTTTGTGACTGTGACTTTTTTTTTTATTACATTAATTATCATAAGAAAGGCATTCGAATTGGCCATCCTTTAAAAAAATTCCTCGTGATTTGAACTTTGTGACCCGTTGACTGTTTTTTTCTTAGTTATTAATTATCATAAGAACGGCATTCCGATGGCCATCGCTTTAAAAAATTTCTCCGTGATTTGAATTTTGTTGGACTGGTGACTTTTTTTTTTAAAATTAATTAATTATCATAAAGAAAGTGCATTCGGATGCCCATCCTTTAAAAAAAATTTTCTCGTGATTTGAACTTGTGTGACCGTGGACTTTTTTTTATTAATTAATTATCAATAAGACCAGGCATTCGAATCCATTCTTGTAAAAAATTTCTCGTGATTCCTATCCAAATAAACTTCGTAGTTGAATAACAATTGTTCTGGTTAGAAATGGATATAGTGTATTATTATTTTTTTGATTCT
This sequence comes from Rhizophagus clarus, assembly GCA_015698045.1. Lineage (NCBI taxonomy): Eukaryota > Fungi > Glomeromycota > Glomeromycetes > Glomerales > Glomeraceae > Rhizophagus > Rhizophagus clarus. The sequence goes on along the minus strand of BLAL01000182.1, from coordinate 4,649 downwards.
TATTTACGAAGAAAAATTTAAATTTTTTTGTGTAACTGAATTAACCAATTACAATTTTGATATTTGTTATTATTACTACATCAGATCATTTCAACTTATAATGAATTTCCCTTGTTATATTTGTGATTCTAGAGGCATCTTAGTCTTAAAAATTTAAATATATTTTAAGTGTGTCAAATGATTAATTATGTGCTGTGCCTGCGTAAAAAATTTTTCAGTTATTTTACATCATTTAAAAATATCTTATTATTTTAATTACATGCGTATGCTATGTGCCGAATAACAATGAAGATCTGCAATCAATTAGATGGACAACAAAAACCTGATCGCCATTATAAGTGTACATTTTTAAATTTAGGATTACATGACTTGGGCTAATTCCTCGATGAAAGCACATATTATTTAATTAAATTTTTTTATTATTGATTGTGTAAACTGAATTAACCAATTACAATTTGATATTTATATTATTACTACATCAGAATCATTCCAACTTTATAATGAATTTCCCATTGTTATATTTTGTGATTCTAGAGGCGTCTTAGTTCTTAAAAATTTTAAGTGTGTCAAATAATTAATTATGTGCTGTGCCTGCGTAAAAAATTTTTCAGTTTATTTACGACATTTAAAAATATCTAATTACATGCGTAATATTTAAAAAAAATGTGCCATTATAAATGCCGATCAGATTTTTGTTGCTAACAATCGACATCTAATTGATTGGCAGATCTTCAAATATTATAATGTGTCGGCCTTCCACGGTCACTTAAAAAATATCATTATTTTAATTAACTCGCGTAATTATAGCACTAAGATTACATGATTTTGACTAATTCCTCGATGAAAGCACATATTATTTAATCGAATGGTGTTTATCATATAGTACAATTAAAAAATATATATATAAAAAGAGATAAAATTCCTTTTCAAAAAAATCAGAAAAATCATCATAATAAACAATCAAGAAATTTGTCTGGTTTCGTAAATTTTAAAAATGTCCCAACCTTCGCCATCATTTTCATCCTGAAGATAAATCCAATTCAGAACTTCCATTAGAAAATTCTCCGTCCTTAGAAAATAATGAACAAATTGCGACGGCAGGTCCGTCAGATGAACAAATTGTGACGGCAGTCCGTCAGATGAACAAATTGTGACGGCAGGTCGTCAGATGAACAAATTGTGACGGCAGGTCCGTTAGATGAACAAATTGTGACGGCAGGTTCGTCAGGCGAACAAATTGTGATGGCAGGTCTGTCAGATGAACAAATTGTGACGGCAGGGTCCGTTAGATGAACAAATTGTGACGGCAGGTTCGTCAGACGAACAAATTGTGATGGCAGGTTCGTCGAGGAAAAGGAAGGACGAAAAGCCTATTGAAAGTAAAGAAGCAAAAAAAGTCAAAATTAATCTCGGTAGGAAACTTGAAAGAAAAAGGTAAAATATATATATTAATTATATACATATACTATTCTAATAGCTGTAGAATCATACATTATGTAAAAAATCTGACTTTTTTTATGAGAATCTGTTATTAATTATCGCATTACAAATTTATTTTATTCAAGACACAATCGAAATTCTTTCGAAGATCATTACGAAGTCCAGCAATTTCTAGAAAATATTCCCGCAAATACTTTGAAAGACGGGTTGGTTGCTCTAAAGAGCATGAGTGGCAGCAATTGTAAAAAAATAATTTTGGAATATAGATGAACAAAAATTGACTGCAGTACTTCCGTCGGGTTCACTAGATATAAAACCGACATTTTACATGGCTGATCAACGTTTTATAGAAACGGAAGAGAGCAGGTTCTAGATAATCCCTATATACTTCGGCGATTACCTGCTGAAGACAATAGCAATAATAATACAACAATAGCGATCATCTTTTATATAAAGAAAAGGCAGCTAATGATGAAAATCTTAAGGAAGATATATTAGCCGTTGCATGGCTAATATATCATTTAAAAACAGTCCAAGATCGTCTGCCAATAAACCCCCCGATGATGCAACCTAATTACGATAACAAAAAATATATACAGAATCTACAGGCATATTATGATAATTATTTGGAAAAGGGAATGGAGTTTGATGGTCCAAAATAAAGGTGCTATTTCCCTAACTAAAAACATTGATGACGATCATAATTCAAGAATTAATTTTCTGGATAAAATAGACGATGGTAATATGTCTTTATTAATAGAGGATATGCTTACAATATTAGATGAAATAAAATCAGAAGATGAAACTTCTGAATTATCAAGAAGAAGAAACGTTAGGAGATACTCGTATTTTCACGAGTTATATAAGAAAACATTAGAAGCAGTCGCTTCCGAGCCAAAATCATTTGGCGAAACGAATGCTTCAAAAGCTAGAATATTAGAAAAACTTTCTTAAGAAAGCTGAAGAAAAACTGACACAAAGACAATGGAGAAGCTACAGAACTTCAGCTGAGAGAATGAACAAGTTGTGGAATATATGCAATAAAAGTTTTGTAATATTCGATCTTGTAACCGGTCTCACGCCCAATTTATTTGAACGATTACCGAGTAGGGAAAGTGCAGAACGATGGTTTATAATAATCGAAAAAGGAATCTATTATACCCAGCAGGAGTATAGAGGTATTCAAAAGCAACAGCAGGAGGAGAAGGAAGTTACTGATAATGACGGTGGCAATAGTAGTAATAATAGTGGAAATGAAGGACAGGGAAGTGGAAAGGGAAGGGGAAGCGGAGGACGGGGAAGTGGAAGGGGACGGGGAAGAGGAAAAGGAAGAGGAAGAGGAAGAGGAAGGGGAAGAGGAAGAGGAAGAGGGAATAAAGCTGGTAACAGTAAAGGAAAGGAAAAAGCAGTCTAAAGAGATAAATATCTTTTTCATTATTATAATTAATCCAGAACGTGTTATTTTTTTTTTTATTTTCTTAGTCGGCATCTTTTAGTTCTATAAAATAATAATACAATAATAATAAATCGAAAAATTTATTAAATTTTCATCGAAAAAATATATAAATAATTCATATTTACCACCTCATTCCTCTTAAGAGACTATATGTTAATTCTCAAAATGTATGCAGAACTTTTAATAATAAATAGATCTATAAAGTATTATATTATAAACACTTAAAACATTTATAGCAAAGTTTAAAGATACTAAAGGATTCTATAATTTAATAGATTCCTTAAGAAACTTTAAACATTTTATCTTTAAGGAATTTTTATAAATTGAATTAGGTATTAACTATATAAGAACTTTATTTTAAACATTATTTAATCTTAATCAAATTTAAAGTCGATCTCATGGGATTTATAAAAATCAATCTGTACCGAACATTGATATTTCCGCATTGCATATAATAAAAGATTTTCTTTTTTTACTATGCTACGCTGCATAATGTTGTAACGAATAAAATATTGATCTACAATAAAGTAATCCATTTATTGCGAGTCAGATACCACACAGCAGGGCCGATGATATTTTGTGTTTCGCAGAATATCACATAAATCACAAATTTTGTGATAAACAAAAATTTCAAATATCACAACATAATTCACAAAATTTATTTATTTATATATACGAGCGCATAATTCCACACAATTGCCATGTAATTCTATATAATTTTCATGTGGCTTCCATAATTAGCATAGTTTGTGTAATCTAGAAAATTTTTTAAGGAAGTTCGAATTGAAAAAAAATTATGAGAAATGGAGAAGAAATGGCACAAAATTTTATTTAAAACGCCACAAAATTACACAAAATTACCAAAAATAGGAAAACACAACATAACACAAAATTTATTTTTATCACACACAAATTTTACCTTTTAGTGCCGCAGAAAATCATCGCCCTGCCACACAGGTGCCGCAGATGAATCACGCGTCGCACAATTCAATTATTTATACGGGGTAATCTAGATATGACTTTTTTATTCGAGATTAGATTTTTTTTATATACACACGTAAGTACATTTTTTCCACACTTTTTACCACAGTATACTCACGTAAGAATATTTTTTATTAATAATTTGAAAATCTTTTGTTTCTTTTCCATTTAATATACTAATGAGAAATAATTTTTTTTTATGAATATTCTCAAATAATAAATCATTCAAATAAAATCTCAAATGTCTACCGATAATAATAATACAGGACTACCAAATTTAGAATTAAAGAGTTAACAATGAAAATAATAATAATTCTAATAATAACACATCAAATACTCTTAAAAAATTTTATAAAAATAACAAAAGCAGTTCAGTTGTTGGACTACCAAAATTACAAGTTATTCCCAAAGACTTTGAATTGCAAAAAAAAGTGAATTCGGCACCACACATCAGAAACTGAATTTCTAGTAAATCTCCTAGAAGCACCACAACCAGAAACATTAATTACGAAATTACTTCCGTATCAGAAGCAAGGCTTTGGTTGGATGTTATCAAAATGAACACCCTAAAGGAGCAACTATTGATGAGGAAGTTCAATTCTGGATTCAAAAAGGAGGATCAAACGAAAAAAATACTCTTACTTTAATACATTAGCAAGGTTTGCAAACAACACGCCCTAATCTTGCCAGAGGTGGAATACTCGCTGATGATATGGGTCTTGGTAAGACGATACAAATGATTGCTTTGATAGCTTCCAAACCTGCAATCAAT